>CM041002.1:3458064-3535666 GCA_022985145.1 Pangasius djambal | reverse complement strand
TAGACTGGTGTGATGCGGCCTGACACAAAGCTGAGTTACTGTTATCACCCCGAAGCTGTTATTTTCCAATCAAGTTAATATGGCAAAAAAAGAAAAAAAAAATGCAGCTTTTCATATTACCAAGAAACCACAAAGCATGTCCATCCTGAAGCATTTCTGACAACGGAGACTCCTTCCATAAATGTTAAATAAACATCTCAACGTTTGTTGTTTATATCAATAATTACATGTTTATTAAAAAAGTCCAGTTAGGTGGAGCATCTGCCGTATGCCAACAGTCTCTGTGTAAGTTGTTACTATAGAAATGATAACGTATTAGAACGAATGCATTAATACACATTAACACCTTCTGACCAATCAGCATCGAGAATTCAACAGCCCTGTGGTAGGAAATACTACTTCACATGTAGCTCTGGGCCTGAAATAAAGTGATTATAAGGGAAAGAAATCTATGAAGTCGATATATGAAGTGTGTGTGTGCGTGTGCGTGTGTGCGTGTGCGCACGCATGTGGGCATGCATCCTTAAAGAAAATTTAGCAAACTGTTCCACCTGTCATCTCCCCAACCTCTTATCTCTGGTGGCATACGTTTGTGTGTGTGTGTGTGTGTGTGTGTGTGTGTGTGTGTGTGTGTGTGTGATAAACGGAGTATGAGGATGCAATGATATTTTATCATTCAAAGTTACACTCTGATGAACTCTCTCAATCTCTCTTACACACACACACACACACACACACATTTTTCCTGAGGCAGTCATTACAGCTAGAACAGCTCCATAACCAGTTTGGAGAGACGGATGGTTGTCATCACATCAAACCATCTGCATCGTTCGCATCTCGCTCTCTCACTCTGATCGATCACACCCCCTCCCCCACCCTCTCCAATCGCTAATCAGACGGACAGATTCCAGCACTCCCTCCCGTCTCCGCTCACACACTCCGCTGGAGACATTTTGGGTTATTACCCTGGCAGAAATGTCAAGACTCCAAGTGTTTCATGCCAGACCCAGAACAAAATGGCAACAAAATGGCTGATAGAAACCATTCTCAAAGAAAAAGCGCAGAATGGGCAGTGTACTTAAGGCCATCGTTTCACGTCTTACTGAGTCACCGATTCACACATATTTTATCTTATTATTATGTGTTCCTCACCAGTGACTTCTGGCTAAAATCTAATGTCTATCAATATCTCGCCAAGGAAACTGTTAGAGTTGAGCGTTTCATTATATGACAAGAATTCATCAATGACATAATTAAAGTGATATGCGGCAAATTACAACATACACGCTGTAACGCTTGGTCGAGCGTTTTAGGGCTGCCCAGAGATTGAACATACTGTAAGGGTGAAATTGCCGAGCATTGGGAAACCAGTGAGCCAAAAACAGCGGCACTGGTGTACCCACACAATGAATGGTCCATAGTGAATGGTTGCTATACCCACAGAATTTAATGAATGGTCCACAAATGGAAAAGGAAGAATGAAAGAGACTGATGGTGAGTATAAAGGAAAACACACTGAAGCATTACAATAAAAATAAGAAAATAAAAGGGGTTACAGATGTAGTCTTCGGTAAAACAGTCACCTTCCCTTTCCCGCGAGTAACTCATTGCATCACACAATGTAAAAGGGAAGTGTCTTAAAGGCACAACACATTTAGCTAGCTACAGTTACACTAAGTAATCATTACAACACAAACACACACACACACACACATTAAGAAAAATAGGCAGCTGCATGACACTTTTAAAAGTGTTTCGAGTCCTCTTCTGGCTTCATGAAGTCTTATCTCTGTAGTCTGATCGATTAATTGATAAATTCTACAAATTAATGTTAGTCTTTTACTTTTTTTTTGTTAAAAATAAAATTCATTCACATAAAAAGGAACCAGAAATGAAACACACACATACTACACTAAACACACAAAATACAAAAAACTACGACACCTGAAAAAGCAAAAATATATTTAAAAACAAAACAAAAAAAACAACAAAAAGCTAAATAAAAAACAATAAACGAAAGAAACCTAAAAAACAAAAATAAATAAAAAACAAAACAAACAACAAAAAAACAAAACAAAACTTAGTCAATATTCCATATATATTCCAAAAAAACAAAAATATAAACAAACCAAACATACAAAAAACAAACAAAACAAACATACAAAAAACATTTTTAAAAATGTTTTTCAGTTTAATTGTGTGTTTCTAAATTAGAATGATCTTTTAGCACATTTAACTAATTCTGTGCGATATTTTGGTTCTACCTATCCTGTTTAGTAGTCTAGTTTCTATAAAGGTCATATCTATAGCATATCACAATCTATGAACACATTCATATTATGTTATAATTCATTCATGAGGCTTTATACACATTGTTATAATTGGTTATGAAATTGCATCAAACTTTATAGCTATCTTCAGGAGACATTATAAGAAGTCTTTATTACACGTTATATCACCAATCCCAACTCTGCATAGTTCATTAGGAAACTGTATAATGGTGATATGTGTTATAAGCACTACATACAGTATAATGCATTCTTTGAACAATTTGTAATTACAAGCTATAATTCCTTTTTAGAAATAATTCTGAATATGAATTAGGAAAGCATTATAACATGCTATGAATGCGTTCGTAAGTCATTATACATATGGCCTTCAGAGAAAGTGCTACTGTCTAGTCTTTCTGCCGATCTCTATCGCTATTACACAGGCCTACATCTAGTTCCATACAGCACATTCACTTCCACACAGTACGTCATCCGTCTTTCTCTTTTTAATCGTCTCACTTTACCTTCATTTCTCTCTTCCTTTCTTTTTGTATTATGCTCACATTATCCAGCTATATAGCTAAATTTTTTGCCACATTCCAGTCTCGTACATCTCTCTGCCTGCATCCATCCGTTTACTCATTGATCTGTCGTGCCTGTTACACCTCCTACTGCCTTTCCATTCACATCATCAATCTCTGTTTCCATTCTGCAGTCCATCATCTCCATATTTCTCTCCATCCGCCACACACTTGCTGACCAAAGATTATTTGCAGGATTCCAGTGAGGATAGAGGGATGCATTGCAGACACACACAAACACGCACACACACACGCTCTCTCTCTCTTTCTCTCTCTCTCTCCATACTATTCCATCTCCAATTTGACTGTATAATGTGCACAATGTACACTATATATCAACATTTTCAGCATTCATTCATCAATCTATGGTAGCACGAGTGTTCCTATGGCTACATGACAAAAGCTTCATAACCACTGACATAAACCTACATAAACATTTCGAAAGGTTTATTCCAATTAGTGCCAGATAACCAACACTGCTTTCTCTAATTTTGATATCAAGTTGGAATGACACCTAAATCAAGTGAGCCAATATGTATTATAACACTTAAAGGGCATGACATTAGAAAGTCATTACAACAGATATTACTGCTCAGTGTACATCTAAAAACATTAAAAACATAAAAAAAAAAAAATGTAGTGAAGGTTTTAACAGTGAAAACTTATAACAGTTATGAATATTTCTTCTGATCATACCTATCCTAACTACCTGCCTTTCTGCTTATAAGATTGTTATGAATACTTATAGCATGACGCAATAATAACAGATTTATGCATATTTTTTCTGGAGTTTAAAATAAAGTTGAACTATTTAAAAGATTTTTTTTGAAAAACTATAGCAACTCCAATCACAAGTAACAAAATCAACAAAATTAACAAAACAATTAACAAAATCAACAAAAAGAAAAATTAACTTTTTTTTTTTTTTTGCCAGCTGACACAAAAAAAAAATCTTTATAAATGTTTATGTTGCTTAAGGTAACGTTGTCACAAAGGGCTTATACATGTGCCATGTGCCCTACGAACACGACTCATTACCTCATGTTCGTGGGATGTAAACTTCTCATATCATGTCTATGTTGGATAGATGCTTTTATGCTTTCTGGGCACAGTTCATAACGTGTAGTGTAGTGTTCACAGGGCTACATGACACATGCATAGGCCCTTCATGACTTACTTACCTTAAGTAGGTGTCATGTATCTCTATGAACACTACTCATTAGCTTTTGTTACTTGACAGCCCAATTCACGAAAGCTGTTTTTGTGTCAGCTGACACTTGAAGGGCTTACGCAGGTGTCATAAAGCCCTATGAATACTAATCTTCATCTCTTAATTTTTAGAATGCAGTATAAATGTCACAAACTTTTATTTACACAAACCTCTCTTTGTTGCGAGAAGTTTTTATGCTATATGGACACAGTTCTTAACTTGCAGTGTAGTGCTCATAGGGCTACATGACACCTGCATGAGCCCTTTATGACAGCTTACCTTAAGCAGGTGTTGTGTTTCCCTATGAACACTGCTCATTGTGTTATTGTGTTTTTCTTTTAATGACAGCAGACATTTGAAGGGCTTATGCAGGTAGTCCCTATTAACACTACTCATCACCTTGTGTTGCTGATTTGTGTTGAACTTGTCGTATCATATTCATGTTGTGTGGATGTGTTTGTTATCTGTGCACAGTTCACTCAGACTAGCACTTTAATTATCTACCTTCATTATTAATGCTCTTTAATAAAACTGGACTGTCTGCAGTGATTATATTTTTACTAACCCCAAATCCATACAGTATGCTATTTTAACATCCTTTTTATTTATTTATTTTGTTCCTCCCACCTTGTTCTTACACGTATAGGACATTTTCGCTGATTCAGTGTATCTGTCGAGGAAGAGAACGTTGTCTGCAGGCACAGTGTGAATAATGGACTTGTTGGCGGAGATTATCAGTGTGTGCGTGGAGAGGGAGGAGAGCACAGGGATGTGTGCGGATATGAATATGGATCTCAAGGGCATCGTCCTCTGCACCTTACAAGACGGGTGACCAGCCTCTCCTACGCACACTGCTGGAGTTCACATTGGAAGTCATCATGATTGGGAAAACTGTCCATGTGAAAACTTTGCTCCATTAAACGGAACCAAAAGCCTGCCTGGATCCTCCAAGCTCGGCCTTATATGTCTAAATCATTAATGATTTAGCAGACCATTATTCTACCCATAATGCAGAGCACAGGAGAATGCTTAGACGACTTGGTAATAACCGGCAGAGACTCAGTGGAATGACTGTTCATGTATAATTCATCCAGCGTGCTGATAGTTGTGCAAAAGGAGCAGCTGCTGACATCTGCATGGCCTGTTAAATGCCAGATTTAAAAAGGTGAGCACATGTGTAATTCCTCATTATGTGGAAAGATGGAAGACTGGAAACAGAGAGGGAATGCCTTTACTTGTCTGGTTCTGATCTTTGGGGAGAAGGACAACAGCAGGTGTGTGTCAAATTAGCCAACTGGACGTGTAATGGATCTAATGGTTTAAATACCACACACAACGCATACTGAAACTTCCTTAAGCACTGCTGAATTCTCGATTCTGATTGGTCGGAAAGGTGTCCAGACCACATAGTCTAAAAAAACGTGATGTTATTTAACATGGAAAAGTGTATCTGTTGATATGGGGAAGGTTTATTTAACATTTCTGGAAGGAGTCTCTAGTGTTAATGCTTTGTAAAAGTTGTCTGATTTGTCTTTGTAACAAGCTGTGTTTTTTGTCCTATTGACCTTTATTAACCCCTTAAAAAAAAAAAAAAAAGAAAAGGCTGGTGAAGGAATGCAACACACAGTTGATATAATTAAGTACAAACAGAAAACTTGTTCCATGGCCGTTCCACACCATTAAATGTAACTAAAAACAGATTCTTTTTGTTTTAAACTGCTTATTATTAGCCTTAGATTATGCATATTGTCCATCATACAAGTCCCTGTGACTGAGTTTGTTACTACTGAAACAATGACGTATTAGAAAGCATGCATTAATATAAACCTATGGTTTGAATTATAGCTGGAGCTACTGTCAGAGCTGCTGTGATACAAATGAATCAACAGCACATGTAGTATAAATCAAAGGTGCTGTCACACGCTCACTATGCCTAGAACCAGGAAGTGTCAAAAGGGTCTTCTGATCTTAAAGGAAACTTCTACTCTAATGAAGCGGCAGCATCACAAAAGAACCAGGCCACTAAAACACTCCTGTGACCAATATGAAGTGGAAGCTGTTATGGCTCTTCTATCACACTCTGTGTGTGCAGGAAAGTTGAGAGGCTGCGAGGCTGACCACAGACGCGGATCAAGTATCACTAGCTTGTGTGGTTGATAATGTAGCAAATCGCACCATTCACAAAACAATTTCTAATATAAGTAAACTGCTGACTGCGACTTTTTAATTCAAATTTTCTTTGTCAAATTTCAAATTTTGGAGCCATAAAATGGAAAAATGGATATTTAATACTGAATGAAAGGCTTATGGCCTTCCATTCGCTCTTCAGACTAAGTATAGATCTAACACAGTTTCTTCATTATGCAGAGATTTTTAAGTAGCAACAGCAGTATATTTCCACGGATGTGTCCATGTCACAACACAAGTCCTGACTGAACCCAACTCCACAGGAAAAGCACTTAGCTCTAGCCACTGCACGCTCAGAAGGCCTATTAATCTTGCAAAGCTAGTTGTGGTGCTAAATGTTGACTGATTAATGAAGGACAGCTAGCAGTCACACTGGCCTGCATGCTAATGGTGTGATTTATGTAAAGCAAGCTGAGCCTGATGCACTGTTACTATGCTTGTGGGCATCCTCAGGTTTCTCTTCAAGCTGTGGACCAAAATGTAGAAATGTATAAGAAATTGCAATATATCGTATGCATAATCCTATGTCTTGACATCGCTGGATGGTGTGGTAGGTGTTGTGAGGAATAAAACACTTCAGGGAAGTGTTTCATAGGAAAATAATCCACTTCAGTGCTAATAGCCTGACTCGAATTAATATACTCAAATAAAACATGAGGGTGCGTGTTTGTTTCCGAAGCTTTTCTCACGTAACTAAATTTCCATCGTTGCAACAAAACAGTGAAAACACTACATTTTCTCAACGCCACGATATGCTTTGAATGTCTTGTCCCTGGTAAACGCACATAGAACTCCTTTCAATGTAGAACAGACAGCATGGTGAAAAGGAGAAGAGGAGAAGAGAGGAAAATGAATTTAAAACCAGACACTCAAGCTTTATCTCATGACACACACCCTCGCTGCTTCTCAAAGTGATACTCTTCACGACATAGATAAATACTGTGCAAGGTCAAGGTATATATATAATTTGTATTAATGTGAGAATTGTGCTTCTCGAGGACCATTACTCATAAAAATGGCTGTCACTCAATCTCAGAATCTCATCTTTATGTTCACAGGTGCTAGTTAAGACATACTGCTCCATAACTATCATCACGCCTGTATGATGGATGAAAAGAAATAAAAAAAAAAAAAAAAAAAGGGAACAGAGGGAGATCATTAAATAACCCATTTGCTTCTGCGGAAAAGGGTGACAGTTTAAAATCACTGCCTGTTCTCAGTGTGTCGGGTAAAGAACGAACCTTAATTTCTTGAACCGAAGACCAGTTCCAGGTGTCCAGCATCTGCTGTCCAAATAGCTCTGCGGTATGTATGGTAGCACTTGGCTAAATGCTATTAGCATTTCAATTTCATAGGAGGCTTAGTAATAAGAGGGGAGATGCGAGGACAATACAACCTATTCATTCCTCTCATTTGAGGTGTAGATTTAATTTTATAAGGCTTTCAGGAGGAAAACAAAAAGGTGGCAGCAGGGCCAGACTGGCCTCCAGAATTCAAAAAAAAAAAAACATGACAGCTGTGGTAATTTCTTTAGTAAATAATTTTAATTAAACAGACAGGGAGTTGTGAGGTATGTGTGTTTTTACTACATGCTGCAACCTTCCCATCTGTTTTTATTTATTTATTTATTTCTTTTCCCCGCACTGCAGCTCTGTGGATAGCCAGGGCGGCCTTCAAAGAGACTCACACAGTTGTCCTGAGAAAGAAAAAAAAAAGAATGTGGTGGCAAGTAGTAGAGTTCCCTAAACAATTAGGAATCTCTTGAGGTCAGAAACATGTAGAAAGTGTCAGGGATGTCAGAGCCATGGAGGAATAACCTATGGAGGATCTCTAAGTGTTTAATAGACCACAGCCTATTGCTGCCACGGGAGGTCTCATAGGTTTCATGTCTTTATCACTTTTTTCAGCCAATTTTTTTTTGCATGCCTGTCACGCCAACCACACAGCATCACAAACTAGCAACTAGAACATGCAAACAGCCCTCACATATCGACCAGTGGGAAAAGCGTAGAAAGTGCCTCGACCCATAATCTTTAGTCGGTCGAGCCTCAATAATTGTATATGTGAGAAATCAGATGAAAAAAATCATCTGATTAAAATCATCTCACTTTCCTGGCACCACTGCCCTTAGGGAAAATTTTAATGGTAGTCCTACTGGGCTACAAAATCCCTAGGGAATTTCGCTTAAGGGAAATGGTGTCAAGAAAGTCGAATGATTCTATCTGCTTTCTAAAATCTCTAATCTCTTTGGGAGTGCACAGGCTTGCATGAGACTCATGTTGCTCTGCATTAGATAGTAGAATATAACGTGTTTCCACACATTCAAATAAAAAATCCAATGGAATCGCAATAGAAACTGGGCTATATTCCAGTGAGTAACCCATAACAATTCAATAGGAACCATATAGAAACTGGACCATATTCCAATGGGTAACTCACTTTTAATTAAAATAGATAAAAACCCAATAGAATCTCAGTAGAATTCAGACCATACTCCTGTGGGTTACTCGTAAAAATTCTAAAGGAACGTCACATAAATTGGACCATAAAATCAATGGGAAGCACATAGAAATTGGACCACATTTCAGCAACTAAACCATAAACATTTAAAAGGAACCAAGTAAAAAACAGACAACATCCCAACGGGTAAATACTAAAAATCCCCATGCTTCATCCCCATAGTAATGGGATCAAATCCCAATGAGTAACTCATTAAAAAAAGAAAAGAAGAAAAATAGGCACCCCATAAAAAAATTGGACTAAATTCAAAGTTATTAACCCATAAAAATCGAATATACTTACAACCTAAATATAATAACGCAATTCACTATAGGATTCCAACTGAATATCCACCGCACAATTCCAGTGGGAATCCCATGGGAATGATCTGTAATGGCGTGATTAAAAAAAAACAACAACAACAAAACGATCCACTCCTGACCTAACTGTCTTGCATAGAGGCTCTGACAAAAATCGGACTCTGACAAAAATAAATAAATAACACATGATGTTGGACTCTAAACCAAGTGCACATATCAGCTTTAATACCCATTGACTTGTAGGAAATTATCTGTTTTAGCAAGATTTTACTGAGACTGTACTGGGAATGAGGAAACGTAGTTAAACCTGAGAGTTTTGACCTTAACATCAAGGTGCTGTAAATGCTTAAAGCATATGTGCTTTGCAGAAGATGTTATCTCTCACTTTACCATAGATTTTCTGGAGAATACCTACGAGCAACAAACCCCCTGCTCGCACAGCCTACCTGTATAATAACTGCTGACATACTGAGAAATAAGACAGAGGAAATGGATGAGCTCCTGGCCAGGAACTGCAGGAGGTGCATGTTGAGGTCCATTCTTTCCTCCTTCGCTGAGCACTGATAAGAAACCACGCTGCATCTCGCAATATTTCCAGACGTCTGCTGTAGGTATAGCCGCAGGTAACCGGAAAGTGGGCCGATAAGTATAATTTAATTATTGTTTAACTGTAATGCAGAGCGACTGTCACCCTACGCTCTTAAATCGGTTGAACTTAACAGAGAACGGAGAATGATGGATCTTTTGTAATTGCTCAGTTAATTGAAATTTCATTTAATTCGATTTTCCTGACAGATGCATGATACAGAGTGTATACTTCTACACAAAGTCTACGGCAAAGAATGTAGCAGTGGTGTCAATGTGACTGGTGTCTCAGGACTTCTCAGGTTGCTTGTCTGATTGATTTAATTTGATTTGTATTTCTGATATTTTTAATATTCACATGGTCCCACCCACCAGTTTTAAGATTCAGAACGTTACTGAACTCCTTTGAGGTTATGCGCTGTGCATTTGGTTCCACGCCGTGCTCACACAAAGCGAAGATTTCTCAATATCAGAGCACTTTTGTGTCTATTTTGAAATGTCACTGTGTACCAAGAGACTACTACCATGGGCTATCCATCATACTGCTGATTCTCCTGCCTTCATGGATATTCATCTCTCTCTCTCTATCCCTTTTCTGTAGTCAATGACTTCTATAGCCATACTGGCATTCAGAGAAAATAATCCAAAACTTTTTTGGTATTATCAAGCCAGAGTGTTGGCTCGCATGTTATCTGGTAAAACTGATAAAAGTAATCATTTTGCAGAAGTCTTATCCTGGTCAGGGGGATGGTGGATCCACTGGGTGTGAGGTGAGAATACACCCTAGATGAGAGCGTTCCAAGCACACACACACAAATTCACAACTGGGTCAATTTAAAATAGATGTGGAAAAAAAAAAGTGGTGTTGGCAGCATATATTGGAAGAAGCACATGAGAGCCCTCACCCTCCATGTTGGTGATAGGGTATAAATTCCAATTCCTAGCAGGGAGGAATTGGCAAATGACTGAAAAAGGGAGATAATTGGGGAAAAAAGGTGTACTGATAAAAGTATTCAACAAATCTTCTGATTAGCGATAGTGAGGCTTTACAATACCAACATTATCGGCATTAGAATGAAATCATTTATTTAGGTACCCTGAGATGTTATCCGTCTTGCCCCTGCTCATCCACCCGACCTGAAAGCTTTACACTAATGAATTTAACCTGCTCTCTAACCCTGATGGTGCTGACACTCAGTGACAGCTTGTTTCCTGTGCTGACCTTTAGGTTTTAGCCTTTCTTGTTGGACAGCAACGGTGAAAGGTTTCATTAGCTTGGCAGCTGATTCACGTCATCAGATATTTCAGAAGATCTGTTCGAGTAGAGACAACACTACATTCTAAATCGAGAATTTCTCTTCGACTCATGCTAAAGCTCATATGAATCATATGAGCATTGTGCCAGATGTAAATGACTATGTAGGTGTCTGAGAAAGCATGTGTAACTAAATATAGTCCTCTGCTTCACTAAATTACCGAGCCATCTCACGTAGACATGTACCTGGTATTCATGGCATTCAGGATTAGCACGTGTTTCCCAATCTAGCAGGATTAGACAGAGCAAGACATGCCTTAGGACACAGCAGGACTGGCTGGTACAGTCATAGGTGCGATGCTACAGCATACAGTAGCAGAACGGAGATGTGAATGGGCGGAATAATATTAGAGTACATTTCTAGGTGTCCATGTAAATTGATGAAGGCATTCATTATGTGCTTTTAAGCACATCAGACGAACTCCTTCTGTCTCTCTGTGTCTAATTTTCTCATTATCTGTGTGCAATATATAGGTAGAATGTGAGAAAGAACCTTTAAAGCTTTAACCCCTTTCCTCAGTAATTATTGCTTTGGACTTTGTATGTCAGTTGCAGATAGACTATGTAATTACCGAAGCAACAAGAAGTTTCTCCTGTACAACTCTTTCAACGTTTCACCATTTTCTCTCACCAGAGCTGCTAAAAATGCTTCTATATTAGACCATCTGATCAGCTCTAGTGTCACCTACCATAACCAAAACGGCCATAAATACATATAAAGCTTGCCGCTAAAATGAAACATTCTGGAGGGAGAGCATTTGCATACAAAATTCACCAGTGTACATGCATCATATCATAAGAGATGAAGGAGAAGCAGTGTGTGCTCTTTGCCATTGCGGCCATCTATCTGCGGTGAAAGTGAAACAATTCGCAGGCAGCATGGCTCACGAGCATAGATCACGTGCACTCTACTGTCTTCACTCCCATTGGTAGTCGCTCTCCCTAGTTGCTCCAAATTTGCATAAAGTAAAACTTTTCTTTTTTTACACGCTCACGCCTAGTCGCCAACGGTCGCTGTTCGCTCATGTCGCCGGATGTCGCCAGCTTTCATTGAAAATGAATGCTCTCCGGTCGCTTTGGCGCTGCCAAAAGATAACTGGACAGCAAGCCACTGCTTTTTTTTGGTACTATTGTATAATATATTATTTTATTATTTTATGCAGGTACATTCAATTTTAAAATAGCAATGGCTCGGATATATTTGTAATGTTTTTTTTTTTCTTGCTTTATTTTTATTGAGTTAATACATTTGTATTGTTTGTATAATTGTTGTAACTTGCGTCACAGCAGTTATAAACAGTCGTTCCCTCACTGGCCTCTTTTTTTCTCTCTGTTGATAGGTAAGAATGTAAAAGAAAAAGTATTGGGAACTTACTAACTATTACAAAGTGCTGACAGTGGAGACTCCTTCCATACACGTTAAATAAACATCCCCTCAAAGAAAACGGATACATTTTCTATGTCAAGTGTCATGTTTTTTTTTTTTTTACCTGTTTATTATTCACCTTAGATTATGTGAAGCATCTGCTGTATAAGTCCTTCTGAATTAGCTTTAATGATTTATTACTATAAGTACTGAAGACTTTCCTGTGGCGCAAAACTTCCTGACACTGGAGAGTCCTTCCATAAATGTTAAATATATGTCTCTTTACACAGTGCTTTACCATATCGCCATTTATAAATTGTTACAGCAAATAACGACAGGTTTTTCAAATCTGTTTCAAATCAGGCATAGATTATATGGACTGTCCTCCGTAAAAGTCTCTGAGTAAGTTGTTCCTATAGAAACATGTATGCAATGTAAATGAGAATGAGTGTATTAATATAAACATCTGATTTGAGCTACAGCACTCATATTTTTAATCCTGCCACTGATTTGTGTATGCAATCAGGTACAGACAGCCCTGACAGATACAAATGCCTGTGACCCGTTATGAATTATTTAAAGCAGTGGCTAGAATAGCCAGATTCACACCCACACACAAACACACGTGCACACACACTGACTTGTCCTCCAAAGGAAACACAAGGCAGAGGCAGTGAGAGGACTGCAGGAAAACAGAAACACAGACAGACTGGCCCTGTTCCTGTGCAGCTACTGCAGAGGAAAAAATAAATAAATAAATAAATAAAAGGAAGCAAGAAGGGAAATGAAGAGTGGAGTGCAAAAAGGAGAAAGATAGAGGGAGACTATCTTGTACTTACGTGCTGTAGAGATTTTTTTTGTTTGTTTGTTTGTAAAGACAACAAGAGAGGTGTGAAGAGGGAGCAGAGAGTAAAGGATGTGTGTATGGAAGATATATGACAAAGGTGTTCTTTTTTCTAAACTCAAGCGCACCGTAGAGAATACCCCCAGATTAAGGACAGGTGAAGTGCTCGAGGTCGTGGAGAGATAAAAGAAAAACGAAACTGCGATATGAGAAAGAATAAAGGGAAGGAAATAAGGAAGATGGCTCCCCTGGCTCCTGAGCTTAAGGACATGTGAATCCAGGGAGATTGAGTTCAAGACAGAAAGTCACAGAGTGAGAGAGAGAGAGAGAGAGAGAGAGAGAGAGAGAGAGAGAGAATAAGTCATAAGTGATACACACTACATGTTATGTCAGGATTGCCAATGCAAGTGAGATAACAAAAAGTCCTACGTTTACAGAATACAGATAAGGCAAATATCGGATGCTGTATTGATGACTATCCAGTGGGGATTAAGCAAATCAACTGAACGCAGCAATGATGGTGGGATTTAGCTGTCTTTTCTGGGTTTCTATGTTACGGCAGTGGAAAAAAAAAAAGAGATATAAAGATTTGAACGATTCAGGCACTGAATTCTTAACAGTGAATTTAAAGCACCATTGCGTTTGCTTTGAAATATATTACTTTGAAAATTGCATATTTGTGTTCATTTCTTTTGAAACTCCTTGAAACTCAAAACAGTTCAGTACTCAGAAATTATTTTAAAATAGCCACTCTTTACATCCGTGGTGAGCAGAAAAGCATCTCACAACACACCAAACCTTGAGGTAGATGGGCTACAACAGCAAAAAAACACATCGGATTCCACTCCTGTCAGCCAAGAACAGAAATCTGAAGCTACAGTGGGCACAGACTCACGGAAATAGAAAATTATCTATCTATCTATCTATCTATCTATCTATCTATCTATCTATCTATCTATCTATCTTTTATTTAATGCTATACATTGCATGAATTATGTTATCTAATTTTAGATTTTTTTATTATTATTTACTTGTTTTTTCTTTTTATAAACAGTAAACAGTACTGTGAAACAAATGAATCACTAAGGTATTGCATTTACGATTTAAAAACCCAGCCTATCTTTAGTGACCCAAATAGCCTGCAAGCAGAATCAATCCCTCGCTTGTGTAGTCTTCCTAACAAGCCATAGCCGTAATTGAGAAGATGAATGCAGGCTGAACGCTGACACACATTGCAAAACTCTCGGATTAGCCTTTCTCGAGAAACAAGGTCCAGTCGGGGCAATTTCAGTGGCTAACAACAAGAGCTTTGAAAGGAAAAGTGATGAGGACATTAGTGTAACACATTGACTCGCATGATTGAGGTGTCTGAGCTGGTCAGCTGTGGTTGTAGCAATTTGGATGTGTGAATATAAATGTCGCGAGAACAATGGCACGGTTGAAAAGCTACCTGCTCACATGGCTTTACAGTTACAGTTTGCAAGGAATGCATATGTAGAATTCAATTAGAAAGGAATTCAATGAACATGATTTTAACAGAGAAAGAAAATGAATAAAAATATAAATAAAATAAGAATAAATAAAATAAAAAAATTCAGGATCACCTATAAAATCCAGCAACACTATCTATGAAGGCAATAATATACTCACTTGTACCCCTGCCATTCATGCAATTAGCCAATCCAATCCAATCCAATCCAATCCAATGCAATGCAATCCAATCCAATCGTGCAGCTGCAATGCAATGCAAAATCTCTGCTTACTGTTCACATCAGAATTGAGAAGAGATGTGATTTCAGTGACTTTGACTGTGGCATGGTTGTTGGCTCCAGACAGGAAACAGCTGCTGATATCCAGAGATTTTTCACACACAACAGTCTCTAGGGTTTACACAAAATGGATTGGCAGTTCTCACCAAATGTGAAGCATTTTCATTTTTGTGAAGAAAGGTCAGAGAATGGCCACACTGGTTTGAGTCTGACAGGAAGGCTACAGTAACTCGTATAACCACTCTTTACAACCATGGTGAGCAGAAAAGCATCACAGAATGTACAACATGCCAAACCTTGAGGAGGATGTACTACAACAGCATAAGACCACTCCTGTCAACTAAGAACAGGATGTGAAACTACAGAGCTCAAACAAATGCAAATTATGAATTATCATAAATATTTTATAGTTCATCTATTCGTATGTTACTTTATAACTATGTATAATGCCTAGAATTGTATTATAACATGTATGTATGTATGTATGTGTATATGTATGTATGTATGTATATACACTGACTAATACTATATATACTGACTAATGACTCTAATAAAGCTTACTTGAAAGACCTGTCTGATCTATTAGAGACATTCTCTCGTGGTCCTTTTTTTGTTTCTTTCAAAGTAACTCAATAAAGGATGAAAGCTGCTTTGAGGTGATGCTATCTGTGTAAAGTGAAAGGCCACCCAACACTAACAGGCAGTGCGGAAGACTCAGCGGTTAAAGTCCCAGTTGCCTCCACTGTCAGAGTTTACACATTAATTACAGGGGCCAAGCAGAGGTCAGACAGACAGTGCTAGTTAATTCATGCAAAAATGATCTGTTAAAAAGGACCAAATCCACAGAGAGCAAACACTGGCTAGCCCGGGTCAGAGACACCCCAGGAAGTGATAGTTAAACAGGCAAACCATGAAAGGGGTCCCGAGGGCTGGAATGGTGAAGCCCTGCCATACAATCTAGGGCTCTCTGAATGGTTACAGGGTCAGGCTTTCTGAAAGAGACAAGTCATGTGTTTTTTTTTTTTTTTTTTTAGTTATTGGTACATGATGTTTTTTTGAGGTAAAGGACAAAACGGGCTACATCCAAATCTGCATACCTTGCACACTTCTTCAAGGTGTCAATGCTGTTTTGGCAATATAATGCACTCCAGAATTATTGGCATGTAAGCTCTGATCTTGGACTATGACTGTAGATAAGCAGATATGTAGCCAGACATAAAAAAAGAGGCTTTGTTACAACCAATCCAATATAGAGTAAAGATCCTTTTTTTTGGCCTTGCAGCTTGGCAAATTCATTGGTTCAGGTTGGGTACCCTGCCATTCTTTTATCCCCTTTTTAAATTAAACAATTATGTATATCATTGTCAGCCAAAATCAATACTGCATCTCCTTACCATCTAACCATTCCAACAATGGTAGTTAATCAATGACTATTGTTTACTGCTAGCCAGACTCGGCCAGACTGCTCTTCCATTATCACTGGACAGTATAACAACCTCAGAACTTGTCGCTCTGTTCAATGAGACAACTATTGAAATCTCAGTCCAAACAGCCCTGAGAAAGCATGCTGTTTGTGTGCATGTAAGCCATCATGACTGATGCCCTGAATATGCTTGAGCTCCATTTATTTTCCATTCACCAGGGGGGATTGAGTAGTTACGACAGGTATAATAATGGTAACAGCTTGAATGGCTTCTTCTCAGGTTTCACATAGATGTCTGTTGCACTCATTCAATAGGTTTTTTTTTGGTTAAAATAAGAAAAGAAACATTACTGTCGAGTTAGGGAGAAAAAGATACCGTATAATATGATGTTCCTGAGCTGCTGTGAGTCATGCTGACAATGGAGGTTTGAAGGCATACATTATATGCCATTTCAGATACATCAAATGTCATCACAGGCCAACTTCAGGCGTGAAAGACGGCTGACTCACTCTGTGACAGGCAGGAGCTGCAACCAATCCGGAGAGAGAGAGAGTGAGAAAGTGTGTGAGCGTAAACAAATGGGAGTGTGAGAGGGAAAGAGTCTGATACTACACTATAAGCATTGGGTCCTTGAGCACCAGCCCTTAACCTTTATAAATAAATAAAAAAAGAATAAGGATTCAGGACGGAATGAGTTTTCGCTTTTCCTTCATGCTGAACATCTAAGGCATTTGCATCTACAAAGTTCTTATGACCTTGCGTTATAATGCATTATAACGCATATATATATATATATATATATATATATATATATATATATATATATATATATATATATATATTACAATGGCATATTAATATTTAAATGAGGAAAAATAAAGTTATTTAGACTATATAACAAGATAAACATGCATTTATAATGCATAATGAATAAAGCAATAGAGCATCTGCCTGTCTCACTCAGTTAAATTAGGAGGTCCCATCTGCTTTTAATTACAAGCACAATTGTTTTCCATGTTAACGCTTCGATGAGAATGAGTCAACCCTTTTTAAAGCTGTTTCTTTTTTGTTTACAAACCCTGCTTCCTTCTTCCAGCTTCTACAAAAGAAAGAGGAGGGGTGTTTGAAAATGTTTGGCCTGTTTACGCTCTTAGACTAACATTACTGCCAGCATTAGCCTAGCATCAAGGCTCTTCTGTAATCAACATTTGGAGTGTAGAGTTAGCAGCTGCTACTGCTCGATGTCCCACAGTCTCTAACGACTCGCTAGCTCCATGGTTAGCGCTCGTCCCTGGGCCACTCCGCAGCACTTTGGACAGGAGACAAGAGATGCTACATTGGTAGCAAATGTAATCATTTGTTGTTTGGAAGAGATTCAAAACCTTCTGGAAAGTCTTGGTGGATTTGTTTTGACTCTACATGAGCCTAATTAGAGTTGTCCTTCTACATGGTGATGCTAAATTATCTGAGGGAATTTGATGATACAGAAATGAATTATGTTCTGCCAATTTTTTTTTTTTTTGGTAGAATCATAATGAACAACCATGATATTGTTTCCTTACTTTCCACTTTAACACTTTTTCATTCTGTAAAAACATACAAGGAAATACACGATCTATTCAACCACGTTAACACGGAAACGGAAAGTATTCCGTTTGGTCTACAAAAGCAGTGATCTCAACACTGATGAACTCTAACCCTAACATTTTGGGTGAAAGAAAAATTGTTGATAGTTCTTTTGCGGCTGAAAATTCTTAACAATCAATTCTTAATAAAGAATAAAATCCAATGGCAGATCTGAAAACTATAATGGCTCGTAAGTGCAAAAGACAAACCAAATAACCAAAAATGCACCAGCGAATCAGAAAACATAACCAACAAAACTAAAACCACAACAGCAAATTGAAAACACGACGGCAAATCAGAAAACCCAACAACAAAACTAAAAATACAGCAGGAAAAGTTGTACAAAACTAAAAGAAACAGAAAAAGCAACAAGTCCAAAAACATAACCACATATTCAGAAGCATGACAGCAAGTCAGAAAACCCAACTACAAAACCAAAAACACAACGGCAAATTCATAGCCATCACAGCAAATCAGAAACAACAAAAACAAAACAACAAAAATAAAAACACAGCAGCATATTCAGAAACATGACAGCAAAAGAGAAAATGCAACAAGAAAACAAAATAATAATAATAATAAAAAAAACACAGAACAGCAAATCAGACAAATCACCAAAAAAATCTATACCCACAACAGCAAATTCAGAAACATACCAGAAAATCAGAAAACACAACAAAACCAAAATCAGAGCAGCAAATCAGAAAACACAACAACAAAACTAAAAACGCAAAAACATATTCAGAAACATGACGGCAAATGAGAAAGCAAATTCAAATATACAACAACATTAACTCACAGTAGAAAGGGTAGCTCCTTATTGAACATCGCGTACTCGTTGCTGATTGGACATGGTGTGTTATTATCACAAGAAAAAAAGTACCGCACTTTTTCAATCAGTTATCTAGTTAGCCTAGCAAAAAAAAAAAAAAAAACAGTTAATATAGACTTAGTTATGTTATAATACTGAGACGTAATTCTTTCTTGTGAATAACTGGGCTTCCTTTAGTCGACCCTTCAGCGATCATATGAATGACTTTGATTATTTATATATATATATATATATATATATATATATATATATATATATATGCAATGAGCACACAATGTTGAATAAGGACCTCCTCTTTCTGTTTTGATGCTGATGTGGTTTTCAATTTGCTGTTGTGCTTTTGGTTTTGTTAATGTCCGTTTGCACTTACAGGCCACCATGAAACACAATCCCAGCAAGGGGTGTTAAATCCTCTGCTAATACACTGCATGTTCAATCTGAAACCTGGCAAACCAGCACGATGATTTACCAAAATAATAGGTGCTAATTTGAGTGTCAATGGAATAAATTATGTGCAAAAATAGTGGGCATGTTGCAGGTGATTTAGAAAGAATAATTATATGAATTACGTCAGGGGAAACAATATTTAAATAAGGGTTTTTCATGAAACTGCATTATAGTTCCGAATAAAGGCAGTGAGAAGGGGTCAGAAAACTGCACAAAAATACAAAATAAATGAATGCAAGAGTGTAATAAATCTAATAAATCAACTTCACTGTGGTGATATTAAGTAATCATATTTGAGAAATGGATTATTTAAACTCCTTCATAATTAAGACTCAGGACATGGTACAATTTTGTCTTGAACTGGTGGAAACAAACTTCGGCAAATTTAACACATGCTCTTCGGGTGTATTAATTTGTATGCACTGCCATTCTTGAGACATTTTCCATGGTTAGTAAGTTATACCGTAAATGCAAAATTAATCGGTTTGCATTGACACCGCCATGTATTGTGCATTTTCATAAAAAACAAAAAAACAAAAAAAAAACCGCACCAAATTGCATAAACATTAAGCCAAACACGCAGAACGGACGACATTATTAAAAACCTATTATTTTGCTCACGCTAAAATTCTTCATAGACTATGTTAGCAAATCAGCTTGCATGTTTTACCATATGTTTGTGCTCATGTAAACCTTTATTAAATCAGGATTACAGTCGGGGGCATCCGAAAGCCATAGCTAACCTCCTGTTTCAGAGCTAATAATGAGAATTATAGCAGTGCTTAGTGACACAGAGAGAGAAGACAGGAATGTTTAGCCGCTCTCTACACCATCCAAACCGAGTCATGCTTATTACAACCACCTCCAGATGGCTAGAACCCAAACAAATCCATAATACACACTCTATAAAAGAGGAAAAGATGGAGAGAATAGTGCTTATGGGGAAAAAAAATGCATTCTCTTAGGTCAAATTGATTTTGGCTGTTGGGGGTTACAAGGGACATTTTCAAGTCTTAGTTATGCAAGGGTGGAAGCCATATTGTTAAATTAAATTAAATATGCAGTGAGTAATGTGATACTTACAACTAAGACTATTCACGCAGCAATATATTGGCAATATACTAGACTCCTAGGCGTTTGCGGGTGTCTAGACGCTAATGAAAAAAAAAAACAGGTTCTGAATGCGTGTATTCAAGAAAAACCTGGCCTCCTTGGAGACACAGGTGATCTGCAAGGTGAGCTCAAAAAAGTGACTCAAGGAGGTGTGTAACCAGACTCTGAATACACATAACTTTCTTTAGGTAAATTCTGAATACGATCCCATGCACTAACTCTATAATATGAAGACAATCAGTGTATAAAATGCGTAAGTAACTGCGTGAGATATCTCAGTCACAGAGGCATGTCTTTCACATTTAAACATTGATGTTTATATATATTACACCAATTGTCAGGTCTTTCCATCAGCTTCCAAACAATTTTGAAATTTTAGAATAGTTTCTCTTTATTTTTTTGGTTGCTTCAGCCTAGTTACGTCTAGGCTTCAATCCTGAGCTCTGAGCTACTACTGACTTTGAGACTACTGAATTTCTAACATTTTTGTGCTCACTCTTGGTCTCTGATTTTTTTTTTTTTTTTTTTATTCTGAGTGCGATATCAATCATATGATTAATGGATAATCAGCCATGAGACCTTTCTTTATTTCTTTCTCATTATTGCTTTCAACTGCATGGAGTAAGTAGAAGCTTAGCCCATAGCAGTTACTTCAGTAAAACTATAAATAAAATCAGGACTGTATACAATTTCCTTGAAGTTGTTTGTTCCTGCTTTGACATCTGGCCATGTTAGGAGGAGGAGGAGGAGGAGGAGGAGGAGGGGACTCTGGGTAAATATAGCGGTGTGATGTGGGTGTGCCAGTGTGAAGTTCTTGCCCAACTGACACGACTTCAGATTTGAGTTCCCGTCTGTGTGGGAGGCGGAACGACACGGAGGACACAAAACGCGGATGCTCGCTGCTCTCCAAGGGCAACTGGGACACAACCAGACCTTTTACGGAGGAGGATCTGACACGTGCAGTGCAGCCAAATCAGATTTCATATTCAGAAATTCACATATATGCATGCACACACACACATTCAACTATACATCAGATGCATATATAAGTATAGGGTACAGTTATGGGTTCTGTGGGTGTGGGTTATGGCTTACATTGATCAGAATGTATACAAGACAGGGTTGGGTTTAGCAGCACAAGGACGAGTATTACACAGAGAATATGATGGGAGTGAAGATCTTGTGGTTTTAGAAAATTCCAGTCAGAGGACGAGCAAGGACTCTTATTTATCGCCATGTAATTGTGTTGGATGTAATTCTGAAACCATCACTCTGACGGGGCATATAACACCGTGAACATCTCTACAAGATCTTATACTGTCTCTATATATATCCAGCGATGTTTACTCCAATTATATTATATTTCCAAACCTGCCATCCTTCACTCATTTTGTGTAGTGCCTCCCTAATTTAACATCGGAATACGCTAGCATGGGTTTTAATTCTAAAATGGCAAACCGATAAAACATGACATGAACAAGTTGGCACAAGTTGTCTTGTTTTGTTAAGGTTCTCAGTTCTGAATGATAAAATTGTTATTTTAAAATCAATAAAAAAATAAAAAGGGAAAAGTCAATACCGCACAAGCCTAGCAATTGGGAGGTTTGTACTTTTTTTTTTTTTTATACCAAGAGGTCTGCTATGAAGCTCATGAGACCAAAAAAAAAAAAAAAAACAGATTTTTGGCCCTGTGTGATGCATTTACAACAGTTATTTATTCATCCTTTGTAGCAGCCTGGTCCGGGTCTCGGTGGTATAAATTAGACTACTAGTTTTATTTGTAATAATACTGAGGTACACTCTCATAAATATTTTTAGTTGAGACCAAATATGAAGTCAGGTAGTGTAGGTGAGGCTGAGGAACTGTCAGAGCCAGAATTCACATTTCTACCTCTGGGTTTTTTCCAGGGTTTCTAGGGGCATAACCGTAGGGATAATATTTAATTAAAAAATGAATGAATGAATGAAATGAAAAAAAAGAGAGAAAATAACTCTTCCGGTTTGTGCCACGCCCACTTCAGTATTAAATCTGAATACAGTTACAGAACTTTTGAGCACTAAACAGATACATATAAAAATAGTGGCATTGCATTCCGCCCCTAATAAGCAGACGTAGAAATACTTCATTCTTTTGTAACAAACAAATACAGCCAAGAAATCCAAACTCTGCAGTAGCGCTGTCATTTGACTGATGATGCAAACGTCACACTGAGTTTCCCGACGAGTCCATCACAATGCGGCTCAGTATGTAATTAACAGGCACTAAAACTCTGACAAGGTGCCTCATCGTCTAACACTCGTTATCGGCATGTCGTCACACTGTATCTCACCCGTTCGAGGACAAGTGCGGTTCACGAGACAAGACATTAAACCGTGCGTGTTCACCTCTCATCTTTCACACACGGAAAGCCAAAGTGAGAACATGTGAGAGAGAGAGAGAGAGAGAGAGAGAGAGAGAGATGGCCACCCGTTGTTTATTGTCCTGCGGTAATGGGACAGAGTAATTTCTCATTTGTAGTAATATCAAAAAGCAATTACGCACGGCGTGAATAAAAGCCAACCAACAATGGAGGCTATCAATCATAGTGAAAGAGGCATGAACGCGAGGGGAGTATTTTTTTTTTCTTTCCCTCTCTCGTTCTTTTGATGCTGCTTGTCTTTTGTGTTCGCCTCTCATCAGAGTAATGGATTTGACTCACGAGCAGAGAGACAGAAAAACATGTGCGGAGGAAAGACGAGAGCGAGAGAGAGAAAGAAATGTTCCTGTTGCATACTCTACGCCAGGACTTCTTAAACCTTTTGAAGCCAGGGAACCATTTAACCGGAAAATAATTTCACAGAACCCTTCAGTACAGATTTATTTTTTGAACCTAATCCGACTATTCAAATATTAGGCTTATTATCCAATACTCTAGCTGTTTATTGGAGCCTTAGAGCTTTTTTTTTTTGTTTTTTTTTTTTTAATTCCTGAACTTTTCACTTACAGAGCAAGTTAATCCCAAGATGATGTTATTTACTGACTGACTGGGTTTTGAGTTTTTGAAGTTTGGATTAAATCCGTTCAATTTAAGCGATCAGTCAAATCAAATAACTACTATAGGAAGTGAAAAATAAAGATGATAACGTCCACCACTGTTAAACAACAACAGTAAATAAAATAAGGAATAATATAAAATAGAATGAAAATAACAAATACATAAATAAAATTTTGAGAACCATTGCTCTGTAACACTGATAAAGTATGCATGTCTGTGTAATATATGTCCTATACTTGTGTGCGCTCTGTATTTGAATAATAATAATAATAATAATAATAATAATAATAAATTTTAAAATATAAGAAATTTTGTTGTTTTCACTTTTCCCCTTTTTTTGTACATTGTTTAATCATATTAATCTAAATAATAATAATAATAACAACAACTTTTACAGCCTACAATGATGATAGATTATACTGTATATCTGCATTCCTACTCTAAGATAAGATTGCGTTTTATGATAACCATTTTATGATAGCAATCTGACTAACACAATATCTGCAATATTTTGCAATTTACAGGGAGTTTGTTCAATTTTGCAATATACAGCGTGTCGCAAAAAGTCTCCATAAATAGGGGAAATTAACACTTTTTAGCAAAATGTAACTTACAAAACATCCTCTATGTGATTGCTATTTCTTTGTAAACACACACTGAGACATCTCTCCCAACTTTGGCTCCCAGTTTGGCAGCAGTGTTGTGTGTGATGTGCTTGCCAGGTTTCCTGTTAAAGTCCATGGCAACCTTGCGACAGCTTCCCGATTCAGCCATGAGAATGACTTCAGTGCGCTCTTCTTTCGTCAGAGGCATTCTTAAAGGCTTCTGAAAAAATATAGATTCATGTAAACTAAGTATGATACATTTTGGAAGTCATTCTGCTAAATGTGTTCATTTCCCCCATGTATGGAGACTTACGTGTTATGTCACTGGCTGTATTTGGGTAATCTCCGTTTCTACTCTCCAGCTTTAGGATAGTTTTGCGCTTTCTAATCTATGCTTTCTTTTCTCTTCGACCTTTCTATACTACAGCTCAATGCCTGCGTTTGTATTCTATATTCTGATTTTCAGTTATACGCCAGCTGTTAAACTTTGTATACATCGTAATTTATGCATATCAGATGCATACCTGCCTGCACTTGACGTGTTAACATTTGATCAGTTTCTCTGTATGTATAGCTATAAATATCAGAGGGCATGCCTGACTTTAGTGGTAATGAGACAGTGTATAGGGAGATAGTGTATTTTCCTTTCATTTTTGTTTGGAATAGGGAATGTGATATTGTTTTGTTTATTATTTTCACATTACCCATGATGCTAATCCTCCAGCAGCAAGCCAGAGGTTTTTTTTTTCTTCAATTTCTCAATATTTTGGTTTTTTCTCAATAAATTAGGATCCCAGTGACAAATCTAGTGCCTGGTCTCTTTGATTTATGTAATGACCCTCGCTTCCCACCGGCACAATGAGCCTGATGTTAACTTGTTTTTAGAAATAAACAAAAGTGTTTGTGACATGTGCCATCATTTAAACCACTATGAAACCCAAATGTTCCCCTTTCAGTGTATTCTATCTATGACGGCGTTTCATATGTGCTATTACTATGCTATCGCTGCTGGATCCACGTCCAAAACCATATCTCCGTTCATCCCCACTGTCGTGGGCCTAATAACGTAAGAATTTTCAATATTATGCTGTCTAATACGCCTACTGCCATCTGCCAGCTGCTCATTTACCACCTGTCTTGGGCTTGTCTCACACAAACAGAGTAATTGCACGCGCAGATACGAGCTCCAAAGAAGACAACAAAATGCTACAGCTGTTGCAAAATGAAGGGCCAAAATCCATAACGGAGTGTATTGATTCAACAGGTTTCACAGAAACATGGCTTCAAAGCCACATCGTGTTCTCACATCTCAAAATGTTAAAGTTGAATACAATAGAAATGAAAAATATTTCTAACTGTATAGCTTGGAGAACCTTATTTTACATTTATACTAGCAAGTGGGTGTGTAGTGACTGCTATTATTACTATATATATATATATATATTATTATGTCCAGCATATTTTATTTTGTTAGTTCTGATGAGACGTGTGTGTGTGTGTGTGTGTGTGTGTGTGTGTATACACACACACACACACACACACACAGACATATACACACACACACACACAACCCAAAGCTAACTAGTTAAACATGAATTAAATAATGCACTAATCAGTGTGAAAATTGGTTGATTTACATGCTACATGCTAGGTTTGGCGGTACCTTTGTTGGCAGACTAGCAAAGCAAGCTAACTGTCCTAGCTACACACACTCACCAGAGGAACCAGCAATCTCTGCTACTTCATCCCAAGCTTTAGTTTACTTCACAATGTTTCTATACACATTTAAGGAAGGTTGTATATGACGGGGGGGATGTTGGCTTAGTGGTTGGCACGTTTGCCTCACACCTCCAGAGTTGAGGATTCGATTCCCATTTCGAGTTTACATGTTCTCCCCGTGCTTCGGCGGTTTCCTCCCCCAGTCAAGAGACACGCGTTGTAGGCTGACTGGCATTTCCGAATTGGTTGTAGTGAGTGAATGAGTGTGTGAATGTGCCCTGCGATGTATTGGCACCCTGTCCAGGGTGTCCCCAACCTTGTGCCCCCAGTCCCCTGAAATAGGCTCTAGGCTCCCTGCAGCCCTGTGTAGGATAAGTCGTACAGTGGATGGATGGATGTATATGATAGCATAAGTAAAAATATTTCCTCCATTTTGTGTGCCTAACAGGTAAAGTGAGTGTGGAACTGATGAAATGTCTGCTCACACAAGGCATAAGATTGGGCTGATGAATCAATTGAGCCAATTGTTTGTCACTTCATACCTAATTTGTGCAGAACAGAGGAAATCACAATTCAAGTGTCACTTACTGCTCTGGCTCTGTTTTAGCATAGAAAATGGACGCCGGTCATTTTGTCGTTTGCTCGTGTGAACTTAGGGTTATACACAATGTTTACCAGACTTGTGAATAAACAACATACATTTAGACAAAGCATTTATATCATAGCTTGTTTGATGATATGGAAACCTTCCAGATATATATATATATTTTTAAGTTATAGCCACCCTAAAAACATCCGATACTCCATCATATTTGTCCCTCCACTACAGTACCTCAAACCTCTACTTCAATGCTGATAAAAATGGAATATATGCTTACTCTCTGCACAGAAGGCTGTATAAATAGATAAATGAAAGACCCAGTCACTATTTGTGAGTATCCCAGGCTATTTAAAGTACAATATTCATTTCATTTTTATTATTGCACTATTTGTTTTTTAACGGACAGCCTCCATAGCAGCTGCTATAAACACCCTGGGGCAATACGGCGTTTCAATACCTTTTAACGATTCTCTCTTCTATCTTATATTCTTCTCGCTATCACTCTTAAATTTTGTCTCATCCATTTGTCTGTCTGCACATCAGCGCTCCTGATGTTGTTTCTCATCCATTTCATTTTCTCTCGCTCTGTACTCTCTTGCTTCCTATTAGAGTCTCACACATACTTTGTCCTTTTAATATATTTCTTTTCAGGTGCCTAGTTTATCAGTGTGATGTCTGATATTGGAATAGTGGGCATAGATTTGCTGTCAGTTACTTTCACTGCCAGGGTGAATATACTGTATCTGCCTGGAACGCTTAGGATAAGTGTCCTCAAGGCTACATGTCATATGCATACGACATTCCCAACACCTGATATAATACAGAATAGAAGAAAGAAAAAAAACGTGACGCATGATATTATAGGAAAATAATCAATGATGGGGTGTTATGATGCTGTGGTATAACCACTTCTAATTCCAATTTAACAAGTCGACATAACACCTGACTCAAGTACCATTGAGTTTTACTGGCATAACTTGGTGTCATTACACTTTCTATGCTTTCCAGGACTTTCCAGCTCTCTGTACTTCTGGCATGTTCTGGTCTATGCATGCTTATAAGATTGATTAAAACTTATAACAGGTATATACATTTACAACACCATAACCAAAGTATATTTGGTAACATTTTCTATGAAGGCCATATGCATAATGACCTATGAATACATTCATAAAATGTTATAATGTATTCATTAGGTATTATCCACATTGTTATAATTATTAATGGCAATATCACAATGGTTATAATGCATTTATACATTGTTAATAGAATGTATTATAAGCAGGGTTTATAGCATGCTACAACAACAATACCAAAGAAATTCAGCCTCACTTTGCTTAGTGCATTACTTTCAGTTGTAGACACACTGACAAGTTCTTTCGCTTTTCAAAACTAACCTTGTATAGTTTTATAGTGGGATTAGTGGGATTGGTGGGATTTTCTGATAATTTCTCTGGTGTAATTCATTTGTTGAAGAAAAAAAAAATCAAGACAGATCTTGATCGTGAGCTTGGTTTCTCTTTGGTGTTATAATGTATTATGAACACTACTTATAATGAATCATGTTAACAATTCATAATAAATAATAAATTAAGCTATAAAGTGTATTATATTTTCATAAATGATTATAACAATGATTATAATGCCTTATGAATGCATTATAATGCTTTATAAATGCCTTGTAATGCCACATGATATGCATGTGTTAATAGTTCATTCTAAAAATGACCTTCATAGAAAATGTTACCATATCATTTTTGGTATTTGAATGCTTTATGTCACGTCACGTTATATTATACAATATAATATAATGGCATTTACGAAATGAGTCTGACGGCTGGAGCCTGTTAGAATAGGATTTGTTCAATATTTATGCACCTTTATGTCAGTTGTCAGGAAGGGCTTATGTAGGTTTTATGTAGTTCTATGAACACTACCTTTTGGAAAACAGTAGCAGAAATCATGACTGCACTTTCCTTGCCTAAGATCTTCAGTTTTGACATTTAGCACATTTTAAAGTGATATTTTAGTCTGTAATAACCCCCATGTCTGTAGTAACTCACAAGTGAGAGGGGTCACTTGTCTCCATGTTAGATGTTAGTATACTATATCATAAACGCTGGATTACCATGAGACAGAATCTCATAAGCTGAACTACTTATGAACTGCCTACCTCGACAGGTTAAGGGCGGCCCTGATTCCAGGGCCAGGACTGTTACTAAAGTCATTTTGAGTTAAAGGTTATCATTGTCACAGTAAGGGTGTGTATGTCATGCATAGAAAATTGGCTCTGCGCTATGAACCAAAAAGGTCATGTTTTGATCTTGGGTATGCCAAATAACACTAATGTATTTGGGTCCATATACAGAGGAAGTTTCATTGTACATCTTGCAGTCTGTCAGCGATAAAATATAAAATATTTGAATATACCATTATGCCAGACCTTTCATTAGGGAATCATTGCTTTCAGAATGACGCTTTCAGAGAGACGGCACCCCAAGTACCCTTGTCTGAAGGGTAATGATTACATCACAGCTGCAGGAAAAATAACAGCCAAAGGTGCTACTCACGTCACTTTTATCTCCCTATTTTTAAAAGATTTCTATAGAACCCTAAGACAATGCTATAACACCACAATATCTTTGATATGTATATTAGCTGAACCTAAATTAAGGTGAATTTATATGAGGTTGCATTCAGGTTTGAGAAAGAGAAGGTTTTTCTGATGTTCACTTGGCAGGTAATGTCACATTACTGCCATTACATGACACTGACACATCGGTTCTCACATAAGTCAGCCAAGGAGAGTGTTATAACAAGCTTGTGCCTGTAAATATCTGTGATGTGATTTGAATCATTTGTCGGCTTGACACTGACTATGGTAAAACTTTCTATGGAAGTCACATTTATAATGAACGACGAACACATGCATATCATTTTATAATGCATTTATAATGCATTTATTTATAAACAATTTCCATCAGGGATCAATAAAGTACTCTATGTATCTATCTACTGTATCTATCTATCTATGAGGCATTGCGCACATTGTTAAAATTATTTATGAACATTTATAAAAAGAAAATGTTATAAGGCATTGATAAGACTATGCATATTGGTCTAACTATTTGGGAAAATGCACTACACTTTGCAGACACTATATGTCTATCTTTAGTATGCATTCTAAATTGTTAACATGGTGCATTAGAAGTAGTTTCCATAACATCATATCACCAAAGAAACCCTTCTACTGAGCAAACTATAAGAAGTGTTGTAACCACTACTTATAAAGCATTCTGTTAACAAATTAGAAATGTTTTTGCCAGTTTTATTGCAGTTATAACCTGTTCTATAGATGATTATGTAGGTTTATGGCAGTTGTACCTTAGGAATGCATTATAACATATAATGAAAGTGTTCATGAGGTCATTATTCATATTGTCTTTATAGTGTGTGTTACCAAAGCAGTTGTTATGGCAGTGGTCACCTGTTGGAGGTCTTTCTAGATGTTTATGTAGGCTTATGTCTGTTGTCATTAAAGTGTAATGTAGGCCTTATGTCCGGACACTGGCCTGAACACTGAACAATATCATTACCAAGTGCCAAAACAAGACCCCTGTCCTATATACACACATATATTATACACAGGACGTGATATTAAATGAGGGGCCAGTGGCACATTAGCCTGGACAAACATCTTTAAACATTGGATATGCAGTGTGTCAATATACCCTTACAACCTCCATCATACCATTCATTCATTTCTGGCCCCTAATTTCATCATTAAACATTTATATCCTGCAGAAACATGAGAATAAATTGGGTCTCTACTCGAGTAAAAGTCAATAAGCATTTCTAAAATGGATGGAAAAGAGAAAAATACTTTCACGGCAGAAATTTAAGACCCTGTGCATCAATAGGAAGCAGTTTTGAATTGAAGAGGCAGATATTAGTAGAGTCTGCAATGAAAATTCTCCTGATGGCATTGACATTTGAAAAGGATGATTCAATAAAGAAGACATTTGAATCATATCCTTTTTTTTATTTCAGGTTGTCAAGAAAGCTAATTTCAGGAAATCCTTATGCAATATATAAGTAATTTATACACTTTATAGTCATGACAAAGTGATCATTAGGAATGATGATTCAGACGGACTCAGCAGTGAGATAGAGAACCGAAGACTGTTTGTTGGTGTGAGGTAGAAAGAGCAAAAATGAGCTTGTGATGAATATTTCATCTCTTCCCATATAGCCTTAGAGTTACAGATCGGTCAATACGAGTCACGGGTTTGAAGCCGGAACTATAGAGAAGGCAGCGTGACCTTTTTAAGAATTTTTCTTTAAAGCATTTTGGGCTGTTGGTATGAGAAGAATTCACAGTAGAAACTCAGAGAGGGTGTCAGTGGTTAAGATATTGGACTTCTAATCCGATTGTTGTGAGTTCAAATCCCAGCACCACCAATCTGCCACTGCTGGGCCCTTAAGAAAGGCCCTTAACCCTCAACTGTTCAGTTGTATAAATGAGATAGTTGTAAATCACTCTGGATTAGGGCGTCTGACAAACGCCATAATGTAATGTCATAGTTTTAGTCATTTTACCCAGTGAGCAATAATTTAGTACTTAAGTGAATAATACAGGCTGGAAGTTACTTAATTATGCTGATTTACAACCACACATAAAATATAATAATAAATGGCAAAAGTATGCAGATGTGTGTAGTGTCTATCATCTTATATCATTATATCATTCTTTGGTATGAATTGTTATGAACTGTTACCCCATATTAAATACATACTGTGAAAAATATGGCATAGATATGACAATATAAATTAAATAATTATATATTCTCTGTAAAGCCAATAAAAAGGTTGGGTTTTTTTTGCATGGAGGAGATCAGAAGAGACAGCATCTTAAAAAGAGACACTGCTTATCTGAAGAACCCATTTTTTTTTTATAAAGAAAATGAGTAATTAAATTTCCATAAAGTGAGCTGTAAGCGAAGCAGATGAGTGCTTGGTCAGATTTTCCTTTAAATAAGCACATAAAATTATTTTTTTTGTAATTTGAAAAATCAAAATAACAAATCAAAAGAATGATAAATTAGCTTATATCCTGCATACACTATGATTTTATAACACTGATTTGGTATCCTGTGGCCACAATTATTGCATTTTATATATATATATATATATCATGCATGACTAAGCTTTATGCTTTCTAAGTGCTATTGTATAAACTGCTGAAGCCTGAGAGTGGAAGGAAGAGTGTCGAATTAAAACAAAGTTGCAGTGATAATTATAACAAGGACTATTCATGTTTTATGTAGACTACTATCAGAAGTGTATTTGAATGATTGCCATCTTCTCATTTTTACAAAATCACAAGTCCACATTTTCTATACCCCTAGTTTTCTTAGGCTTAAAGGTAAATGCTTGTCTTTAGAGAAGCAGCCTTAGATCCATGAACTACACCCAGGTCATTTATTCTTAGACCCCATCCAAAATATCAGGTTACGCACGTGCATGAGTCAATCCTGAACACAAGGAACTTTCCCTGCATAAATATTGACGTATCTTTTGAACACAAACAATACGCCGAATGCGTATGTTGCCTCCCTCTCCATGCTGCACTTTACAACATAAACAAACACGAGAAGTCCGTATGTTACCACATAGAGATGTTCCGCTGTTACCTGGGACTCAAATGCGTTGTGAAGGAACCTAATTAGTGGCAGAGTTCTCTCGACAGCAAGAACGAAAGTTTTAATTAGACTAAAATACCAACATGTTACAGCTTGCTGCCTTCATCAGGATAAATCAATAAAACACATTACCAAGCAGGTGTACTCCTGTCACATTAATTAGCTTCCACCAAAACATAAGCAGCCATCAGAAAGTAAAGGGGAAAAAAAGCCATCTGGAGGGACGTGCTGAATCCCGCTGACCATGCATAGCCACAAAATAAAGCGATATATGTTTACCTTAGCTTATGAAGAACTTTGAGTATAGTAACACTGGAGATGTTTCAGGGAATGGGCAATGTGAATCGTAGCGTCAAATTTGTCACCTGAAGTAGTGTGTGTGTGTGTGTTGCAATTCAGTGCAACTTGAATGAAAGTATGGTGAGACGAATCTATATATTGTGTCTATATGTTCAAACTTTCTTGTCATTGTGATGCTAGGAAATGGATTGCAATCCTTAACAGAAGCGAGAGGGGTCCAAGCACTACTGCAAGATTAGACTGCATTCCTGCTTAAATTTGAAGAAAAAAAAAAAAAGTTCAATATAAAACTATGCAATATCAGGAAAATACCTGGGTCTATATGTATGAGTCAGACCAAACTCATAGAAAGAAATACTGACCTTACTTTCTTCTTCTGCCTGGTGGCCAGACATCAAAATGGCAAAGAAATAATTCTTTTCATACATTTAATGGTGATTACTCATGAAGGGGTTTAATGTGAGTGCAGGCTAGAGCTGAAATCCTGGAAAGATTTAAATGTGAATCAAATGTGACAAGACTTAGACAAAATTGTTTGTAAAAGAAGAATTAACATGCTGGCATCTTTTTGAGCCTCATGTAAAACATGAGTGAAGTGTTGTCAGGAGCCAAAGTCTTAAAGTCAAAGTAAAAAAAAAAAAATAAAAAAGAAAAACTGTTGAAGCGTTGCTGAATTCTTGATTCTGCTTGGTCAGAAGGTGTTGATCAATTTTCAATAACAGCAGCTCTGACAGTAGCCTCATTCGATTAATCTCAGACTTACTCTAATACTTTATCATTTCTATGGCAACAACTTAGAGACACGTACGGTGGAGCCGCCGCATAAATCAGAAGTCAGAAATTTCAAAATCAATTTCTCAGAGTTCTGATCTAAACGCGTTCCACTGCTCCCGCTCGGAAAAAAAAAACAAAACACGGGTGCCCAAAGCAAGGTCGTATTTGTATGGCTAGTCTCTAAATTTGATAAGCATATAAAGAAGATCAGCATTAATTACTTCTGCATGATTAGCAATGTGAAATGACATACTGTATAAGATAAGGTTGACTACTCTTGTTCAGCTTTGCCTGTAAAAATCTGTCACAATGGTCTAATCACTTTAGTAAAAAAATAAATAAATAAAATAAATAAATAAATAAATAAATAAATAAATGGCTGAAACTAACAGAACCATGTGATAAATCTAAACCTACAGCATTGTTGAAACACCTTTTCACAATACAAAAGCTCCATATCCAGTAAAATCATGTTTCACCAAGTAGTAAACGATGCAAAGGGACATTGGCTTATTTAGGCCATACTGTTTTGACATCAGGTGTGTTTATGTCAGAGAATAAAACACTTTGGGACATATCGTTGTAGGACAGTAATCAGTGTTTTATTCAATACTTATACTTCCTCATGTGATAAAAATGGAAATTGCACAAAATCTGTTGAGTGCTACACATCTCATCTTGTGTACTGAGATATTCACAGCAAATGCCCCAGAGTTTTAAGCATGAAAGCTTATAGATAGGCGAATAAATACAGAAGCCTGAGGGAGAGAAGGAACGTACGAATGTGTAAGGAGACTGACAGAAAAGAATATGAATAGAGAAAGGGAAAGAGAGCGAGAGAGAGAGAGAGAGAGAGAGAGAGAGACTGATCAAGACTGGTGACTGGCTTTAGAAGTGGCGTGACTTTGATGCCGAGGATGAAAATAACTTAAATGATGAAGTAAAGCCTAAAGGACAGGCTCGCTGTGGGTTGCCAGATCTGCGCTGAGATACCCCAAGGGCTGAGACAAATAGGGAAGAAGCAACACACCAATCTGACATGTCTTTTTTTTTATGAATCTCCCTCCACTCCACCACCTATAAATCTTGTACTAAAAGAGACAGATTTGACATTTATGACCACCGTTAGCCACTTAAGACCGGATTTTTGTGCTGCTGTGAAACATGTTATTAGCTCTGACAGCATAATTGTAGAAAATGTAGGGGAATGGGTGTGACAATGGTGTGTGTGGATGGTAGAGCAGGGCAGATTTGTCCCACCCTTGCGGTATCACTAAGAAAGGTCACCAAAGAGTTACGACCCATTCTCCATCCACATTTCAGAGAACTGACTCAGATTTAAAGATTCTAAGACCCCTAAGGGTTTTCTGCTATATCCATTTTCTTAGGTCACTGGGAGTCACTCAGATAATCCACTCTTATGAAACGTATTACGTATCAAAGTTTATTTTTTCCTTTTTTTTTTTTTTTTATTTGGTAAACTTACTGAAATAAATCTTGTTGAAGACATACTGCCATGGGCTAAAACTGTCTCCCTCATTCAGATGGAATCTCTCTCAGTCTCTCCTTCATTTTCCCATCCTGCGCTCCACATTTCCACTGTCTGTCATGCACGATGAGAGAGCAGGGTGAGGCAGCGGTCGTCTCGTATATGAAACACCTTCATCAGTTCATGTCATTTGCTAACTGTTTAGAGAAAATAGCTACTCGCACATTTCAGCACCAGTGTAAAAGATTCAGATAATTAAAGGGCGAAAGGAGGAAAGAAAAAGGCAGAAAAGAAAATGAGTGAAAGCATGATGTCCATTTTCACCTGGTGAAAAAGATAAAGTCCAGTATGTAACGTGGGGTATAAATCGTGATACGGCATGCTGTTATAGGAAAATAAATCAGTGGTGAGTTCATGTTACTGCCACTGCACAGCACATCCTGAAGTGTTCTATTCCTCTTACACCACAGCGATTTCCCAATGATTACAAATCCGTAATCTTAATCGAATAGCAATTAACAATAAATTTGACATTTTTATCCATTTTTAATTATGTTTAAAGTTTAGTTCATGTTATCGCTTGCATTATAGCAGCTGTAAACCCTCTTTTTCTCTCTCTTTTGAAGTTAAGAAGACAGAAATTGCACTTTGTAATGTTATCAAGAAACCATCATGAAGACTTGTGTCAGTATATGTAAAAAGAAAAAAGGGAATGTGTTATAACGTTGTTGTTGTTTTTTTTTTTTTTTTTTATCAGTAATTGAGTAAGTAGATTCTCGGTTTCATGGTAACATGACAAGCTATGTTTGTTTTCTTATCATAGTTAAAACTGTGAAAATAAATGAGGCTGGTGATGGATTGAGTGTTTATAGGTGCTGTGATGGAAATGATAACAGGAACTCACTTGTTTGCAGGACGTTCCACAACATTACCCGCAACAATAACTGGATTAAAAAAAAAATACATGATGTGTTGTTCTTTAATTGATTCAAAAATTATAATCATTGGCAGATGGCTGTGGTATAAGAATAATAAAACACCGTGTGATGTACTGTTATTGGAAAATAACCAACTATGCAGTGGTCAGGTAAATAGCTAAATAAGTAATAAATAAATAAATAAATAAATAAATAAAACTACGCCAGCCACGAAGAAATAATGATTTAAGAAAGCAGATTTCATGAACGCTTTCATACACATTAATTAAGACAAAGTACAAGCTCTAATCCTACTCCTTACCTTAACCTTCAGTTTAATAAGTTAATAAATAACCCTTAAAACAATGAAGACGGTTAATAAATATTAATATTTTATTACAAATTATGAGTCCTGTAAATTTAGGAGTGATGGCAATTGTTATGAATGTACAAATGTGTGTGTGTGTGAGAGAGAGAGAGAGAGATGGAAAGCACTGACAATAATTACTGCAAAGCAAAGTGGTATATCAATCAAATTATATAACTTGTGTTCACTCTCATTCCTTTTGAAAAACACTATAATTTGCTTTATCACTCCACACTAGTTGACGCAATTCAATAGAGAGTCCATTTTACTTGCTTTTGTCCTTGAAGAAAAAAACCTTTACAGATTGATTTAGGCCAATCAGAGTCCATTTTCCGAATGGTCTGATCTTCTGTGTGTATGAGTTCCAGCTGGTCAAATGTCATTAGCAGCTCCCAGAGAACGGCCGGCCGGATCAATGGCACTGTCCCTCTCTGATCGTTTAGATAAGATCGGAAAATGGATACGGACGACAGTCATAACCATCTAAAGCCTTTTTTTGGATAAAATTTGAGAGATTGGAATAAAAATGATGAGAGATGAAAATGGCTATCTAATGATTATCTAATGATTATCTAATGCAGGTTTCGTGTCGAGAAGATGTCATAAAAAGCCATTGCTGTCTCAGAAAAACATCATAGACAAAGTTTTTGGCAGAATATGGAAAGTTGGACTCGGAGTGGTTGAGCAGGGTTGTGTGGAGTGATGAATCATGATTTGAGTGATGGTGATGCTCCAGAGAGGTGCCTTGGTGAGAAATACAGTAGTGAAGGCATCTCTACCGCTGTTAAGCATGGAGGAAGCGGTGTCATGGTGTGGGGAGCCTTCTCAGCTGCTGCTACTGATGAGCTGCTTCACTGTGAAAAGCCAGTTAATGCTTTGAAATACGGGAGAATGTTGCAGAAAGGCTTGCTTCCCACAGCTGAAGAGTTGTTTTCTAAAGCGGAACGATCAGATGTTATTTTTCAACAAGACAGTGCGCCTGCCCACACTGCAAAGACCACCAAAAAGTGGCTTGAGATTGTCTCACATTAAACACAAACTAACCAGGAAACATTTTTCAACTACTCATCAATTGTTTGAAGCCATTAACAATGACCGGAACAACACAGACTCTTCTTTCTGTAAAAAAGCTTTCCGCAAGGCTTTAAAGAAACCAAAGAGAAAAGATATCCCGTTTGTTTGATTTAATTCTTGCTCATTTCCTGACCAATGATTTGTTGTTAAGAGCATTAAAATGTTAATTTTTTTTTTTTTTTTTGCTTGGCCCATTTTTTCACCCAGGAGTGTACAATTTTCCATAAATTTGAGCAACCTTGAAAAAAAATATCTCGAGGAAGCGTTCGACAGCTTTCTTGGGTTGCAAATGAGAGAGAAAAATTCCCATAATTAGTGCAATGCAATCAACACTGAGACGTCAAAGCAGGCTGAAGTGTGTAAATCTGGAAGGTGAAGAAAAACTGGAGGGTTGCTAGAACAAATCTGTTCTTCCTTCAAACAGCATGATGGGTTGGTTTAACACCAGCGTCTTTAATAATGTATTGATTTTTTACTTCACAAAGTACTATTTTAAAGGTAGACATTAAGCAGCAGGGTTAATGATTTTGTGCCAGGAGGTTTTGGGAGAAAAGAAGGTATGAGCAGAGGAACGACATGACGAATCTCAAGCATTCCAAGAAAGTATAAATACATATAAATAATACAGTATTATTTAATTAACAGTATTGTCCCCAACAAAAATAGAGACAACATTTTAATCAGTGATGTGACTTATCTCAAGGACTTTAACTTGAATAAAATACTTAATTTAGCAGATGAGTGCTTGGTCAGCTTATCCTTCAAACCATGGGCACACTTCGTTTCAAGGTGAGCACTTCGCATTAACAAAAACATTGTCGTTATTTTATTAATCCGACAAGTCAATATAGCAAATTAAACAGCGTGATAAAATTCCTAACATCTCTCATATGCATTATGATTCATGACCTTGATTTAGTATTTCGTCAAGTTGTGGGCATGAGTAAATGTCAGAGCGTGGTATTTAAAAAAAAATCTAATTCAAAACACTAGGATGCGCTGGATCAAGTGCTAGTTTTACAATTCTGTTGAATATTGAAGGTGGAAAATATATTGTTGAATTATATTATTAAGTACAATTATGACTTCAGTAAAAATATTGACGTAACTTTTGAACTTAAGTTGCCAACACTGAATATGGCGCCGATTCTAACAATAAATCCGGTCAGGAGGACGTGGTTGCTGAGTAATCTGAAAGGAAAGAAATCTCATTATCCTCTTTCTCTGCTTATACTGTATATCCTCACACTGATGCATGAGTCTTTAGTTGTGCCAGGTGCATGCTACACCTTTGTTAGTGTGTATTCAGGATGTTGCTCACAAGCCAGCTTCAGTATTTAAAGAACAAAGCCTAGCAACATCGATTGGTTGGTTCAAGGTCTTGGGGTGAAACGGAGTTGCGTGAACATGGGTTTTGACTCTAGCCAGCAGCACTGGAAAAGACAGAAGGTCAAAATAATTATGAGACCGGTTCTAATATGCACTCTCATTCCACTGGTGTTTAAAACACTGGATATATTATCACCTTTCAGTTTTTGCCCACACCTTTTTTTTTAAAAAATTTCTCTCCTTCTGTTTCTTAGATTTTAATTCACCAGCGTTTGCTCTCACCTCCCATACTTTCTCTCCCTTTGTCTTATGATTTTGTGATTTTGGGCCTTGTTACAGAAAATATTAAGAACTTATATATTTATTTTTAATATTTGAATATAAACTTTTAATTTAGTTTTTAATTTAATATAAAGAACTATTTTTAAAACAATTTTAAGAACATATAAGAACAAGTTTAGTAGAGGTTTACTCTCAATACAGCAGGAAAATCCGGATATTAGATTTCTTTTATTACTCAAGAATTGCATGCAAATTCAAATTAATTTAATTTTCTAAAAACCACAGATGTGTGCAATAGTTACGCAATGTAATGGCTGGGTTAATGGCTACTTAGCTTGCTAGCGTATCTAGTGTGCTATGTAGTGTCGGATGGAAAGGCAACGTTAAATTTAGCCAGACAGGTAGCCAAGATCATTAGCGAGTTAGCTGATACTCAGTTAGCTGAAACCGACATGCAAGTTTGCTACTTTACTTTAATGTCTAAAAAAAATAAATAAATAAATAAAAAAATTTGCATAACATTTGCACGCAAACCCACTTACTGTAGGCTAACCACTCAATGCATTTATGGACCGATGTTTGCATTTTTTTCTCCATCTTTACATCGTTTTTGTTTGTGTAAGCAAACATGCTGCTAGTCAAAAGTTTTTGAGCACCTGTAGTTTTTATTTTTTTATATCGATTGGGGTGTGATAATGTTGTGGTGCACCGTGGACAGATTCTCTAATATCTGCCAGCAACAGAGCAGTGCAATTTTCTTGAGGAAGATTTATCCAGTGTTTAATCAAACCGTTCCTCAGTTCGACGTATTACATGACTTACTACTAGGCTAAGACATTTTTTTGCACCAGAAACTGTTCTCATACAGCAACATATTCATATACTCAACATATTTATACGTATTTAGACCTCCGCAACATATTTATACACTTTCTACATGCCAGTCTGACTCGGAAGTGTTTGCGTATTTCCTTTTCTTTTTTAATTTTGGATATACATATATATATATATATATATATATATATATACACACACACACACTATATGGCCAAAAATATGTGGACACCTGACCATCACACCTATATGCGCTTGTTGGACATTCCATTCCAGGTTTAGTCCTCCTTTGCTGTTATAATAAGCTCCACTCTTTCGGGAGGGCTTTCCACAACATTTTAGAGCGAGGCTGTGGGGACTTATCCAATCAGCCTCAAGAGCATTAGTGAGATCAGGCGCTGATGTTGGGTGAGGAGGCCTGGGGCGCAGTCGGCGTTTCCAGTTCATTGGTGTTCAGTGGGGTTGAGGTCAGGGCTCTATGAAAGACACTCAAGTTCTTCCAATCCAGCCTTCATGGAGCTCGCTTTGTGCACTTGCTTTGAGCTTGCACCGTCATGCTGGAATAGGTTTGGGCCTCTGAAGTGAAGGAAAGTGAAGTGGGTGTGACATATGGGTGTGATGGTCAGCTGTCCACATACTTTTGGCCATATGGTGTGCGTGTGTGTATACACACACACACACACACACACACACACATATATATATATATATATATATGTACTGACATGCTTCAGTCAGGCCCTTTTGGCTACCAATTTTCAGTAGCCATCCCTACTAATGAGACTCTAAATGAGTGCTTTATTAAAAGCAGATACATTTGGAGGGTAAAGCCATCAAAACCTATAGATATTAGCTGTAAAATATAAATATACTGTATAGTGTGCCTAATGAGCGATGAATAAGAATTTGGGACTAGATTGTTCTAGACTGTTCAAAGAAAATAAAGTTTCTCAGTTCAACAGGTTTAAGGATACCATGAAGGAGATCTATGCCCCCAAAAAATAAAAACCAACATCTTCCAGCATTTACAATGTGAAGCTACTTTTATCATGCCATAAAAAAAAAAAAAATGACTGGAGTGCTTGTATACACACACACACACAAAGAGAGGAGGGGAAAAAAACAACAATAACAGAGACGGGGCGCTGCTAATGGAATGCTTTAAACCACGATTTATAAACCATCAACAACACAATTTACCCTCACAATACTGGACAGCAAAGTGGAGCTGCGCATAATTGCTTTCCTCCTCTTGTTTTCCCGATTTCTTTCATTCACTCATTGCTCTTTCTCCTCCATTGTTCCTGTCCTTCTCTCTCTCTCTCCGTTTCAATCTCTCTTTCTCTATAGCTTTCTGTGCAGAACGAACTGCCGTTCGCCGATAACAGCTGGAGGATTCAGTGGACCGGAAGCAATTACTTGCGACATTAATTGCTCTTTAAGACGCGCTACGCTTAAGGAGCAATCGGTTTAATAATTTTCAAAAGAGGATTTGGGCCTGCAGCGACAGTACAGAACGCCAGAGGGAGAGGTCACTGCCGGCTGTGGCGTCCTGGGAAGTGGTTCTTGCGACGTGATAACCCTGCGAGGTTGACTCGTCAGAGATATGGCGACAGGAATCATAAAGAAACTTGCTGGTTGTATCGAAACATGATTTTCATGCACATTGGCAGCTACATGAAGTGATCCTCAAACCAGTTATTCAAGCAGCTGGCCCATTAGTGTTGGATGGCTAGCTACCAAGATATGCTAACTGGCTACCAGCAAATAAGCAACTGAATTAAGATTTGCAGAGCTTGAGCTGAGAACAGGAGTTTTTTTTTGCTAAAGGTAAAATGTATCCATGGAAACCCTGGAAAACACTGCAAAAGTTCCTCAACCTCAGTTACATCATTCAAGTTCATAGTTGGTCTTAGGCAGATGTCCCGTGCAACTTTTTAGAAAGCTTTCTATCTAACGTTATGAAGTAAGCTACCTAACTATCTTTCAAAGGAACATCTTTTCCAGGTCATGAACAATAAAAGGCACCTGATAATATTTGTTCCGATTTACGTTAGTGTTTGGATTTGTTACTTTGGTGTGATTTTCTAGTACAAGTTTCATTTAATAATGATAAAGAACAATGAAAAACATGCGTGAATGTTTTTAAAATGACTAAAATGTTTATTTTTGGAGATCATAGCAGAGATCTCTGGCCTGTAGTCTGATCGGGCTACGTCTATTTGCCGTGACGGCTCTATAAATAAATAAATAAATAAACATTATTTTGTGAATTTTGGATTTATGTTTGGGTCGAAATGTTAGAAATAGGGTTTTATTTTCAAGATGCAGTGTTTAGGTCAGGCTACTGAAGCAAACCACTGACAAGAGACCAAAAAAAACCAAACAAACAAACAAATACATTCCATAGCTGCTAACATTTAAAGATTTAAAACTGTAATTTTTAGACCTGCATTGTTCTCACCCCTTTTTCGAAAAACACAACAGTTCACATGTCGCATGTCAAGACAATTTAATAACGTTCGTTTTTTTTTTTTTGGCTTTTGTCCTTGAAGAAAAAAACCTTTACAGACTGATTTAGGCCGATCAGAGTCCATTTTCCGAATGGTCTGATCTTCTGTGTGTATGAGTTCCAGCTGGTCAAATGTCATTAGCAGCTCCCAGAGAACGGCCGGCCGGATCAATGGCACTGTCCCTCTCTGATCGTTTAGATAAGATCGGAAAATGGATACGGACGACAGTCATAACCATCTAAAGCTTTTCAATAAAATCTGAATAGACAACATTAATTAATCAGTATTTCTTAAATGATGTATCCTCCTCTCGAGAATCTCTAGTGTTTGGGTCACTAACCTGTTGTTTTCTACGTAAGCTGACACCATCACTACTTAAGGTTTTTAAGATTTTTAGTAGGTCAGCAATTTCGACACAAATTACGTACAATCTGAGTCAGCAGCAAAGGAGATTTCTTGAAATTATGACTTTATATTAAAAAAAAAGTTGCTTTTATGTTTGCCATGCAATTACACTTCCAATATCAAAATGATATAAGATAAAGACAGCCTGTGAAAGGGTTTTCACCAACATTCTCCTTATTAACGGAACAAACATCATGTTTACGCTCCTAATTTATGATCATACTGTATTTTGGGGGAAAAATGGACATCTTTAATCAGCATTATATTTGATGCATCATTATGTACTGTTCATGTGTGTCTAATGTAGAAAACCAACAGTTTTTTTTTTTTTACTTTAAATGGCAGAAATGGGCTTCCATGCACTTAATAATTGGAATTTGAGAGAAAGCACTAAAGATAAAACACATTCCATTGAGTAAAATGTACAAGGTACAAAATTATGGGGAACAGAATATCTAAAACTATTTTAACTGCATATCTATTTATTTCTTTCTTTATTTATTTTATACAGCATTGCTGTTGAATTATTTAATGTTCATTTAACATTCATGAATGGAGTTGACAGTGTCAGTTTCTACTTCAAGAGCGCAAAAAAGAGAGAGAATGGTTAGAAGACAACTGTTTACAGTGTTCCGCAATATAGTTCATAGTTTATGAATGGAAAAAAAATGCATTCAATCATATCATAGCAATTCTTGGGAAAATTATTGTGGTAATAAAAAGAAAAAAAAAAAACACTTTTTGTGGGATGGGACATACCTCATTGTGAATGATTTACCTATAACAGCACCCCCCCCCCCCCGCTGTGTTTTATTGTTTTCTTATTACGCATACATTTTTTATCTGCTCAAGATTTTGTTATCGGAATTGACTTGGTTATATCTGCTAAAATGTACGTGCAACCTATCAGATATTAATAAGCACAGATTCACCTTATCCACACAGGCGGCCCATCTTAAAAAAAAAACAAAACAAGCTTTAGCATGCGAGACAGACGAAAACTTGTCTCCTGTTGAACTCAATCAGCGGAGTAAGATCCGCACCTGCACAATCCGCAGCCTCTCCTTCAAAATATCTCTTTTTTCATCTGTCTCTTTCACCAAGGCTGTCTGAGCGCATCAGCTTTCACTACGGAGAACATCGCGAACTTTCTCATGGTATAACCTCAGAAAGGGAACGCTAAATCTGGGACTGAAAAGACGAGCCCGCACACAGCTAATGTGTCTGGGTCTCTGCCTTGACAAAAGTGTTGAAACAGAGACAGAAACAAACAGCAGTGAGATATGAACAGAATGAAAGGGGTGTATGTGTGTGTGTGTGTGTGTGTGTTTATTTTATATTGAAATGGAGAGACAGAGACTTGGATGGATCTGCAGTCATTGTGTTGTTATGCATGAGAGTACTACCGCAGAGCTACATTTTTATTTCAACACACACACACACACACACACACACACACACACACACACACAAAGCTCTGCTTGACCGCATCCCTCCTGACACCTCGGGGAAGAGAGAGATGAACAAAGGGAAGGATGAAATTGAAAAAGCACAGAAAGACGAAGAGGATCGAATGTGACATTCCGAGGGAACAGGGGACAAAACCAGACAGAGCATGAAGTGATAGAGGGAGAGATAAAGAACACGAAGGGATGAATAGCAATACTGATTCTTATTTAAAGCCATTTCTGGGGTGTGTATGTACGTGGGTGTGAAGTCACACTTTTACACATGACGATGCACGTGCCTCTGTGTGTGTGTGTAATTTATTTGCAGATGAGCTTGTGTCTCACACTGTGGCAAAGCAAATTGACACATCACTCAAACCAGACTTTCACCGAATAATAATATTATAGCTGGTTTTTTTTTTTGTGTGTGTGTGTGTGTGTGTGTGTGTGTGTGTGTGTGTGTGTTAGGATGATGATGTGGCATTAAAGGGCGGGGTTCTGAAATTTGACCACACAAAGAACCACTATTCAATAAACCAAGGCAGGTAAACGGACCCGACATAACCTCACACGACACGGCTCTCTATAATACAAGTCTATACAGTTGTTTGCATAAGTATTCACCCCCTTGAACTTTTCCACATTTTGATACAACCTAGACGTGAAAATGACTTCATCTGAATTATTAGAATACGTATTCCAAGTCACACTAGTGTAAACTACAGATATCAATATGTGTACTGTTAAAAAAAAAATAATGAGAAACCACTATTCAAAAGGTTTTGCCAGTGAAAAGTGTGAGTGCATGCATGTTTTATTTTCTGAATCAGGACTGGATCTCTCATTTGAGATTTTTTTTTTTTTTTGGGAGGCAAAAACAGCAAGCAGTCCTCACCATTAACATTAGCAGAAGAGCAAACGCATACGTGCCGTCATTTCAATCCATGCACAGATGAGAAAACCAGAGAGAAACCAGCAAATTTACTATCGATTCTATTCCGGTCTGCAATTTTAATCTCAATTACTGGAATCCAAATAGCTTCTACATGTTCATGTTCAATATTACTGAACGGTTAAGTGAATAGTTCCATTTAGAACCAAGCGCAAATGTCTTGGTTGCTTTTCAGAGGTGAACAAATCATAAATTCATTATGTATTCATCCAGTGTGGCCCAGTCCTGTGCTTTGGTTCCTGGCTATGCGAAAAAAAAGTGCTAATGGAATGACCTAGCTGGCTAGTTAAGTGCATTAATACAGACTAAAGGAAACGAACAAGTGTGTATGAGTATTATCCTCTTCTAACAAATACATACAACAGCTACTAATTGGGAAGTGTGAAGGCTAACACATGCTTCCTCTGAGACATGCGAAGCCAACTATAGCATCTTTTCAAACTGCTGCTCATGCTTCTTCACAGGGCAGAGTAACATATGCTGAGGAAAGAGCTATTCGCCCTCTTCTGCATACATGAGCTCCCAGATGCCTGCGGTTAACTAACTATGACTGACAGGGGAAAGAGAATATGCCATCCCTACCTCCCGGAGAGCATGGGATAGCTGTGGCATCGCTGGGATTCGAATTCGTGATTTTATTTTTTCAGGAGCCAATTTACACTGCCTAATTAGAGTTGCCTCACATGATGCGTCTAGAGTAGCAGGTGGTGGGATTGGGAACCAGTAGCTTGTGCTATAAGTTACAGCATCGACTTGCATCATAGCACTGTGAGGTTAAATATACATACCAAATGAACACTTTTGATTTGCAAATGACAATAAGAAGTTCCATCCATCGAGCCATCCATCCATTTTCTGTACCACTTATCCTACACAGGGTCGTGGGGAAGCCTGGAGCCTATCCCAGGGAACTTGGGGCACAAGGCGGGGGACACCCTGGATGGGGTGCCAACTCATTGCAAGGCACAATCACACACCCATTCACACACTACAGACAATTTGCCTATGCCAATCAGCCTACGAAGCATGTCTTTGGACTTGGGGAGGAAACCAGATTACCTGGAGGTACTCCGTGCACACAGGGTGGAGGCGGGATTCATCCCCCCAACCCCAGAAGTGCGAGGCAAATGTGCAAACCACTAAGCCATCATGCCCCGTCAATAAGAAGCTTTTTAAAACTATTTTCAGCTTGTCCACTAGGCAACTATTGATAATCAGCGACAAGGTTCTTTACTCATTGCAAAAGGTAGAAGCACCATATAAATGATAAGCAGTTTTACAGTGAGGCTGAAGTATGAGGTTGACATGATACCATGAAAAAGTTCTTGTTTTTTGGTTGTCCTTTGGTTGGTTGTCATCGTTATGTGGATGCAAATCAAGTATTCCAGTTTCTACGCTGACATTTCATCTCGTCATGCTGCACTTTTTTTTCTGAATGTCATAGTGTGCCTTTAAGGTTATATTAAACGGCTCTGGATATTGACACAGTAATTAGCCGCTCCTTCATTGTAACTCGCGAGTCACGTCTTTGCTGCATCACATATGAGGACTCATCCCAGCGATAAGGCGTCAAATCCTGAAGCGGTTTAGCCTTTGATAATCTGTAGGTGGACTAATAAACCGGACATGGCTCTGTTTTCCTGGATGCCTGGACTACTGATTTGTTCACCCCTACCATAGGTTTCCATAGTTAACATGCAGATTTCTCTCTGAATCATGTTTAATAAATCTTTTTTTCCCAAACTTTTATAAGCATTATTCCCTAAGACAGTCCTCAGTTGTGTCCATAGATTGCAATGCTATAATCTCTCTTCATTAACATGCCTGACACAATACCTTTCAGTAGTAATTTTACTGCTATGTTAAGCAAAACCAAGAAGGCATGCTAAAATAAAAAAAAAAAAAAAGGTTTCCAGAGGTTCAGCACTAGTGCACATGGAATAATAATTGACCTCATCTACCTCAAGAAAAGAATAGCTGGACACCGACAGCTAACCCTCTTACACATCTTAACAGATTCCCCTTCTCTAATAGACAAAGTGACACAACGATACTTGGGGAGTGTGTGTATGTGTGTCCAGGCTTTCAATTATCTCTAGATTAAGTCTGGCATACCAGAAGGGAGATACCCAAGATCCAATTAATCATTAGAATAAATCAGCCAGTTAAACGACGTTAAGGAATTAGCAACAAAACTCCCACTGCACAGTGGCTCGATAGAATCATCAAGCCGAAGTGAGGCGAAAGTCTTATGTTGACTTTCCTCTAACTCTTTTTAAGGACTTTTCAGAGCAGCTCAGCAGGTAGCTTGCACAAAGCGAGTTCAAATCAGTTCACCACTACTGATTACCTAAGCTCAGGTAGCACTGAGCACTTCAAACACAGCCTTATATCTCTTCCTACAAACCTTTCATCTGTCTTTTACTCCTTCTTTTTCCTGCACTCTCACCCTCCTGTGGGTTTTTAGATCCGGCCTCGCCAGAGTGACGCCCATATGCGTCTTCGCACAGAATGGAGCCTAGTAGAGGCCGGAGTGCTCATGAAAGCCCGGTGTAGCATCCTTTAATAATCACAGTAGATCTATTGGAATTTGTAAACATGTTTCGGAGCTGAAAAAAGTGCCACTTCAGTATGGCTGCCTGGAACAGAAAATCCACTGATGCTAGGTTTTTTTCTTTTCTTTTATCTTCTATGTCTGACTACAAAACGAGAGGTGACGTGACAATGAAGACATCCATATGGCAATGGCAGCCAACAAAACCAAAACCCTACTGAAAACTCTACAAATCTATACTGACTCCATAACCAAACTGACCAAACGCCAGTAGCTGAACAGCAGAGCGAAAAAGGAAACGGAAAACTCACGATCGCTGCAGTATGAGCCTCCATAGGACGTCATGCTACAGTCGCACGAGAAGCCCTCCCACTGCTGCAGACACACCCCCTGATTATGGCAGGAGTCCTCCGTGCAGGTGGTGCTGGGTCCTAGACACAAATGCTCACGTTAGTATGTTAGTAATCAACCAACATAACCGGGGATACATAACACCTACATAAGCCTCTCATAACAAGTGACATAAACCTACATAAACATTCATTCATACAAGCTTATTCCAAGACAAATCTGCTGACATAAAGAACGCCTCTGTCAATTTGAAATATTTCACTAAAGTAAAACACTACTGAAGGGATGCATTCAAAAGGCTACATACCACATACATAAGCTCTTCATGAGGCTTGATATAAAGTTACAACAGTTTGTTCTAGTTATGTCAACTTGAAAACATTCACAAATCTGTATACTACAGACGTCAGCTGTTATTCGTATGTCATTATACACACCTTTATAATTACTTATTACTTAAAAGGTATTACAGTTTATAGCCAGGTTTATAATGCATTTATAAACTGTTATTAGAATGCATTATCATGCATTATGTTCTTTATGACACTTTAACACTATAGCAAGGTTTATAACATTTCATTACATGTCATGTTGTGGAACATCCACAAAACAAGTTGGTTCCTATTAACACATTATAACAGATGTTCCCTCACCAGCCTCTTTTTTTTTTCTTTTCTCGAAGACAAAAAATAAAAAAAATTAAAAAAACACAGATTGTCGTTTTACCCAGTCTGAGTGTAAGTTGTTACTGCAGAATCATTATTAGAACTAGCACATACGAATACTATGATATTAATACGAACTCGATTTGGCTTGCAGAGCTGCTGTTAGAGAAAATTCATCAACACCTTCTGACCAATCAGAATGGAGAATTCAACAGCACTGTGGTTTAAAAGAACAACTTGTTGCTGGTGAAGGGGTTAAGATGTGCAGTTATGCTTCATGTCCTTGCTTTTTCCCAGTGGAAACGAATACAGTGTAACGTCATCTAACTAATGTACATCTTAATTAAGTGTAACTAAGCGTGAATGTAAATATACAGCAAACAGCAAAGCATATACTAAATATTGCAGCACATTTAAACACTTTAGGATGCATTAATGTATTTAAATTAAAGCAGGAAATGTCATTGCCTGAAGCCTATTGGTAAAGCTAAGAAGAGACTGACTCACTTCATGAAAAAGTCATTTATCTACACCTAAACGTTTTATTTTTGCCCTGTAATGGGATGGGTGCTCAAATGAGATATTTAATTTGATCAGTAAAATATTCTACAAGCCTGAGGAGCCCATCAATCATACGCTAATTATCAGAAGACTCTGAGGAGCATCAGTTAAACACACTGTTGTTTCTGGAATATCAGAAGGTTGATTTAAGCATAATTACAGCTCTATGACATTCAAAGTCTGTTTAGGGTGTGTGTGTGTTAGGACCACATTTGCTTTTAGAGTCTTAATGGTCTGGAAAAATAACAAAGACGCTTTACCTACGAGTTAGTCTTTTAGGGCTAAATGATACTTACTGTACTTAAGCCTTTCATGATAACGAACTTAAACCTTCCTAAATGTTTATACACGGTTATTCCGACAGCTGTCAGACATCATAAAGTCTAGTTCGTCAATTTTGATGTCCAAGAGGGAAAGTTATGGCAGTTGGTAAAACTTGTTACTGTCACTAAAGAACACCTACATAAGCGCTTCATGACACCTGGCATAAACATACACTTATAATCACTTATTCAAAGAACTTTCAGTCATCATAAAGATTATTTTGTCAATGTTGATGTCAAGTGAAGTGACATAAAGTGAAGTCATCACAACTGGTAACACTTGTCACTAATTTTCTGACTGACATAAACCTACATTTCTACATTCTAATTCCAGCAGATCGCAGCTGTCATAAAGGCTGCTTTTATCAATTTTGATGTCATGCTGACACAACACCTGAGTCAAGGATGTTGTTTCTTGACACTGTCTGGGGTGAAATGACATAGAGCGTTATGACAACTGACTTTATAACTCAGTGTACTTCTGGTATGTCAGAGCTACCTAATGGCAGCATAGCTTATACTCTGGAAAAATGACATGGCTGAAATTGCCAAATATCCTGAACTTGACACTTGGTGGTAACACTGACATGTCATATTTATGCTTATAAGGTTGTTATGAATACTTATCACAATGTCACTGTGATGAAACTTATACTTTATTTAGCTATTTCTAAGAATTTTTATGAATATCTCTAGCTAATTCAGGACACTGTCTTGACATGGCTACACATATTTTCTCTGACCCATTTTACTATGTATAGCTCTTTTTAGGAAAACCATATGCCATTGTTATAACACCATAACGTCAGTTATGTTTATATGTTCTGACCCTAAAGCAGTGTGAGTTTGAGATTTATGTGTGACATATCATATCATCACTGTTATATGACAATGACATACAAGAAGTACAATGAGCTACAAAGTCATGTTGTTATGACATTCTAATGTAGCTTTGAAAGTGTCATAACACTAAATATATTACACAACCTTATATCAACAAAACCTCAGATATTTGACCAATTTGTTACCGGATATGACATCTTTATGAGATCAGCCTTTTTTATTTAAATATTTATGTAGGTATATGCTCGCTGTCAGAAAGGCTTTATGTGTATACACATTCTGTAACACCTCTAGCTGCAATCGAAGGCAGATAACATCTGTTGCCTCCTGATTTTTTTTTTCTTTCGTATTTCTGTTTTCTCTCTTCATCCTCTCTCTCTAGTACCATTGATGTTTTCATTGCTACACAGCACTGCAGGATTTATCTTGCGATTGCGTAACAATTATGCTTTGCAGATTTTAGATCATCTAGATGCTATTTAATGTCTAGGCAAATAAGGTATTTAACCACCAGATGCAATCAGGCAATAAAGTCCGACAATATAATTGTAAGACATCTGTTAAACTTTTAGACAAGAGCCCGATAACTGTCAAAACAAATAAGCAATATAAAATCCAATAACGTTTTCCATTTTAAAAGGCTGCATGAACGAAGCTTAAGCACTCAATCTGCTTTTAATACTCTCTGAAACAGAAATTACACGCTTGCTTTTGGGAAGATGTGTAAGGTAATCAGGTTGTTTTGATAGAGGTAGACAGAGGTAAAGCCAAAATACGATCTATGGTTCCGTGGGGAAATCATAGTACAGCACAGCGGATTAGAGCTCCGGTGCTTTTAAAAAAAAATAAATAAAATAAATAAATGAAAAAATTAAATAAAAAAAAAAATCCAGCCTAGGCTGAGCTTACAGTTACAAATGAAGTCCGAGCACAAAGCTGATATGTTTGTCTAGAATATTGCTGGCTGGGTCCATTATCAAAAGCCACGGGATTGCGGCAAACGTTGGTTCAGGGTGATGACTTTTAGCTGAGGTAAGGGCATTCTAGATGAGCTGTTACCATTACGGTTATAAAATAATGGTTGCCCTTTTACAGTTATTGTGTGCCTGTAAAGGTTTTTTTTTTTTTTTTTTTTTAAGTGCACAGTGGCCGTTTTTGTGTAGTTTGGTGCTTTTTGCTGACACAAGGGTCTTCGAGGACAAACAAATACCAGGTCATATAACGAGCTCTGTATCTGTATAAAGTTTTGCTTTGTTGCAGTTGCTGGAAAATGAACTAAGAAGGTCAGCAAATATGGAACATGATAAAAATTAGTGCATGTAGACTTAGTGCATGTGTATTATATTTCTGATGCCACAGGAAGACATGGATGAGCCTGTCCGCTATATTACAATGTTCAGGGGTGGAAAAAGCGCTTACCCTGGGCAACCAAAACAAGCAGATTGATATGTTCAGGCTATCAATTTTTTACTCACAGTTGCTTGAAGGAGAAACAGGTTCAGGACGCTGTGGATTAGGGGTGTAATGAAATGCAATACTCAAAGGTCAATAGTCTGTATCACTGGAAATGATTGGCTCATCACAGTTTAAAGTCTTGTTTAAAGCTCATCTAACCTTTTAGTCTTGTTAATTGGACTTCCTGGCACACACACAACATTGGATCGGGCTTTGACTTGCCGGGAGTGCTAGCTAGTGAATTTATAATTTGTCCAACTCTGATGTTATATCCAAATATCTCCTTGCTTAACAAGAACAACCCGGTCCGTACGTGAATTAAAAGAGATTATAGAGGTGACTGACCGTCGCATCCTCGATCCACCTGGCCCACCCTGTGGAGGGCGTCTGCAATCAGGTCTGGCAGCCTCCCGTTCAGGTCCACGGACGCCAGGCAGCCCTGGTAGCCGTCCCGGGACGCAATCAGCTTGGGCAGACTGTTATACATCGTCTTCCCGACACCACCTATATACAGCTCTCCTAAAGGAAGAGAGAGAGAGAAAGAAAATGATTATTGACATGGTAGAGTAAGAAGAATAAAAAAAAAAAGTATCAATATAGAGTGCAAGATTATTACAAAGTCATCATATGCTATGATCTTCTTGGAAAAACTGAAGGCACATTCTTAACAAATGAAAAAAACTCAAAAGAATGATAGACAGGACATAGAATGTATGCCTCAAATGGGGGGAGGGGTGAAATTTATAGAAGTGTTCATAGAGTTACATGACACATGTCATTATACATATGGCCTACATAGAAAGTGTATATAAAGCTTTGTAAATGTTGGGGTTCGAATTAGTCGTTATAAACGGCGTATTTAGCAGTTATGTAGCCCTAAGAACACTGATTTTGAGTAAAGTGTTACTGAAAATTCATAATAGCAGCTTCAAGGGCAACTGGAAAAATACATTTGTCACGCATAAGAAGTGAAAATAAAAAATAACTAGATCAGTTGGGAAAAAGTGAGAAGTCTTACTAGCGAATGGAATTGGAACGGTCATGGAGTTTGAGATTTTGATGAGTGCAAGGATGTTATGCATGGAGGTTTGAAGGGGAAAAACTTTCAAACTGATCCAAATTGTTCAAACAGCAGCATGCTGTCTTATAGATTGGGTGGAAGAGGAAGACCTGCTGTTTAAAAAAAAAAAAAAAAAAAAAAAAAAAAAGGATCATTATGCTCTAGTGTACAGTGACAGGGTTGGGTTCAGTAAGACTACAGTGGCAAAAAGAAGCTAAGGTACATCAGGTGTGACGACTGTGACTAGATGTCTACACTGACAAATACCTTTACGGTTATCGTACAAGTAAAGAGAGATACAGTGTCCCCCATCATATATATATATATATATATATATATCACACACAGACACACATTTTTTTTTATATATCTCAGGTCCATAAGTATTCAGACAGGAAGTGATTGAAATGTAGCCTTTTTCTTTTTATAACAGAATCCCTCCATTTTCACAGGCTCAGAAGGGCCTTGTACAATCAAGAATTTGAACAAACTAACAATCATATTAGGATTATTTTTAATACTTGGATGGAAATCAGTCAATGACTGCCTGAAGTCTGGAACCCATGGAGATCACCAAATGTTGAGTTTCTTCCCTTGAGATTTCCTTGCCAGGCCTTTACTGCATCCGCCTTCCGTTGCTGCTTGTTTGTGGGTCTTTCTGCCTTCAGTTTTGTACGTAGGTGAAGAGCATGCTCAGTTGGGTTCAGGTCAGGTGACTGACTCGGCCATTTAAGAACATTCCATTTCCAAGCATTTGGGTTGCTTTCGCGGTACGTTTTGGGTCATTATCCAGTTGTACTGTGAAGCGCCATCCTGTCAGTTTTGCAACATTTGACTGAATCTGAGCAGAAAGTATATCGCTATATACTTCAGAATTCATCCTGCTATTTCTATCAGCATCCACATCAAAACACACCAGTGGCCCAGTTCCATTAGCAGTCATACATGCCCATGCCATAAGACTGCCTCCGCCATGTTTGACAGATGATGATGTATGTTTTGGATCATGAGCCCTTCCTTTCTTTCTCCATACTCTTCTCTTCCCATCATTCTGGTACAAGTTAATCTTGCAACAGAACTGGTCAGGCTTTTTTTTTTTTTAGATGATTTTTTTTTTAGCAAGTCTAATCTGGCCTTTCTGTTCTTGAGTGTTACCAGTGATTTGCATCTTGAAGTAAACCATCTGTATTTACATTCATGAAGGCAGCTCTTGATTGTAGACTTTGACAATGATACGCCTACCTCCTCAAGAGTGTTCTTGACTTGACTAGATGTTGTTAAGGGGTTTTTCTTTACCAAGTAAAGAATTCTGTGATCATCCACTTTAGATGTCTTCTGTGGTCTTCCAAGTCTATGTAAATAAATTATTGTAATTCCTAAACAATTAATGCAATATTTTTTTGTTAAACCCCTTGAATTAAAGCTGAAAATATAATGTACAGATGGAGAAACAGTATTTTATTAAAAACAAACAAACAAACAAACAAACAAAAAACCTCCACAATCTCCTCCTTACACTTTATGTAACGTGTTCATTCTTGGTTCCTATTTCAGTCACCTTCCATGTGCTAGACTCAGGACCCAACTCCTGATCTGATTTGTGTGCCATGCTAACATGAAAGTGTCATCATTTCAGGAATCTGTATCTCTAACTTGTTTGGTAACAGTACATTACCCATATAATGTCTGCTATGATTTGCACTAAAAGGTTTTATGTTTATTTGCAGTGTTTAAAACCCAAACCATGGAAAATGACGTTGCTCAATGTAAACCTAAAAATTAAGCTGTTTTTTTTTTCCTTTCATGTACTGCAACTATTCCGTTTTTGCTGGCGAAAAAACTGTCGTTTTCATCAGCAAATCCCAGAGTGAAATGAGCTATAACCAAATGATCAAAGTTATTAATGATTAGTTATTATTAACCACTAAAACACTAAGACCTTCTATTTTTTCGAGTAATATTTCACTATTGTCTATTTATTTATTTATTATGTTGATTGCTTTTGCTGTGAAACTGCAACTCACACCTCTATCTCAGGCTCAAATAACTGAAGTCTATTAGTGTCTGGATTAAAAGTGCCTGTTCATCTCATCTCTCGCCCTCTCCAATTTGTGTGATTGCTGATCTCTCGGACTCTCACTTTCTCTCTAAAGGACTGTACACTGGACTGGCCACTCAAGCTAATAGCCTCTAATTGACTCGCAAGCAAGTGGCATCAGTTTTCCATAACACGATTCTACACTTTGTAACAACAAAAATAGGCCCTAAACTCGCTGCTTTCCAGTGTGTGTCTACTTTTCCGTATAGTCTAAAGACAACTAGTTGTTTCCGCACCATTCACATAACACTCAGTGACTGCCGGAATATATATTATTATTATTATTATTATTATATACTATATATATACTATATTCTATGAAACCTATGTCACTATGAAGTCTGATGCATGCACTGCATAGAAGTGACCGATTTCTGCTAGGCATTATAAGGTATTATGTATGCTCTATTACATGCTATAATGGCATTATGAATACAGGAATCCTAGAAAATGTTAACAAAATCTCCTTTTTCTAACTGGTTCGGGGGGGCACGGGAAATCCACTTTCCACATTTTTTTTCCATTGTTGTCTTGAAGGATAACTACAAAGTGCATTTATAACACATTCATGAGCATTGCATAAATATTTTATGAACGCTTGAGCATTTATGAAAGGCTTATTTCGAAAAGTGAATGATGATATTGGAGGTTTTATGCGACTTTATCTTTACATGCAAGAGAAAACAACAGCCATCAGTTATCATTAAGAGTTGACTGAGATATTGTGTTACTGTACTTTTTTTTTTATCCATTTCATGTTAAAAGTTGTAAAAGGTACATATATAGTGCTTCGTAAGTGTGTTAGAAATGTACATTTGATTAACACTGTAATTTGAGGGCATTAAAATCTTTCATTTGGCTGGCATATGGGTTTCGTAAAGAAGAATCTGCACTGAAATGGGGCTGAGAAGTAGATACCTTAAGTACAGAGACTTTTTTTTTTTCCTCCTGGACTGAGAGTGAATGCTCAGTCCATCTGTATTAAAATGATTATGGAGCCCCATTCCAATACAGCTTCTTATTCATGAAGCCCATATGCCAGCCAATTGAATGATTTAATGCCCTCGATCTAAAGCGCTAATCAAATTTACACTTATAACACTCTTGTGAAGCATTATGAGTCCATTATACAACTTTCTCTACTTTTTTAAATAAGTTAATAAACTTGTAAGATACAGTCAGTAAACTCAATGATAATGGGTGGCTGTTGTCTCTTCTATGTACACATGACGCTGAATAAAACCTCGGATATTATCGTACATGTTTTGACATAGGGCTTTTATAAATTCTCCAGCATTGCTTTATAAAATAGACCATTTACATCAAGCAATGCTATACTCCAAAGTCAAACTCTTCCCAAGGCCACATCTAAGGTTAGTCATTTTGTATTATTATCTACTCTACAAATTAACATTAATAACCTAGGCTCTGGAAGTAGAATAGGATATTTATAGGAGAAAAAAAAATTGCTACCAGAAGCTATTCAACGTTGTTTGTCATGTGCTCTAAACCATAACCATCAGTTTGATCATAGTGGTAAGGCTTTGGCTGAGGAACACTCCTAGATTAGATCTGTCACTGTGAACAGTTTGATACATCACCTTATGCTGTTGAAGTTTCTCAACCCAGTGACAGAAAACAGGCTTTTAAAATCTGTTGTCTTTCCATCATCCTTCCATTTTCGATCACATAGGACATTTTTATCGACTGCCCCTGCAGTAAGCCTTTATGATTGACAAACCACTTGGGAGTGAACTTGCAAATCTCTTTCTTGAATTCTCATTCCTGTTGAAATGTAACTTTGAGAATTTCCTGAATATTGCTGAACAATTCTCAAATGTCTCTTTAAAAAAAAAAAAAAAAAAAGCTGTGGCGTTGTTGTTTTGACAAAAGAGATGGGTAACTTTGTTCAACTTTTTTGGAACTTTTAGATGAAAAAGCGTGATCGATCCCTGACCTCAGCATCATAATAGAGATTCTGCTATGTGTGAAAAACTTTTTTTTTTTTTTTTTGGGCTCATACATTTTTTAGACGCAGACATGAATCGATCAGGTCAAGACGAGATATAAAAGAGAGAAAGGAAATGATTGCTGGACCTCTGTGTGTCTGTGAATAATCGTTTACGAGGTTCCAGCTATGGTGCTCTCATGAGGGCATTGATCTTAGGGCACTGAACAGAATTATTCATCTAAAGTGGAGAAATGAGAGCCCCGAAGAGCGCTAATCGATTTATGCGTTAGGTTTTCATGAGCCAACATGCAAATAGAGTCATATCAACTACTTCTTCATATCATTATTATTATAATATTTTTTTTTTTATCTCAGCAGCTCATGTGGTGCTTATTCACTGATTACAGCAAATGAAAATTAGGATCACAGAGCAAGGGCTTATCAAGGTTACACTGGCATCTTCTAAGAAACATGTTGTGTTTACACATCCCCAGGCTAGTAAAATGCTTTGTTCTGCACATTTCATAAACGGTTGATGCAAAAAAAAAAAAAAAATTATAATGTCACGTATCACTCATACTCAATAATAAAGACTAGAGAGGCAATGTAATTTACGAGTTGAAATATAACTATTCTTTCTGATTGATTCCTCTGGAACACACACAACTGCCCAAACACACACAGACACGCGTACACAAACCAGACGGGACCTCTGATCAATAGCCATTCTACAGAATCTCGCAGATCGATGCCTTGCCAATTTGCCGTACTTGTGGCGTGCGAAGACCAACCCCACAGTTGGTTAAGATCATCAATAAGCTTCTGCGTCATCAGCTGCAAACATTCCCACCCCAGAAAGCTTTGTATTTGGTAACACTTTACTTAAAGGCAATGCTCATAAGGCTACATGAAACCTACATAACCTTTTATGACAAGTGACATAAACCCATATAGACATTTATAAAGGCTCATTCCCACAGGCATCAGCTGAAAACATTTCCACTACAGAGACACTTCCAATCACTGCTTCGTATTTGGTAACAGTTTACTTAAAAGCAACGTTCATTGGACTACATAAAACCTATGTAGCCTTTAATGAGTAGTAACAAAAACCCACACAGACATTTATAAAGGCTCATTCCCGTGGTCATCGGCAGTGTTCATTGGGCTACCTAAAACCCGCACGGGCTTTTTTGACAAGTGATATAAACCCACATAGACATTTACAAAGGCTAAGTTTGATTTTGATGTTTGGCATGTCACATTATCAACACTGTGATTCTTAGCTACAAAGTCAGTTATAATGAAAGCGTTATAACAGTGTCAAATCGACAGAAGCCTATGTCACTTGTCTCAGGTGTTATGTCAACTTCACATCAAAATTGATTAAACCAGCGTTAATGACAGCAGATGCCTGTTGTAATAAACCACAATAAAAGTTTAGGCAAGATTATGTCAGTTGTCATTAGTGCTTACATAGGTTTTGTGTAGCCCTATTAATGAGCTTCGGCATCATTGGCTGCAAACGTTCTCACTCCATTTCAATCACTGCTTTGTATTCAGTAACACTTTCATAGGGGGTGTTCACAGGGCTACACTAAACCTGCATAACCTTTCAGGACAAGTGATATAAACCCATATAAACATTTATAAATGAGATGTCAAAAGACATCAGCTCTCATAAAGGCTGCTTTCGTCATTACAGATTTTTGTTGACGCTTTCCAGATTTACATTTCGGAGTCATGATAACAGACTTTGTAGCTCAGTCAGACATTGTACCTTGTGTATACTTCTGCTTATGAGTGTTATGAATGTTTCCAACAATAGTAGAACACCAAAATGACAGGGTCATGCATATTTTCGCTGATTCTAAATTAGAGAGAGCTTGACTCTGGGATGTCACATCAACAACCCTGTGACCCTGAGCTGCAAAGTCAGTTATATGGAAAGTCATAACTCAAAGTCACATCAAAATCACCTATGACACTTGTCTCAGGTGTTATGTCAACTTCACATTAAAAAAAAAAAAAGAATAAACTACTCTGAAGGACTGCTAATGCCTGTTGTAATAAACTTTAAGTGTTTGTGTGCGTGTAGGCTTAGGGGTAGGGGTCATTAAGGGGTGGTGTGAATTCTGTCTCTATCAAACACAAGTGACTTTCCTAAATTTGCCATTTCCGAATTCAAATCTACACTTAAAACCTACCTATACACGCTGGTGTTTAATCAGAGTCGAGAGGGTTTCATAGTAGGATACATTTTTTGCAAGTATTGTTTTGTTATTTATTTGTTGTTTGGTTTTCATGCATTATTTCATTTTTTATTTTTTTTTTATCAATGCAAATTGTGTTAAATGTGCATTATATGCAAAACTTACTTAAGTTATTACTACCCAACTGCAACATATGACTAGGTTGGATTATGTGTAGAAACAAGTCCAACATCAGATAAGGGCATTTAAAAATAGATCTGAATTTTCTTATCTGAAACTGGCAGTTTTGAAAAGAGCTACAGTATTACCTATTAGCGCTGCCCTTTAATCTCTCTGAAAGTTAGCGAGAGAGGAAAAAAGGAGTGTTATAATTCACATGTCTGCCTCATTTCTATCTCTCCAGTCTTTTCTGCTGATCACAGCTTCAAGCCCAGCAATCGGCTGATTGCACTGTGGTGCAGATTGATGGCACACTCACACCTTATTTTCCACAGCTACACTTACAACACAAGAGCCAAGAGAAGAGACATGGGTTTAAACTGTATCTATAGTTATATAGCTACAGTGATATTACGCTTTGATAAAAGACAAAACAGGAACATGCAAGCAGTGTTATCTTTCAGTGTTCAGCCCCACTGTAAACAGCAAGTGTTTTACTTTTGTAAAAGCGTGTTTTATAATCAGCTCGGAGTATCTCTTTGGCTAAGATGACAAGTAGGCACAAGGGTAGATCACCAAAATCAGTTATGCTTCAGTACAACCTGTGTTTTTGCACCAAAGATCACAGACCCAGGCCATTCTGTGTGATATAATTTGCTGAAACTGTTGCTTTTGGGCTAATGGAGGTGTTAAAAATTAAACAAAATACTTGAAAACTACTCTACAAGCCAAATTAGTTGTGAGACACAGAGTGCAGATTGCTTACACTGATAAAATGAATGATATTCATTTTGAAGGACTGCACTTTGAAAGGCACCAAGACTTCTTCCTTGAAAACAGGTGAAAAATAGTTTTAAATAAACGCCACTGAGAATTTCTTTCACTAAGGAGACGCAGAAATCACTGTCACAGTTTCGTTCTTTGTGTTGTGGTTCCCAAGTGCTTGAGATTGTTTTGGTTTGTGTTCCAGTCCTGTCTCCACCCCGTCTTGTCACTAGTCTGCTACCTGATCGTGTTCATCTTTTCTGTGTTTAGTTTTGAGTTGAGTTTGTCTATTTATACCTTGAGGCAACATCTTAAACCTTAGATTTTGAGCATCAGAGTTCATCAAGTCTTAATGACAGATGATGCCTGTTGGGATAAGCCTTAATAAATGTTTATGTGGGTTTATGTGAGATGTCAGGAAGGGCTTCCATAGGTTTTACGTAGCCATATGAATACCTTGTATTCTGTCTCTATGCGACAAGATCACTAAGTGACTTCAAGACCATATAAGTAGCACAAGTTTTGTTGTGTCCTGTCTTCAGTTTGTTGCCCTATTGTGTTCACCTGTTCCATGTTTAGATCTGATTAATTTGTCTATCTATACCTTATTGCGTCTGTCTCATTGTAAAGACCTATTATGCTATTACGTACTTTAAGTCCAAGCCTTGTTTCCAGAGTTCTGTGTTCTACCTCCTGGTTTTGATACTAGTTCCAGCTCCCTGATTTGGTTTTACAGAGGTTTGCTATAGAATATAATTCTTGCATTTAACTCACCATACGTTACAAATTTAAAAAAAAAATGGTTATTGTCCAGACAAATTGAACAAATGATGGATTAAAAACAAATAAAGATAGACAAGCTTCTTCAATTTCATTGATTGAATAGAATTTAAATAAACCATATACATTTATATAGCCATTTCACAGTATATTAACATTAAAATCCATTTTTTAAATTACTATTTAGTAATTAGTAGGAATATGAAACTAAAAGCAAAGGTAGGTAGTTAGTACAGGGATTGTACTTTATGTATGTATTCACATTTAACCCTATAAACTTACAGCGCTCAAATGTGAATGAATGATAATTTAATTCCTCTGTGGCAGTAGACTAAAACCTCCTAGGCAGTCCTTCTTGAGTCTTCCTGCATGCCACACTTGGATGCTTCCCTTCCACCAAACCACTGATGTTTTGTTAATTGGCTAATTAGTAGAATCATGTGTATTAGAGCATGGAAACACATTATGGGAAACGCTGATTAGTCTATAGGGACTCTATAAAATAACACACCTCTAGACTAGGTTCATTTAAAAAAAAAGAAGTTTCACGTATCATATTGAAAAATTTTCATCTTCATTTACCTCTGCTTGTTATACATGTATTACTAAAAAAAAGACACAGGGACAGTTTGTTCTTGCAAGGCCCCATTTATAAGCTAATTAACTTCGCTATATTATAAACATTTTGTTAATAGCTTCAAACATATTTAAGCATATTTAAATATATATAACTCACAGAGGTTGTATCCAGCTTTAACACTAGGCAGTATGTTTACTCCAATTGGAATGCACCCTTTGGTTGCATTTCATGCTAATTAGATGGCATTGCATAAATTAAAATGGAGAAAGCCTGGGCTAAGCTGCTGTTTCAGCAACAGCTAACTGGCTTAGAAATGATGGCATGACTGCTTAGGACACCCAAAGCACCTAAGCCCTGTCAAACGAATTCAGCAATTACAGTGACACTTCAGTACACAAAACTGGAACTAATCCAAGATGGCAGGAAACACATTCGTATCACTTTGAAGTCTCTCTCTCTCTCTCTCTCTCTCTCTCTCTATACACACTCGAAAATGATGATACATGTATCTGACACTACTGAAACGTGATCTTAAATGCTTGTTGCTTGTTTGAATATTTTTCCCCAGTCTAATGCAGCAATTACAGTCCCATCCATGCACAACTGCGTAGTTCGTTCCTTGTTATGCGTCTTGTGATTTTGTTTGAAATAAATGTCCATGGCCTTTCTGATGGAAGCCGTTTTCTTTCAGTCGCTCTAAGACTGATTCAGAGAGTCTCTCTTGTTTGAAGTGGAGGCTCAAAAGTATCTAACATTCCCTTAACAGGTCTCGAGAAACACTCTCTTTTGCAAGTAAAACCAATCAGAAGCCCAGTAAGGCTGCCTACATGACAAAGTGAGACTCCCCCTGTGCAATAACCTTGAGTTTTGCACAAGCAGTCCGGATGGCCAGACAGGGAAAAGGCGGTTTGGAGATTAAGGTGCTTTGGGGAGAATATCACAGCATGTTTCTGAATGCACTATTAGAGTTGGGGTTTCTTTCCGGAGAAAAGTCTTTAAAAAAATAAATAAATGAGTCGGCGGGTTTATGCTTTTAGGAAACTACGACTCTCCATCACCCAATTGCAACAGCAAAAATGCTGACAAGGCTGTTTTTATTTCCATTCTCCTCCCTTTCTTTTGTCCCATATTGCCTCTCGCTTTGCAATTTTCTACCTTTTTTTCCTGGGAGGATTCCTCCACAGGAGCTATAGTAGCCACGCACATGTTGACAATTCAGGCAAGACTCAATGAGGCCTGCATTATTAACTTGTTGTTTCATGTCATTAGGTGTGTCTAAATTATGAAATAGGAAATACTTGTTTCCAAAAAAAAAAAAAAATGTTGCCGGAGAAAGGTTAGATGATGCCAAACATGCTTAAACAAAGAGACGCGGTGAGAACGTGGAACATAAGCCACTGAGAAATTCATATAAATTCAAACATGCAAGGTTGATGTGGTTGGATTTTGATCGTGAAGAAACGGTGCGAATGCTAACCCCATCCCTAATGCTAATTCGATCCATTGTCACTTGCCATATAAACTGTTGGACTACTTTGATCTTGATGCTAAATAAAGAATGAAACCACAGAGGGTGTGCTATTATAGGAAAATAATCAACAATGGTGTGTTGTGATGAACTGGAGGTTACTGTTACCACCCCGAAGATTAGACTCCAGCTGAAGCACATCCCTAAGTTTTTTTTTAAATTCTTTTATACCACAGCAATTTGCAAACAATGTCATTTATTGATTAAAGAATGTCACATTGTACTCTTTATCCAAACAAAAAACCTACAAACAAATAATAATAATAATAATAATAATAAATGAGAAAACGCGAAGTCCTTCATCCTGAAGACTTTGTTGTGCTGGAAATCATAGAGGAAAATCTTTACTGTAACAAAGTGCTGGCGGTGGAGACTCCTTCAAAAAATGTTAAATAAGCATGAATAAATATTATACATTTTAATGTCTATTTGACATCAGAAGGCTGTATGTGCATTTGAATAAGCCTTTATAAATATTTAGGTAGGTTTAGGTCAATTGACATAAAGGGCTATGTAGCCCCTATGAACACCCTCAATTAAAGTGGAACAGTTATTTCCATCTGGGTCAATCCAGCGACACAGTATTCACCCCTTGCAGGATGTGATGTCCAAGCTCCTCCAATTTCCTGCTTTACTGACATAGCTGCAGCTTTCTGTATCTCATACAGGACCTCTTGAGTGAAATTGGTCATAGTGAGGCTGAAGTTGCTCCAGGATGCTGCCACAGTTACGGACATAAAAATGACAAATTAATTCGGACAGGATGTGGATCTCATAGGGGGTAAATATTTGATAAACTGAATTTATCAAAAAAGATGGCTTAATATGTTTCCTTGCTCTGTTAGTATATACTAACAATTATTGTCTGTAGTTGTTATATACTAACACCCATTTACACACTTTACTGTAACCCTATTTATAGTAAAATGAACCCCTTTAACCATCCTACATATTTCTGGCTGGTCATACAACATATTTAGTATTCGGTTTGTGTCCCTTTAAATGGAAATACAATCTTTTCTACTGTATCTTCTCAAACCACCAGTGGTAGACCATACATCTATAATGTCCACTTGTGATTAATGTATTCCCTTTCATTGCCCTAGGACCTCCAAAATGGAGTCAGAGCCCAAGCTTATTAATAAATAATGCTAAAAAAAAGGCATAACAAAAGCATAACTGTTTTTGATCTTTTTTCCCCCCTCCATATCACTGGTCCCTGTAGGGGGTGGGAAGAGTATGATCACCATTTCCTGCCCATATCCCTGAAAGCAATGTGGGCCAGTGAGGACATTTCACTCTGTCCAGATTTTTAAAAGGAAATGGTTGGTTTTAAAAAGCCTTCTTGGACTGCTTCAAATATTCCACGAGGAATACATGAGCTCATCTTACAGCAGGTTTAACTAAAAATGTCTGGGGAAGAAGAAGAAGACAGAGGAAAAAAAAAAACAAAAAAACACCACCACTTACTTTCTCTTCGGAGCTGAACTCTGAAACATCCATTTAGGCAAGTCACAGTTCAGGCTCTGAGATGAGCACATTCATTTATACCTAAGTGCCTTTTAACCAGCATCATTTCACTGAAAGGATTTCACCTGCCAGATTCATTACAGGGTGAAAAAGGGGAGGGGGTTTGGTCTTTTGGCTTTCACAACCACTATCAGTATCTCAGCTGTGATAAAAACCAGGAACTGTCACTTGTTTCCTCTATCAATGTAAGCGATTGCAAAGAAACCACTGATTTTGGGCGTTTAAGACTTCCCAAGACGTTTCACGTGTGTTTAGACTTTTGTGTCTTTAGGGAGAATGGCTACTTAAGTGCAAAGGTTCTATCAAAACTCATGTATGGAATGTTATGTGTATTCAAAGTCCAGTTATGCAGCTGCAGGTTGCCAGATCTTCCTTGAGTAGAAGTGTCCAAGATTTATTTATTTTTATTTTTATTTTCAGTAGCATCTAGACCACTGCAAACACAAGCACTTGCCATTACACCTGAAAAAAAAAAATCAGGGATGGAAAATATGGATTGAAAGAAAAAGAAAACCTTCCCATGGTTTGACATATAAGCTGACTGAGCACTCATCTGCAATGCTTATTTCTCACTTTAAGGTAAATCATAAGTTTTGTCATACAAAAAATCTGATCTCAAGCCAGTATTGTGTAAGAAAAATGTGCATTATTAATTCTAGAATAAAGTCTGTAGTTAAGTCTGAAAACCTATGTGAACAATTTTGGTATTAAATCCTCACTGTGCTCATGTGACCTCTGGATATGGCCCAGTAATAATAATAATAATAATAATAATAATAATAATAATAATAATGGCAGTGTTTATAAGGCTGCTCATAGAACTACATGACACTTACATAAGACCTTCATAACAAATGACGGAAAACTACACAAACATTTATCAATGCCTATTCCAACAGGTATCAGCTGTTATAAAGACTGCTGTGATCAAGTGACACAAGGTTTTCAATTTTCATTTGAATGTCATAACATTACTATGTAGCTTGTCACACACAAAGGTAATGATGTGTCATACCAAAAATCAAAATCTAACTTACTTTGCATAACTATGGCATAAAGGTGGCATGATTCTGTCAGAGGTTTTCATAAAAATCTTCATTTGAGAAACATGGAACTCCCTTTACTTACTTTACAGAGTACATAAATCTGTTGTAACAGTATAATGATGTTGTATGACTACAGTGATGTTGTGCTGTGAAGCAGGTTTCTATGTCAATGTTAACACTTTCACTTTTTAGATATTAATCTTGTCGCTAGTCACTTGACTCGTGTTATTTCAACTTGCCAGGTAAATTGAGGAAAGCAGTCCTTATGCCAGTTGATGGTGGTATAAAGGTTTATGTAAATGTCATGTCGCATTAAGGACACCAACCTTAAGTAATGCTGTAACTGACCGTGACCTGACCGGACATTAAGCTGGTGTGAGGCTACATTTCTCAGCTCAGTTAGCCAAGTGCAGGTGGCTGTAGCTCAAGCACAGACTCATTTTTCACCACAGCTGCCAGACGGTGTGTTTGGCTAGCGGATTTTGGCTTGGCACGGGGAGTGGGAATTATTTCCCCGTGAACTGAATGCACACGATCGCACACAAGCACACCGGCACTACACCTCCTGAGCAGGCACACGTGAAAGCTGAACAAACAGAATAAGAGAAAAAAAAAATATTAATAATAACTGCTTGCTTGCCTCACTCATATATTCCTTTTCACCCCAACTCTGCCTGCTTCTTTCTAATGCCGTTCTTACACTTCCTCTCTCTCCTTTCCCCCTTTTTCCTCTGTCTCAAATATTTTCAGCCATCATCTTGACTAATGTATTTCGAAAGACATTTTGATAAGCCCAGGCCATGATTTAGATGGTAAATTCCACACTTCTAGTTCTGCAGTGTGTGACATTTAAATAACAAATACTTTTCCCAAATTCACCCCACATTTGGTTGTGGACAGTGACTGTGTGTGTGTGTGTGTGTGTGTGTGTGTGTGTGTGTGTGTGTGTGTGTGTGTGAGATGAGAACCCAATTTCAGCTTAACGTTATGAAAATCTATTTTTGCAAGTGTTAAGAAGAGCCTGCTGTAGTCTTATTGGATGTCTTGGAAAAGCTAGGCCATTTCTGAGAACCTACTTGACTCACAGGCTTTTTTAAATTCTCTGACAGCAGTTTCAACTGCAAGGCAAATCACAGGTTTATATTAATATGTTCATTTTAATATGTCATTGATCCCATAGTATAGTATAAGAAACTATACAAGGACTTGTATTGTGAACTCGCCATATAAACAGATAAAAAGGGTATCTGGGAGGAGAAGTTTAGCATTTTTGGAAGGAGTCTCCACTGTCAGTGCTTTGTAAGCTGTAACTAGGTTTTCCAGCATGGAAAAGTTTTCAGGATGGAGAGTTTTGCAGTTTCTCAGTAACATGACAAGATATACTTTTTTTTTTTTTGGTATTATTAACTTCAAGAGAGAGAAGAAATGAGAGGCTGACGAGGGAACTAATCTTTGTAGCTGTTATAATGTTAAAAAGCTGACACCAGGAACTGGAACCAGGAACTCACCAGGAAGTGAGTTCAAAGGAAAATGGGTTGAAAACATAACAACTTATCAAAAATAAGTAATAAGTAATAAAAATAGAACATAACTTATCAAAAATAAGTAATAAGTACTGCTAATGGACAGACTTTCTCTGCTACTGGGGACAAAGCTTTTTAAAATTGACCAGATGCTGTGGTTAACTGAATCAACTTATAAGCCATCTTTCATTCTCTGGAAAAAAAAATATACATATCTTGATGATATCATTCTCTAAATATCTGTTGTCTCCTAAGGGAATTATGTGTTATCTCTTCTAGCAATATCAATTCTGCCATTTGCACCACTTTGGCTTCCGCCTACCATCTGCACAGACCAGACCATCCTCCTTTTATGCAGCGGCATCTCACAACTAGCCTTATTTGTCTTAAAAAGGATTTGGTTTTCTGTCTTTTTTTTATGTATAGACGTAATATTCCCTTAAGATCATTTAGGCCTTTCTAAAATGACATGTCTAAAAAAATATTTAACTTGTGTATGTATTTGAAATATATAAGCGATTTGAACTTAGTAAGCTGATCAATCAAGGTTTACATTAGTTAGTCTTCTTATGCATAAATTTACACATGCTCAGGAGCAGAAGTAGGATATGAACGTGTTTCTGAATTTACAAGATCTCCATGAATACCGATTTTTTTTGTGAAAACGCTCATACAAACGACTTACGCATAAATTGTTAGTGCTGGCAAATTGCCGTGGTATAAGAGGAATAAAGCACAAAAACAACCTGAAAACAATCAGCTTCAGGGTGCTTGATTATTTTCCAACATGCCTCGTCAAGTCTTATTCCTTACACTCTGTCTTATTCCTTATGTTATGATGCTTTATTATATAGAGATAACTAGAGATATCAGGCTAAATAACAAGCTCCAGATTTTCAATACAGTTTATTTCCCACCGTCGTCAACCTGCCAAGTAAATTTATAGGAGAAATAGTCTCTTCTCCACCCTGGTGTACTGCTTGAGAGACTGTTTCATATCACATCATTTTTCATCCTCCAGAAAGTCTTAATCAGAAGTGTGAAAACCACAGGCGTATTTTATCAGCGCTGGTAGGAGCATCAGTGTGAGACGGAAAGTCTTCTGACTGACAGGAGGAACTCAGTCTGGCTGCTTCTGTGATGATATAGTCTGTCTACAACTTACATACAAATTTCAAGGCATTAACGTAAGGTTTGAAAGGTTTTAACTTTGAGCACACAGGGGGGATAAGAGGGATAATCTGTTTCCCGGGGAGGGTAAACTTTGTAATATTACTCTTTTCCTACTGATTTTATGTGCTGCATCATTTGTAGCTTTTGGCATTACTGCGAGATAGAAAGTTGTGTGCTTGAATGAAATTAGACAATTATCCAGGGGTCTGGACTTGCATTTCCCTTAAAATGCAGTTAATAGACTGTGTCTGTGCCAGCCACCAGATGATCCAGTGAGTGATGTAGGTTTCATTATAACTTTGGAAAGATCAAAGCCTGATTAAAGTTTAATACTAAATATTAATAGTAGTTATTTTTTTTTACTTTGCGAATGTGTCAGTGTTCAAACATGCAAGATAAATTGAAACACTGTCAGTAGCCCTATCTGAACTGAATTTGTTTATCAGTGGGACATTGGAAATAAATGTTTTACACGTCTCCTCAGTGATAAAAATCTCACATCCAGACAGCAAAAAAAAAACCACAGGAGGAGTGAGTTTCTAGCGGGTTGTGTCTTCTATGAACCCGATGTTTGTCATATGATCACCGTCCATTCACAACATGGTGTCCAAGCGGTCATAGAGGCACTGGAGTAGAGACGTTGGAGCTTATTTTAGTTTGGGGCAAACCAAGGTTTCAGCAACAATATGAAAAAAAAAAACAAAAAAAACAATAAAACAATAATTTCAAAGTATACAAGAAGCATCCATTTTTTCGTTTCACGACTTGGGAAGTGTTTAATATCTAGGGGAGGGTCACAGATACACACGCTACAAGACTAAATAGAGCAAGTAGCTGCAATCAAGCATCTTTTTTCCCCCCAATGTGAGGTGACATTTGCATAGAAAATCACAGATATGTTCAACAGAATAAAGTTATCAGACGAGCACTGAATTTGGTGAAAAACAGTAGGCAATATGGCCTGTAATTTTCTCAGAGTAGGACAGAGGAAAACACCGACATGGAAATCCGAATAGAAATAAAGTCACAGAATAGGACCTGCAAAATAGGAAATAACCCCAGGACCCCACGTAAATTTAATCTTGTCCAGATAAGGCTATTGGAAATTTGGTTGAATTCCATTTGCTTTCAATTCCAATGAACTGGTAAGAAATTATACAAACCCTAAGTTCAACCATAAACTTTAACCTTTGTGTCTATTCATGCAGGCATATAGTATAAAATTTGCTACAATACCAACAGCAGCTGATATTGATGTTAATGCGCTCATTCTAATATATTGGTTCTATAATAAAAACTTGCTCAGGATCTGATTAGAAAACAAGTGTAATTATTATGGTGATATGCTGAAGTTTTCTTCAAGGAGCCATTTAATTAACATGTTAGAAGGAGTCTCCAGTGTCAGTGCTTTGTAACAGTCAGAGGTAAAACTTAACTTTAAGTCTTTTGACATTGAAAGTCTTATAGATGTTATAACCTAACTATTAACAAGAAACTGTTTTGCAGATATTCCACAGCATTAAACGTGACTATAAAATGATAAAAAATTTTAAAAAAATGCTAGCATTGGCAATTTGCTGTCTTATAAGAGTAATAAATCACTTCAGGCCATGCTGTTATTGGATAATAATCAACTTCAGGATGGTAACAGTAACCGCACCACACCATCACACACAATGTTCCTATAACAGAACACTTCATAGTGTATTAGTCCTTATATATTTTAACTTAGTAGTGGAAATGTACGCAACGTTTACTGATATATAACCCACATCATTATTCTTACCCTTTTTGTGGGAGGTTAGAGATGAGTGAGAGATGCGGGTACCAACATGAAGAGAACGATCAAAAATACCGAATACAAGACAGGTGTGGACAACAACTCTACAGGTTTAGCACTATGGTTATGGAATAAGGCTATTTTGAAACGTCCACGCCTTCTTGCTTGCTAGTGTATAACATAGCACTACAACAGTAGGTTGTCACAAACATTACTCAGTTTTTGACATAATCAGCTAGCTAGTTAGCTGGGATAATTTTAGTGGTAACTTTGTGGTAACAGAGCGAAAAACAAAATCCCCAGGCAATATTTTCACTATGTAACAAGCGCTTTGTGTGAACTCAGTAATAGATAAGAAACTACTGTTAGTTAAGCTGAAGGGTAAGTGTGCAGGTAGCTGTACACTGAAAAGAAAAAACACTAGGATGTTTGGACTAAACAATGTGTTGCTCGCAAACTACTGTTATTTAGGCCACAGGCAAAGTGTACAACTAGCTGTAACCTAGCTACCTCTCTGAGAATGGCTTACTTTGTCTCAGGTAAAAGAAAAGAAAAGAAAAGAAAAGAAAAAGTGTTGGACTAAACAATGTATTGCTAGCAAACTACTGCTAGTTAGGCTGCAGGGTTAGTGAACTAGCTATCTGTCTGAGAATGTCTTACTTTGTTTCAGGTAGAAAAAAAAAAACATTGACACATTATGGACTAAACTATTGCTAGCAAATTACTGTTAGCTTGGCTGCAAGGTTAGTGTAGCAGTAGCCTAGTTACCTGTCTGAGAATGTCTCACTTTATCTTGGGAGAAGAAAAAAAACACTGGAATGTGTTGGACCAAACTACCAACTGATAGCAAACTATCATTAGCTAGGCTATAAGGTTAGTCTACAGCTAGCAGTAGCCTAGCAACCTGTCTGAGAATGTCTTACTTTGTCTCAGGTAAAAGGAAAACAAAACCCTAGAATATACTGGATAAGCTATTGGATATCTACTGCTAGCAAACTACTGTCTAGAACTAGCAGGAGACTATCTACCTGCCTGACATTGCCTTAATTTGTCTCAGGTGAACAAAAGGCAAAAAGGTAGCTAGTCTGCTGATAGCTGTAGATTAACCCTGTCTAGCTAACCCTGTCTGAGAATGCCTTACTTTGCCTGAGGTAAAATAAAAGGGAAAAAATGGTAGCTAGTCTACTGCTAGCTGTAGCAAACCCTGTCTGAGAATGCCTTACTTTGAAGTAAAATAAAAGGAAAAAGAAAAAAAAAAGGTAGCTAGTATACTGTTAGCTGTATGTTAACCCTAGCTAACCCTGTCTGAGAATGCCTTACTTTTCTGAGGTAAAATAAAAAAGAAAAAGAAAAGGAAAAAATGGTAGCTCTTACTTTGTGTCAGGTAAATAAACAACAACAAGAAAACCATTAGAATGAGTGTAACAGTGAGTGAAGGGTGTAGTTCCCTTGCCTCCCCAAGTCTACAAATCTATGAATCCAATACTGTAAACACTAATGTACAGACACACAGGGGGTCTTTTATGTATTCATAGAAAGGCCATCAACAATGTGTGTTATTAGTGACCCACAGACGTTTTTGCGACAACCCTACATAATGTGTGTGTTATTAGTGACACATGATACCTTTAAGGTCCAGATTGCGGGCTCCATTGGAGTGCTGCGTGACGGTGTGGGAGTCGATTTTCAGTGTGTGCATGTTGTTAGTGTCGCGGGAAACCACCACGTTGTGCCACTGGTTGTCATTCAGCGGCTTGTCTGAGTTGCCTTTCATCAGAGAGGGTCCATTGCCCAAGTCGAAGACGTAGTGGATATACCTGCGAGAACAACAAAAGCAAACACTTACTTCTAGATTGAACAGTGTACTAGAGAAATTATGGTTGCTACCATGTTTTGATTTTTTAACTGTGCCTTAATAAGACATGGTCCTTTTAAAGGAATGGCATATACTTCAAAGATCCTGGGATTAAAGAAGGATAAAGGAAATCCATGCATTTTGTTTCAGTAACAAAAACATCAGCATTATTTTATTAATTTCACAAATTAAAATAGCAAGCATGATAAAATAACATATCCCATGAGTTGATATAAAATTTAAAAAAAAGAATATAAAAGAATATAAAATAATATATATATTTTTTTATAATTCTGTATTTATGTATAGTCTGTACTACAATTCTGTATATTCTGTATTATTCAGAATATAATTCTGTATATTCTGTATTATCTCTATATAATTGAAAGATTCATAGTATATATCCCAGGTTATCTTTATATATCTGTATATTATCTGTAAATATATTGTATATTATCCATGGATTATCTGGGTACTGTTGTATATACTTTATACATGAATCTTACATATATTTATGACTAATATTTGCATATATTATATTCTTTTATACCTATTATAGTTTTTCTATTATAACCTAGTGTAATTACCATTCACATTATCTGCTCAATAACTACTGCACATATTCACCACCCATAGCCTTGTTTATTTATTTAAAGTATGCACTGTATATATTCAATCTGCACTTTTTTAATTTGCACAATGCTATTATTTGCACATCTGGTAGATTTCAAACTGCATTTCTCTGTTGAGTACCTGTACTGTGCAATGACAATAAAGTTCTATGTATGTATGTATGTATGTATGTATGTATCTATCTATCTATCTATCTATCTATCTATCTATCTATCTATCTATCTATCTATCATGTGCTGGATCAAGTACTATTTGCTTGTAAGCTGTTCAAAAATGAGTGTGGAATATATATTGTTACATTCAACAACTTTTTCAGTGATTAAAATGATCATTACAACTAAGACTATTTCTGCAGACTAAGAATATTAGCAGTATACTAGACTCATACATATTTTTTGTCTCTTGCTATTATGTTACATCGTGTGGCTGCAATCGAGAAAAATCTGCCAACCTTGGAGATGTGAACTACACACAGGTAATTTGCATATTCTGAACGGAGTACCCAGTAAGCAGGCGCGTAACCCATCCCTGAACACACGTAACTTTCGCCAAGTAAATTCCGGTGTAACTTTTTGAATGTAAGTTAATGAGTTAAGCTGACATTTTTTACCCTCCTATTGCTGCTTTATTCATATTTTATAGTATTAACAGGCTTAATACACAGTACTAAGATGAATAACTCAAAGGCCCAGGATTGAACAAAAGAATTGTTCAACTAGTACATAAAGGGAATTTCTGCAATTATTTCATCTGTGATGGTTTACAAAGCTGTTGGCTTTTGACAAACATGCAAATGTTTTATTGCTTTGTGAAAAACTGGGCTATAAATATGTCAGCATGACAAGGCTGGATGGGGATGTTGACGCGCTTTCCAAACAAAAAGATGCGAGGCAGCATTTGATCTCCTCCCATTTGAGAAGATTTTGTTCTGTTCTCACATAAAACGCGTACAACTAAAACAGTAAACCTCTGTGATCCGTGAAAGTCCATCTCATGCAACTCTCACACTATATTCACCTAAAAAAAAAAAAGACAGAAATGTAAAAAAAACAAAAACAAAAAAAAAAAAAAACTAGTTTATGCTATGATCTGTTTTTGTAATATGTATAGAAATAGATATGTAGTTTACTTCACTTTGTCTAACAAACCGGTAATTCCTCCTCACAGTCATAAACCTGCAAATATCAGTACGGCTTTATCGAAAGTAGTCTAAACCCTTCAGGACAAAAAAACAGCCTCTCTTGTTTAATGGATGAGTATTAGCCTAAGTCTTCCCTTTTCTCAGTGGTGTTAAGATTGCCAGCCTATTTTAACATGTGTTTCACGAATACACTTCTAGTCAAAAGTTCTAATACCTAGAGTTTCAGTTTCAGAACTACAATGGCATGATAGACATTACATGAGGAAAATAATAAACAAACCTAAATATGTGTATATAAGCTTTCACTCTATTATTCAGCAGCTTATAAAATAGCACTTGATTCAGTAAATCCTATTATTTTGTATTTGCACTTTTGCTCTCAAGCAACTTAATGACGCCACAAGATACTAAATCATGGCCAAGAAATTATAATGTGTTTGGGATGTCAGCTATTTAATGTGATATTTTGAGTTGTTGAATTAATAAAATAATATCATTTTTTTTGTTCATTAGATTCCCAAAGTTCTGACTGGCAGTCTGCATATGCTGTAGAATAAACACAGTGGATATTTTGCTTAGACACTCTTAAAATTCACATAAGTGACTTAAACTTTGTAAAATATCAACTGCTCGCAAGAAATAAAGAAGGCAATAAAAAAATGTCACAGTTCTGTGGTGATATAAAGAAAAAGAATCTCATTACTTGAACAAAATGCCAAAGTGTGGTGCAATGATTCATAAACCTGTCAGATAAGAGATAGTAAAGGCAGCAGGTAGTAGCTAATTAGCTTAAAATCAACAGATTTATACCCCATGTGAATGTCGCTTGAATGTCGTGAGTCACGCTGAAGGTTCGAGACTCACCCTTTAACCAGCTCCACCACAATGAAATCACTTCCATCTCCACTGTTGTAGAGGATCAGGCCATCAGAGCTGGTGGTCTTGAACTGGAAGAACAGGTGCATGGAGGCGTATGCCTGCAGCGTAGCCAGCGCCAGGTAACTTCCTTTGCTCCTGAAGGTTACAGGGTCAGCAATGATGTGGCGCATGCCGAAGCGGGCGTTGAGCTCGCAGTAGGAGATATCGCCGTTCTTGCACTGGTCAAGGTAGGGCACACCGTTGACCGTCAGTCCCTGTAGGTGGCCGACGAAGTTGGATGGGACAACAGAGATGAACTGTCTTTCTGTCATGATGCCTGTCTCAATGTTGTGGAACTCTAGGCGGGTGTGGGCTCCGGTCATCTGACCTGGAGAGAGGTGCAGGGTCTTAGCGGTGAATTGGATGAAGCCTTGTTTCACTGGGTGTTGCATTTGAAACTATTTATTTACAGCTTCATAAATCATTTTGTTTTCTCCATTTTAGTCAGTCAAATTGACATGACTAGTTTCACTGGTCACCTTTTGTCAAAATTTTTTAAATGGTTATCTTGCTTGACCAATTGACCGAATTCCAAATGGGATTTGGGTCCAATTTTGTAACAGAAAGCGAAGTTAAATTTTTTCTTATTAAAATGACATTATGAGGACTATGTGGTACCTGGGAACTTTTTGCCACAGAACCTGCAGCCTAACCTAGCATGTTAGTCCTACATGGTGTCCAGGGCCTCCATTACCTTCAGTGGTGACATTGTCCACAGAAAGCTGCAGATTCTTGCCTCTGCGCACCACTTTTACTGAATGCCATTCATTGTCATTGAGCTTCTGACCGGCATACAGAGTTTCAGGACCTTTACCTACAGGAGGAGAGGGCAGTCAATCACACAGATACACATGCAGACTCTCTGTCTTACTCTTACAGTGGATAATATCAGTGTACATCTATACAACCTTGCATTCTAAAGAGGAGAGTACCTGGATGCACAAACACACACACACACACACACACACACACACACATACAGTTATGCAGCAACGTTTCCAACCTTCACAATTGACAGGAATGAATTCTTCCAAACAAACTTGCACAGAAAACCTGTACACTGTTGCTTATTTCCTTATTGATAATGGTAGCAATGCATTTATACCAACTGTAGTTTTAATACTATACCAGTATCAGTGTATCTTTTAATACTGTAGTAACTGTAAATACCTGATGCTAAATCAACTCTATGCAATGGGTTTTATAATGTTTTTTTTTTACTAGCACTACCACATTTAGATCATTTGTCCTTCTTCTATGTTCTCCTTTTTTGTAGATACACCTAATTCTATCTGTACTATCAGTATTAATCATTTATTGATATTAATTTTAAGCTACATAGCCCAGATTACCAATAGAATATGACTGACGGTGTATAAATAGGCCAGACTTGTTCATTTATTTCCCAAAATATTTACTACTTAGAAACATATTCCATACAGATCCAGGGGATTGGTCTTTTTTTATCCAAACCTGTCAACGAGTTTTCAGCAACACCTTCCGCCTTGTCTATATGAATACCAACCTCCGACTAAGAGAGTGATAGGAAAAAGTCAGGAGTGGATAGATGTAGTACAAAAGCTAGAGAGAGAGTATCTAAATAGGTCATTGTGCAATTCACAATGTCACCTCAAATCCTGCTCCGTTCTCCATCTGACATTCCTTGCACTACGTTACTCTGACAGGGCATGCTGGGTAATTGGCTGGGCCTGACTCGTCATGGTGCTTGAGGCCAATGGCACATTAGCAGGATTCAAAGCAAAGTGAAGCATGGTGTCACAAGGAATCGCACGTGAACTCGCTTTCATTGTGGTTTCATTGAAAGGGCTGATTAGTATGACTAGTGTTGTTATTTCCTCCATAACACATAGCCAGACTACTGGTTTTAATTATACAATATACTATTTAGCCTAATGCTTCTAGCTTGCTACAGTCTGTTTTTTATCTTTAGCTAAATATTACTTGATACAATATAAACTTAAGTTTAATCTAAGGAGGTAATATTAGCCAAGCTAACTACCAAGCAGCCTAAGAAAATCAGGGCTGTGTTTCATTGCTGGCTAGATTAGGTAATGTTGCCAACCAAATATTTTGTGTATTTATTGTTTCTTTTTTTGTAATTTGGAGCAAATTTATAAAGGCAGTGTGTCTGAGTTTGGAAAGGAGTTCAACTGTGTGATTAATCTGAAAGGCATGGTAATTAATTTGGTCGAAAGTGACTGTCAAGCCTGAGACTTAACACTCTAACCATAAAGCAGAAACAATTACCTAATTAAAACTGTCTCTCTGTTCACTCTCCTTCATGGTCATAAAATAGTGAAGGAGAACCTTATTTCCTTTAAAAGAATTGATAGAATTTGATGGATGTGTACAAATGACTGTAATAATAAAGGTAGATCCAAAAAATGTTATATATTGTTATATACACTGATCACCCATAACATTAAATCCACCTGCCTAATATTGTGTAGGTCCCCTTGTGCCACCAAAACAGCTCTGACCCATCGAAACATGGTCTCCTCAAGACCTCTGAAGGTATGCTGTGGTATCTGGCACCAAGACCTCAGCAACAGGTCCATTAAGTCCTGTAAGTTGCGAGGTGGGGCCTCCATGGATCAGACTTGTTTGTCCAGCACATCCCACAGATGCTCGATCAGATTGAGATCTGGGGAATCTGGAAGCCACGTCAACACCTTGAACTCTTTGTCATGTTCCTCAAACCATTCCCGAACAATTTTTGCAGTGTGGCAGGGCGCATTATCCTGCCATTAGGGAATACCGTTGCCATGAAGGAATGTACTTGGTCTACAACAATGTTTAGGTAGGTGGTAAATGTCAAAGTAACATCCACATGAATGCCAGGACCCAAGATTTCCCAGCAGAAAATTGCCCAAAGCATCACCCTGCCTTCGCCAGTTTGCCTTCTTGCCATAGTGCATCCTGGTGCCATCGCTTCCCCAGGTAAATGACACACACGCACCCAGCTGTCCACATGATGTAAATGAAAAGAGAGTCAGAGCTAGAGGTAGCAGAGCTGAAGATGTTGAGGTTCTCTTTGGGAGTGACAAGGTTGGACAGGATTAGGAACGAGTACATCAGAGGGACAGCTCATGTTGGACGTTTGGGGGACAAAGTTAGGGAGGCCAGCTTAAGATAGTTTGGACATGTTCAGAGGAGGGAGAGGGAGTATATTGGTAGGAGAATGTTGGACATGGAGCTGCCAGGCAGGAGGCGAAGAGGAAGGCCAAAGAGGAGGTATATGGACGTAATAAATGAGGATATGAAGCTAGTGGGTGCAAGTGTTGAGGATGCAGAAGATAGGGATAGGTGGAGAGTGATGATTCGCTGTGGCGACCCCTGAAGGGAAAAGCCGAAAGAAGAAG
>CM041002.1:3388899-3457964 GCA_022985145.1 Pangasius djambal | reverse complement strand
ATATTGGTAGGAGAATGTTGGACATGGAGCTGCCAGGCAGGAGGCGAAGAGGAAGGCCAAAGAGGAGGTATATGGACGTAATAAATGAGGATATGAAGCTAGTGGGTGCAAGTGTTGAGGATGCAGAAGATAGGGATAGGTGGAGAGTGATGATTCGCTGTGGCGACCCCTGAAGGGAAAAGCCGAAAGAAGAAGAAGATTCATCAGATCAGTCCACCTTCTACCATTGCTCCATGTTCCAGTTCTGATGCTCACGTGCCCATTGTAGCCACTTTCAGCAGTAGACAGGGGTCATCTTTGAGAACTGACTATTCACTTGCCTCCTAACATATCCCACCCCTTGACAGATGCCGCTGTAACAAGATTATCAATGTTATCTACAATTATGTGAGGGGAAAATCAAGAGTGATGTGGAGTATTTTTTTTTCTTCATGAAGGTAGAAAGTAGTAGGTATGCCATTTAATTGTGGTTTAATTATCTAGCTAGCAAACTCCATTTCCAAACCCCAATTTATTGTAGCTATTATTTACAAGTTGTAAAGTTGAAGTTGTTTTAGCTAGCTAGCTAACATCTGGCTAGTTGACTAATGCTGGGCATGATGCATTTTTCTGTAATTTTGTTCTTCAGTCTATGTTACACTGGACATAAGGGAATTGATTGAAGCTTCTGACTGCTTGAGGTGTTTGTATTCCTCCAAAGTTTTTCAACCCCTTTTCTGTGTTTGTCTGTGCTAGAAGTGACTCACTGAATGCAAGAGCAGCAAATCTCAGTCCTGACCAAAAGGTTCACTGACTCTCTAAAAGAGCAAATCTTAGTCATGACTGTGTCCGTGACTCCGTGACTCATCATGTGCAAGAGGAGCAAATGTTGGTCATGACTGAAAGGATTCATTGATTCAAACACTGACTCAGTGAATGCATAAGGATCAAATCTTGGTCATGACACTGACTCACTGAATAGAAGAGGAGCAAATGGTGGTCATAACTGAAAGCATTTCCTTACTGAAGTGGCTAAATGCAAGAGGAGCAAACACTAGGTCATGACCAAAAGGTTCACTGACTCAAACACTGACTCAATGAACACAAGAGGAGCAAATCTCAGTAATCACCAAAAGGTTCACTGATTCAAACACTGACTCACTAAATTCAAGAGAAGGAAATTTCAGTCATGACAGAAATGTTCCATGACTCAAACACTGACTCACCAAATGCAAGAGGAGCATCTTGGTCATGACCAAAAACTGATGCACACACTGACTTGCTGAATGCAAGCGGAGCAACTGATGGTCATGACTGAAAGGATTCATTGACTCAAACTCTGACTCACTAAATGCAAGTGGAGCTAATATTGGTCATGACTATAAGGACTAACACCAACCTGGTGAATAGGAGACACAATAATGACTGTACCTGAAGGATTCACTGACTCAAGTTTGGCAACCATGCCAATCTACAGTACGTGTGATGATCATTATTGATATTTGGCTTTCACGTTTCGGTTTTGGGGTTTGCAATTCCAAAGCCTGTCAGCAGCAACTGAACAAAAGGAATGACTGATACTGATTGGTTCACTTTAGTGATGTGATCAAAAGAGACTAAATCTTTGTGAACAAAACAAGTCTAAATCAGTAACTGTAATCAGAAATTTGAACAGGCTCGAAGGATGTGCACTGCAGAAGGCTGAACAGCAGGCGATTAATGCTAATTGACTCTCTCAGACACACACACACACACACACACAGGTCACCAGGCCACCACTCAACCAAATCACTGTAATAAATGAAGATGCACATACATGAATGAAAAATCTAATACTGCATCTTAAATTATTTCCTGCAGTGCTACAGATGGGAATCCTGCCTTCAATTAAGAGCAATTAAGCATAGTTGTCAAAAGGTAACCACGTGTTCCACACTGTTGAAAGCGTTGGGTTTCATTGCTCTGAGACCGGCAATGTTCCCATGTGCGAATAAGAAGGGGTGTATGTGTGTGAGTGCATGTTTTAGTCAGCTACATCCTGAGAAATGTGTGTGTGTGTGTGTGTGAGAGAGACAGAGGAAGTCAAGGTGGAATGATCTCATTCAGAATTGTACAGTCCACTCCTTCACACTGAGTAAGCATGAGGGTATGCTACACACACACACACATCAAATCTCCTCTATACCATATTCATTCACATTCATTCATAAACTTCAATACTAAATAAGACAAGCTCCCCCAAACGTCCACATGTTGTCTGAATCCCCGTTCTTCTCCCCAAAGCCGAGCTCTCGTACTCTCTCTTCAGATAACAGGAGCAGATGGGCAACATCAAACTGGCATCTCACCAGACAAGACAATGGGCCCGGCATTCCATTGGCACCACACACACACACACGTACAGAAACAGATGGCATGCATTGGACAAACCAGCATCAGATATAAATAAACCCCATACCTCGAGCTCTCTCAGGATGTGAGAGGTAATCAAGTGTCTGTTTCCCCACTGACTGTTTTCTGTAAAATGCAACGCAAAAGGCTCTCAACACGTACACAATCCTGCACACAGAGATCTCCACTCAGATAACAAAATAGATTGTACACAATTATTCCTTGTTGTCAAATCTTCAGAAGTTTGCTCTAACCTTCCGATGCTCAGGTATGCCTAGCCTTCATATACTTTGGGAATGCTCACTCTTCAGATACAACACGCTTCAGATACAACCTTTAGATGATTACTCTAACCTTCATATCCATGTTTTAAATTTCTGATGCTGGGTTTAACCTACAGAGGTGGGCTCGAAACTTAAATCTTAAATTTCAGATTTGTATAAATACTTGACCTTCAGATTCTCGCTGTGACCGTCATATTCTCACTCTAATCTTCTCACTGAAACCTTCTGATTCTCTGTGTAACCTTCATATTTTCGCTCTAACCTTCTGATTCTCATTGTAACCTTCAGATTCTTGCTGTAACCTTCGGATTCTCACTCTAACCTTCTGATTCTCACTGTAACCCTCTGATTCTCTCCGTAACCTTTATATTCTCACTCTAACCTTCTGATTCTTGCTGTAACCTTCATATTCTCTGTCTAACCTTCTGATTCTCGCTCTAACCTTTATATTCTCACTCTAAACTTCTGATTCTTGTTTTAACCTTCTGATGGTTGCTGTAACCTTCCGAGGTGTACTCTAACCTTGTGAATATACCTGTGAATGTCTAACTTTGGATGTTTGTTTCAACCTTCAAATACTCATTATAACCTTCAGACTCTCACTCTAACCTTCAGATACTTAGTCTAACCTTCAGATGCTCAATCTAGCTTTTCTCGTGGCAGTCTACCCTTCAGATGTTCAATCTAGCCTTCAGATGCTCAGTCTAACCATGAGATGTTCGTTTTAACCTTCTGATGCTCGTTGTAACCTTAAAATGGTCAGAAATATGAAAGCTTCACAAGGGGCTCTAAACTTAATATACCTAGTGAAGGTCTAACCTTTACATGCTTGCTCTAAACTACAAATACTCTTAAATGGCTAACCTTCAGATACTTGATCTAACGTTCGGATGCATGTTTTACCCTTTACACGCTCGGTTTAGATGCTTCAGATGCTTGCTTTAAATTTCAAATGCTTATTTTAACCTTCAGCTGCTCAATCTAACCTTGAAATGCATCTTGTTCTATAAGATCATATGCATTCGATTTTCTGTATTATTCATAGCTGAGAACTGCAGGAGAGCTGAACTCTGATAATGTCAACACTAAACCTACACTACTTACAGTGGATATAAAAACAGCTGATCTGTATTTGGGGTTAATCAGAATAATTTCATTGATGACAGCTGCATGATAATTACATTTGAACGTGAGATTGAATGTGATTGGTTCATTCTGAACATAGCCACATTCCCAATTATAAAAGGTTGTGCACATTTATGCAACCAGATTATTGTATGTGTTTTTTTTATTTTTTTTATTTTTCCTATTTTTCCCTAAAATGTTTTTCACTTAATTTTTATAGGGTGTAATTTCACATTGAGGGTAGAAAAAGTTCTGACATGATTTATCTTGGGTTTTTTTTTTTTTTTTTTTACATCACAAAAACCTGCCATTTTAACAGGGGTTTGTAGACTTTTATTATCCACTGTATGATAAGAGTGCAAGCCTCGTCGTGTCTCGTCTTCTTCAAATACTTGATCTGACTGACTCATTCGTCTGATATGAGTAACAACACAATGTCCTGGCCATTACATCTAATGATAATATTATTAGATCAAGTACTTCTGTTCTCTGTTACACACACTGCACTACGTCCCCATCTGTGTTTGTGTGTGCTGTGTTAATCACTGCCTCGTCCACCCTTCACACATGGTTGCTCATGCACTTTCTGGGCATTAGGCATTCTGTGGTTGTGTGTGTGTGCCAGGACAGTGGGCACTGTAGGGTGGCATATGAGAGAATGCCAAAGATAATCTCAGCGCTCTAAAATACAAATGTTGTAGGCAGTAATGAGCCACCCATAAGCAAAGATTAAAGTGTGACTCACTCGCTGATCAAATAAAATCCAAACTGGATTTTATGCAGATATGGTTTGTGAAGAGAATCGGAATGCGTAGCATTTGTAACACCTTAAATATTATATATGGCGCATTCCAAATTCTCAATTCCGATTGGTCAGATAGTGTTGATTAATTTTCTATAACAGCAGCTCAGACTGTAGTGCTGGCTGCAATACCTTTCTACAGTAACAAGTCATTCCCAGGGATATGCATGGCAGACATTTAAGGAAGGAGTCTCCAGTGTCAGAACTTCATAACGGCTAGGACTTTTTTTTTTTTGCTTCAGGAGATAGAAAAACGAGATGCTTGTAACTGTAAGGGAACTACTCTGCTTCATGTTGGGCGCATGACAACACCACCACCACCCTGACATTGATTAGTGTGTTTATCCCTTACCTAATAATGAAATATATTATTTCTGTAGTATATTGTGTTCCATATAATGAGGCCATGTGTACATTTATTACTTCACCCTTTAAAAAAAAAGGCTACAAGTGCAATGATTATTATCAGTGTGAAAAGTAATCAGGACCAAATAAAGCTCAATGCTAATGCAGCTTGATTGTTTTTTAATGAAATCGTATCTGCTATCCGCAGGCAGACTGCAGTATATTCACCAATTTAATGAGTATGTGTTCCAAAAATGAAAACTCAGAGGAACTGGGAAAATTTAAAGAGACAGCCGTACACTCTCTCTCACTTTCTTTCTCTCTTTCTTTTCACATCACTGTTAAATTAGTCTCTAAAAAACTAACACTCACATTTCACACACAGAGCCAGAGGGGAAGGAAAACCTGTTATACAAGCCACTGTCGCTAAGATCAGCGCTGTAAAGTGTAAACGACAAACCACATGCACGCATCAGGGTGTTTTCTCTGCCTTGTGTAATACCGTACTGAAGCTGAATATCGGTTATGCCTACACCAGTTCTGTTATGCATAACATCATGTTTCTTCTTCATTGATGCTGGATAGCAATGGAAAAAAATGCAACGTGCTTTGTCAGTCCCCATTTTCTATCCCCTGATTGTTTGTCTGTCTTAAAGGACAGTGCTTGTCTTTAATGGTTGGGAAAAAAAACTCCCAACCTGAAAGCACTTCACATACACACACACACACACACACACACACACACACACAAAGCCCCAAACTTTCCCTGCTTAAATATTTACATAACATCACCAGCTCTGAATATGGCCCTAAACTCAGAGCAATTTCTTTCAGCTTGAAATTCACTTGTCAGGATATATAACGGGGCAGCCATTTAGATTTAATACAAATGTAAATAAAATATGTTGTTTAACAACTTGTTAGCTTGTTAGTGTATTTACACAAATGCAGAACTTCTGACAGTGCCCTGGTTTTGTGATTTCAGGTTCCTAGGTCATTTGTAACATTAGAATTGTTTATATAACAACGGGTCACGACTATGTATTTCCAGCATGCTCATTAGTAAACCGTTATCTAAATTCAGTTGGGCACCTCATTTACTGCTGCCCTACATAGTGTTCTACAGTACATAAGAAACAGTGAACAAAGAAGGGACTGTGAGGGATGTCAGATATATCTGGTGTATATATGATAACTGAGAGAGCCTGTTCTTCTCAAGAAAAAGCTAAAGACCTGGCTGTTCATCACTACCTTCTGAGACAGATAAGCCATCCATCCATCCATCCATCTTCTGTACCGCTTATCCTACACAGGGTCGCAGGGAGCCTGGAACCTATCCCAGGGGACTCAGAGCACGAGGTGGGGGACACCCTAGACGGGGTGCCAATCCATCGCACGGCACATTCGCACACACACTCATTCACACACTACATCAACCTACAGCACATGTCTTTAGACTGGGGGAGGAAACCAGAGTACCCAGAAGAAACCCCCGAAGCATGGGGAGAACATGCAAACTCAGCGCACGCGGGGTGGAGGTGGGAATCGAACCCCCAACCCTGGAGGTGCCACCGTGCCCCAAGCCCCCAAGACAGATAGTAAGATTTGTAAGATTTGTAATATCATCATGCAATGCTGAATTACTTAGGTATAAAAGCAAAAGACAGAAGTGCAAAAAAAAAAAATCTATATAACTTATATAACTAAAGCCTCAGTTAATCTGTCCACTATAATTAAAACCCTTAAGAAAACCATGGCACTGATGTCCACAAAACATTTCCAAATGTCCCAAATTTGCAAAAGATCAACTTGATATATAACAATGCTTCTGGGACAATATTCTCTGAACAAATAAAACAATGCTATGTTTTTTTGTTTTTTTTTTTAAGGAAAAAAATGCACTGCAAACTCACATCATCAGATTTATAGCCGCAGTGTTGCGTCAAGACCTGGACAGCTTGCAATCCTTGAAGGAACAATGAATTTAAAATTGCCTGAAGAACTTTTACAGGAGAATTTCAGAGTAGCAGTCTTTTGAAGTTTAAATGAAGCTGGATGGTGCAATAAGACAGTGAACCAAAACCCACAAGCAAATCATCAGTAGAATGTTTGAAGTTTAATGCCTGATTCTTACTTGTCACACTGGACAAGATGATCCCAATAAAAACAGACTGTGCAATAACATGTGATTAGAGGATAATGATCCTCTAACTGTAGACCTGTGATTAAAGAAAATTACTGTGTTCTGCTTACGTTATCCTTTTAATCTCAAACAGAATGAGTGGCTTTTATATGAGTATCGTAGTAGCAGAACACACTGAGTTTTTAGTCAAAATTTCTGGACACTGCCAGATCTTTGTCTTCAACTGTCCTTGACAACTGTTGTATGGGGCAAAAGTGTAACATTTCTCCTTACCATTGTGCAAGTCTTATCAGCAGCTACAGGAAATGTTTTGTGGATCTCATTTCTGCTTTGGACCATTTCAACTTTGACCGAAAATGATTAATCAATATGCTCAATAAAGATGTGAAAAGTACAGATGTTCTTTGGTTTCAGCAGGATGTGTTTGTCTATTATTACAATGAAGATTACATTTTAGTTATTATTTAGTTTAATAACCTTAACCTAATATTTTAAGCGCTACCCTCTAGGACTGATTGGCATGCGGTGGCCATACTGTTTATAAATCTTGATATTCAGCCTTTCCTGAGCTTTCCACCAGCAATTTTGGGAAAATGTGCCTAATTTAAAATTCCTAGGGCTAGTCTGCAAAAGTAGGTTTCACATACTATAAAAATGGTTGGAGCCACCAAATCAGAAGGAAAAAAATGTAGAAATTATTTTACAATAGATATTTGGTTGTATTTCGAAAAACATGAATAGCGTATCCAGTGGACAATTTGTGTGAGATACAAAAGCATTTTTCTTCCTAAGTACTACCCAATGTTCTGACAATGTCAAAATTGCCATGCATTCCTATCATTGCAGGGACAATAAGCCCTCAAAAAACCTACAGTAAATACATGCCCAATTAATGCTATCTTACACATCTTGAATCAGCAGAAGTCATCTATCTGAGACCGTCTCCTTTTCTGTCAGAACAGTAAGGCCTTCAGGTCACAGGTAATAAACATTTAAATCCACTATCACACCCTGACACAGGTCTGCTCTGTAACACAGATGACAATGGCGGCTTGGTAGCAGTGGCAGAGCAGCAGATGGCTATTCAGATAAAGGACAGAGCTGGAATGAGATTGTAAAGTGAGATTAGTAGGACCTGAACTGTAAGATGTAAGACAAAGACTTACCTTCATTCTGAGGTTACAACCTCTCCTTGTATCGCCTTATGTCACAAGCTCTTTGCCTTCCTTTTATCAAGACTGACTTAGATGCAATATCTTTACTGAACAAGACTACCCGGGAGAGCGGGTGCTATTAAAACTGCAAAGTGGGGACTAAATCTATAACGGGATGTTCAAAAAGCACATACAGTTAGGTCCGAAAGTATTTGGACAATGACCGAGCTTTTTGTGATTTTGCCTTTATACATCACCACAATGGATTTGAAATAAAACAATCAAGATGTGATCGAAGTGTAGACTTTCAGCTTTATTTTAAGAGGTTCCACAAAAATATGGCATTTACCATTTAGGAATTACAGCCATTTTCAGGGGCTCAAAGGTATTTGGACAAAGTGACATAATTGTAAATATAACCATGATTTTAATACTTGGATGAAAATCCTTTGCGGTCAATGACTGCCTGAAGTCTGGAGCCCATGTTCTCAACACTCAAATTCTGAGTTTCCTCCCTGGAGATGCTTTGCCAGGTCTTCACTGCAGCCACCTTCAGTTGCTGATTGTTTGTGGGTCTCTATCTGCTCACATTCAGCCAAATGCTACAAAACTGATAGGACGCCGCTTCACAGTGCAGGTGGATAATGACCCTAAACATACTGCAAAAGCAACTCAAGACTTTTTGAAGGCAAAGAAATGGAATATTCTTCAATGGCCGAGTCAGTCGCCTGATCTCAACCCAATAGAGCTGCTTTTCACTTACTGAAGACAAGACTGAAGGCAGAAAGACCCACAAACAAGCAGCAATGACTTCAGGCAGTCATTGACTGCAAAGGAATTTCATCCAAGTATTAAAATCATGGTTATATTTACAATTATGTCACTTTGTCCAAAAACCTTTGAGCCCTTGAAAATGGCTGTAATTCCTAAATGGCAAATGCTATATTTTTGTGGAACCTATTAAAGTAAAGCTGAAGGCCTACACTTCAATCACATCTTGATTGTTTTATTTCAAATCCATTGTGGTGGTGTATAAATGTAAAATCACAAAAAGCTCTGTCATTGTCCAAATACTTCCGGACCTAACTGTATGAATGCTATGGTCAGGTGTCCACAAGCTTTTGGCCTTACAGCGTATATAGAACAACAAAACATTTTCCGGTAAGACTATTCGGATAGTCCAATGGCAGCACACTACAAGCCACCTATGGCCTAACCATCATGAACAAACCGTCATGAACATGCCTATCAACTAATTCTTAGCACCATGCCATAAAATACATCAGTACAGTCCTCATGAAATGAATTTGAAATTGTTACAGGACCCAAAACAAGTTGATAGTCTATACATTATCTAGTTAACATCAAGGGCTATAAACTGGACCATCTAGGTGTACTCAAACTTTATAGCAAGGGTTCTCAAACTTTGGTTAAAAACTTTGCAGCCAGAGACCCCTTTAAAAAGCTCAGCAACACTGACCTGCTGTCTATCCCTGGAGACACATTTCCACATCAAGATCTTCAGATCACACCATCTGGTGTTACACTCAACCTCCTTTCTGCTTAGCACCATCAGGATGATCCAGCCATTTCTAGCCACAGAGGCCATTCAGGTGCTTGGTCAGTCCACTGCCATCGTGAGACTGGATTACTGCAAATAGTTCCCGGCACGACTTGAGTTCAACCTCTGCAAGGTCAACCACACTACCCCATTGCTTTTATTCCCTCCACTGGCTTCCTGTAGCTGCCTGTATCATATTTAAAACACAGTCCTGACTCTTCTCTGTCCTGGCACCCAGGTTGTGGAATGAATTTCCCCTGGCTGTCCAAACTGCTGGATCACTGGCAGTCTTCAAACAAAGACCAAAGACCTACGTTTTGACCGAGCAATAGAAATAGCACTTATTTAATCTTTTTACAAATATTGTGTGTTTTCTTTTTATGCTGTACTAACTCTCCCCCCTAAGGTCCCTATACTAGTGACCTAGCATGAGGAAATGCGTTTGATAGAGACTACAGAGGACTTCTCTAAGTTGTTCTGGATAATGGTATAGATTATATACTAAGCATAATTAATTTTTAAATTGTTGACATATTGAATAAAATTAGTTGATAGCCTGGTTAATGATAGGCATTTGACAGATTGTTAATGGTCTACAAATTTTTGTTATTATTTGTTTTTGTAACTGGAGTCTGTAGACCCCAGTATATATATATATATAGGACTATCCAAACTACACATTTTCCTGAACTGCTGAAACATGACACTTTTTTTTTATGTTGTGCTCTTTGAAAGGATACTCAGTCATGCTATATACTCAGTCATGCTATATACTCAGTCATGCTATAAAATGGCCATACATAACACTATAGCATGGTTTATTGCTTGTGCCATCGGTCTGTATTTCACTGTCAGCATTTAAATCAATATGGGCAAAGAAAACAATTTTTTTATATTATATTCCATAATTTATTTCAATTCTAATTTTGATTACTGCCTATCTTATGTCATCAATTCATAAAATTTCTGTTCGTTGATTGGCAAGCAGATGCTTTTCTACATTATTGCCAGAGAGAGTGTAAGAAAGAGGACCAACCCTGTCATGTCACACTTTAAGGGAATTCAAGCCGGTCCTCAGAGACTCTCTCAGATAGAGAGATGGCAGTCGATGAAGAGGAGGAGTGGGTATTGCTACAGTGAGAATCTGGCCAAACAGACATCATAACTCACAGAGCGAGAAAAAAAGAGAGAGAAGAGAGGCAGAAAGCACTTTTGGCACAACACCAGCTTTTAAATCATCTCCACTGGTAATGTTCTTTACTACATTTCCTTATCTCTTCCCTTCATACGCTGTGTGTATATTTTTGTAAGTCCATACAATTTTTCTGCACATCACTGGATTCAAAATGATTGGCACCCCACAAACAATTAACCATTGAGCAGTGGTGGCTCAAAGGTTAAGGCTTTGGATTACTGATCAGCTCCAGAGGCACCGTATCATGGCTGACCCTGCGCTCTGATTCCAACTAACAAGCTGGGATATGCGAAGAAAAGAATTTCATTGCGCTGTAATTTATATGTGACAAATAAAGGCTTCTTCTTCTTAAATTACATTTTATATATATATATATATATATATATACACACACATACACACTATATATATAGTACACACATACACACACACACACACACACACACACACACACATATATATATATATATATATATGGTACACAGACATACACGGAAGTGTAAATCTTTAGTTCCTGGAAAGTATAAAGCCCTGAATCTCTTCCTGTAATGTCTAATAACATTAGAGACACTTGTCAAGGGATACTGGAGCACTCTTGCATGCACAACCTTTCAAGATCCTTTATATTCTTAGGTTTCCATGTGTGGACTGCCTTCTTCAGTTCAGACCACAGAGTTCATGATATGGTCATTGCAAATTATTGATTCTGAGTGCTGCAGACATTTCCATGTTGATTTAGATATATGTTTATGGTCATCATAGTATTGAAAGTCCACCTATAGCCAAGTCTGTACATCATGAGAGGGCCAACCACTTTTCTGTGTTCCAGAGCCAACCTGAGCTGAAGAACGGTGGTACCTAATGGTACAAGAATTCTTGGTACAAAACAACCCCCAAACATCCAAACAAACAATATTTTACAGTGGGTTTGAAGGATTGTCTTTGTAAACAGTCCCCATTTTTCACCAAACATCAAGGCGCGCACGGACAAAATGTCAGATGTTGTTCCTATCTAAACACAATCTACAGTTCCTTTTATAGTTCCAAGGATGCTTGGTGAAGTGTAGGTGGTATCTTTTTTTTTTTTTTTTTTTTTTTAAACCTTTGTTGACAACTCCATGTGCTTAGTGATTTTCGTTAACTGTGTTTTTCCCCGTCTTGGGGGTGGGGGGCTTGTTGTTCTCTCTTTTTTTTTTTTGCACTTTTTAATTGATGCAATTGATGGAGTGAAGTATAGAAGAGTTTTTCTTGTTGTTGCTGCTTTTTCTTCTTGTGTGCTTTGTTTCTTTTATTTTGTTATTTTGGTACTTTTAAGAGAATAAGAGAAATTATAAAATTTGTTTAGAGATTTGTAACTTCCTCACCCTGACACGATGCAAACGCAACACGGCCAAGCTGTTAAAAATGACTGTAGACAGCCATGCAGTGACAACACCGACTGTATGCTGATATTGATATTGAAGATCTGCAGGTACGTATGTAAATATTATGCAAATGTTGTTGACATGAAAATAGATTTCATGACTGCATAACACAACCAGCACATGTAATCACTACAGCACGACTTCCTGGGAAATCAGAAGTGACATATGTTTACACTCTTGACAAAGAAAACCCGTATTATAGTATTTGTCTGTTGAGTGTTTAAAAAGACAACTGATACCCACGGTTTGATATCATAGTCAATGTTTAGAAAAGGTTTACTATAACACAGTGCTGTCAAATGCTTGAATCTGATTGGTCAAAGGTTGCTCCGGCTGTAACTCAATTCGCGCTCATTCTATACAACGTGTTACTGTTTCTATAGTAACAACATCCACAGGGACTTTCTAAGGCTAACGGTGAACTGATTTTTAAAAAGAAAAGGAAAAGTAAATGTATAATTATTGATATGGTCAAGCTTGTTTATCTAACATTTGTGAAAGGAGTCTCCAGTTTCAGCACTTTGTAATCACCATGGGGGAGTCTGGAGGACAGACAACTTTCCAGGACAAGATGCTTTTTTGTCTTATTAACAACTGCTTAGAGCTGATAACAGGAAATAACTTGTCTTGTGGACATTCCGTAAAATTAAATGTAGCTATAAATGGATAAAAAGTGCATGTTGTCAATTTAAAAAAAATAAATGAATACTTTAAAAACTAATCATTATTGGAAAATAATCAGCTTCGAGCTAGTAACTCCAAAGTAACTTTGCCTCTTGTTGGGCGTTGTCACATCACCTCATCGTTGATTATTTTCTTATAACGGTATGCCCCGAAATGTTTTATTCCTCACAAAATCTAGAAAGTAGTAAGTTCAGTCTTGGGTAAACATGTTCTGAGCATATTTAACCTACAAAAAGCTGTTAATCCCAGCCGCAACTAGTATCAGTTTCAATAATTTTGGGTGATGTGGTTAGATATGATTAAATTTCATGCGCATTTCATGCCTAACCTTAATCTTACAGCCTAATCTTTTTTTATGCTGATTTTAAGAATTGTGAGAAATTTGCTCCATTAAAAAAAATATTTTTTTAATGTAATTCCTTAAAATATATAACACCCCAATGGACACCCCCAACTGTATTAAAAATATTCCTCAGCTAACTATTGTTCCTTATTAAATCAGAATTTGTGAACATTTTGGTTCCTAATTTAATATAAAATGGAGTAGCTTGCTATTAAATTTCTAGCTCTACTCCACCTGTGCGGTCTTGTAGCTAATTATCACCTGCAGTATGTTCAGGTGGGCTGTAGGACAGTGTGACATGGCATGCAGAGAGACATGACTCAACCCTTCCCCCATGCAGAGGAGCAAATATGTGTACAAGAACCTCAGACTGTCTCTCTGTATCTCTCACCCTACTTCTCCCCATCTCCTTGGTCAGGTTAAAGGGCGTGACACTGGCAGCAGGTCATCACGGCATCGTGAGCCGAACATATGTCACGTTACAACGCCGCTCTGTGTGAGTGTGAAAAAGGAAAGAAGGTGTTGGCTTTCTGAAATGCCAATTAGGTGAAGCCACCGTGTCAGGCCACAGCTTCAAACGTACAGATTAACTTCAGGTACGCGTAATTACACAATAATATAACCAGAATCTGCAGCATTACAGACTCTGGGCTCTAAATAATCAAACAATTCTGTGTTCCTTCATTCCTTTTTTTTTTCTGCCAGTCAGATGTAAAAGCCTCAGGTCTTGTGTGGTTTTGTAGGCCACGTGTTTCATCAGTGATGCAGTTTGTACATATATGGCCTCAGGTTCAAGTTTTTTTTTTTTTTAGATAAATAATTGAGTAACCTACAGTGTCACCTACTGGTCAACTTCTGGTGTTGCAAGATATGCAATTCACTGAGTCAATGTGTATACAGACTTGCATCGAAGTACTTTTTCAAGGAATAACTAAGCAAGCAAGAAAGCAAGTACATTATCATTATCGGTCCCTCCTTAAATTGTTTTAAATAAAAAAGTACCAAACAAAAAGGACAGGTCAATCCATCAATTGGTGAAAACATGTTAAGAAGAAACAAAAGAAACAAAAAAGAAACAAAAGAACAAAAAAGGCCGCCATCAATTCACTCCATCAAAATAATAAATTGATAAACAAATTAATAAATGAACAAACAAACAACTCTACATGCCACTCCATGAATTGTTGTAAAAAGTGTAAAAGAAATTCTCTACAAGTCCATTAAATGTTTTAAAGGTGCATTAGGCAAGATTTGTCAAAAATTAACTCGGTTAAACAGGTGGAGTTGAATGAGCCCAAACTCTTGGACCTACGGTAGTTCAGCTAGAGTTAGTATTAGCAAAGTTCATCATGACACCACTTTGGCCACAAGTGCGCCCGGCCATTCAACTGCTTGAAAGCCAGGTTATAACACTATAAACATGAGAAATTCGGCTCATACTGCTTTATGAGAATGGTCAAGAATGCCTTCTCTGCCCTGCTTCTCTTTGTAACGAAAAAATAAAAAGTAGCAAATCAGCTCATTCAAACAATTCAAGGCTTTAGACAGATTGTGTTTACAGACCTGTCCAGAAGCAACGTCACTAATTCTGCGTCCTGCATCATCCCCTTCAAAAGTAATAATTTACCCCATCATGGAAAAGTGCTACCAGTGTTTAATCCAGGTTCACTGCCATTCTTGTTACGTTTTTCAAAGCACAATGTGTTTTTTTTTTTTTTTTTTTTTTGCTTTCAGGAGAATTATCTGGCTGTGCTGCATGTTTGTCAAATTCAGCCATATTGTTTTCTTTCCCGACTGACAGAGATGGAGGTGGCGTGATGGAGAATTAGGGACTGTCTATAAAATAACTGACAAGGAGACCCATGCAAACACAAACAAGCATTTCGGACCATAGTATAACTTTCCTCAGCCACATAGTAGACTTGTGCTGTGGTCACAAACTTAAACTGTTTTTTTTTTTATAATGTTCTATATATATTTTCCAGGTTATTTTTACAAGTTAGAATTTATTAAAAATCAACTACTGCACCTTTAAAAAGTGAAAAAGTAGCCCAACTCAACTCCAAGTCCATGAAATGTTTTAAAAAGTGAAACAAGAAAAAAAAAAAAGGTCACTTCATTAATTGTTTTAAAAGAGTGGTACAAAAAAAAATCCTACAAACCTATGAGTCACTTCCTGGGTTGTTTTCACAGGAAAACTGCATTTTGGGTTGAATTTAAGGCAATTTAAAACCTCACACCACATATGGACACGTTCACTCATTGACTCTTTTATATATTCTATATTTTAACATTGTAATTAGATACAGCTAAAGTAAGTTTAAACACACACACACACACACACACACACACACACACACTCAGGTATCTCCTCCATGTGTGACTTACCTTAGAGTGAATGTTAATATTGACACACAGCATGAAACACATGTTCAGATTATAATTAGCAAAGCATGTAAGTAAATGTATGTGTGAAAACTGCAGAGAGAGAGAGAGAGAAAGAGAGAGAGAGAGAGAGAGAGAGAGAGAGAGAGATGTGTGTGTGTTGTATTTACAATAAACACTTAGAATCACTTACTGAGGTTACAGTCTATCCTGATACAATCTGGCGGGAGAGAGAGTGAGATGGTGAGATCAAATCAAAGAGAAAGAAAAGAAGGAAGAGTGGGAGAGAGAGAGAGAGAGAGAGAGAGAGAGAGGGAGAGAGAAAAGAAGAAAAGAACAACATTTTACATCCTTCAAGGTACATTCTGCAGACATCCGAGATATTTGGCTGGACCACTACCCGGGGACACGCCTCGAGTCAGAGTCACCCTTATCCTACACACTTATTTATTGCTTCTGTATCCCTCCATTTCGCCCGGAAGAGCTCCAGCAGCTCGCCAACACTGTATTGTTCGGAAATAAGGCCAACATGATTTACAGTGTGGTATAAAATGAATTTGAATGTACGTTTTTGAAATTTGATTCTAATTTGATTCAATCGTTTGGTTCAGTTCTAAAGACGAATCAGTCACATCTCCTATTCTACAAGGTCATTACCGAGTGCGTAAGTGTTAAACCAGACGCTTCCGTGTCTGGAGCTCTTTGGGCAATCAGGATTCACCAGCTGGAATTATAGGCAAGGGTGATCTGCACACTTCAGCCATAAATGCAGCCTCTTCCATCCTAAACACGCTCCTCCTCAGTCCTTCCTTCCTTATACGGTAATCCGTTGCATTAAAGGAGCAGTCTGGAATATTGTTCAGAGCCTGCACTGTGTCCTAGACTAATCATTCTTCTGCCCCTCAGATTTAAAAGTGTGTGACATTTTTCCTCACAGATGCAGTTCGTTCTTTCATGACCTCATATTCCACTTTTTAAATAATAACCGTGTATACTACAGTGTCACCTACTGGTCAACTAGCGATATGACTTGAAGTTGTGTATTATAATACACTGATTCTTTTGTTATATGTGCGAAAACAAGCAAGCAAACAAACAAAAACAGGTTGTTCATTTAAAGGAATAATCCACCCTGAATGACTTACATATGAATCTTTATAATTAACATCTATCTATCTATCTATCTATCTATCTACAAAATTTAGTTTGAAATGAAATACGGAGATGACAATTTTTTGGTCTATTTTTTGGTCTATTTTCACTTTCATGCCATTTAACTACCGGCTGACTGTAGTGCCAATGGCATTTAGCCCTTGCTTCATCTCTACCTAAAGAGGGAGATGCAGCGGCACTTTAGTCCTTTAGTCTATCCAGCTCACCTCCTGCTCTGTACACTCTTCTCAAACAGATCAGCTTCCAAAACTTCAGCTCTCATGCTAATACCGCTGTCAATGCCATCAAGCTCATCATCTTGTAGATCACTAATTAGACTCTGGTGTGACTCAGTGCAACTGCCTTGTATAGCTGCATTGCATTCTGGGATTTGAGTCCAGAGTTCGCACCAACGTCTCCACTACGTCTACACTGGATTTCTCATTAAAATGAAAATGTGAAAGAAGACATTCTTGCTCTTTTGTTTTTTAGGAGCCAACAGCAAAACATGACCATTATCACTTACGTTTGTAAGTGAACCACTTAACACACAACAAATATCTGAATAGAAACATATTAATGAAGCTTTAGAAAAGGAGATAAACACCTATCGTCAGATTGAGTGGGGCGGAGCTAATTTACAGGCCAGAACATTTTCAAACAAAAGCCTGAAACAATGAAACTAGCGAGATCCAATGCATTGCAATATTGTGGATCTCAGTTTTTCTGAGGTAGGTGTGATATGATTATTACAGGTCTAACAACATCTTTAAATATTACAAACTGCACCTTTAATATCTATATTGTGCACACTAATAAGCACATTTCATCCTTTTTGTGCAGGACAAGTTATACGAAGTAAAGTTTGGAAATCCTCCTCAAACACCTGATCGGTGCACACCAAGCTGAAACAGAAATGGCAGCAGCTTTATGGATTTATTATCTCTGTTTGGAAAATTTTAGACTTTGTCTCCATTTGGTGGCTGCAGCTCGCATGTACAAGCTATAAAGGCTGATGTGAGATCTCAAGGCTGTCAACCGCTACGGAGTAGTGATAACAAACAGCCAGCGACCGGGCTCACTGTGAGGAAGGAGAGGCACGGCGCACTGTAATATCTCACTCTCATACATATTTCAGCACTGATATTTCAGATATCAACTTAATATACATGTGACTGATTTAACGCACACTCTAATTTCATTTGAGGGAATTCCTTACGGAAAAAATGCGAAGTTTTTCCACATGTACGTGATATATGTTCTATACTACACAGATTAAAATCACATCGGGAAAAATAAAACCATGTGCCCTACATGTGCAAAGTAAAATTAAAAAAGAAAAAAAAAAATTGCATGAAAATAGAAAGACATGAGCTACATGTGAAAAAATGCACACTTTTGAAAAAGGTCTCACGTCCTGCCATACATGTGAAAAAATGGACAAGAAAAAATAATCATGCGAAAACAGTGCATGTAAGAACGTAACAAAAATAAACTAATGATGCAGAAAAAAATACATATGAAAATAAAAACAAGCACTACATGCGAAAAATCAACGTCAAAATAAATTTGAAAAAAAAAGAAGTAAAAAAAAATTGCATGTGAAAATAACACTTGCACATATGCATAAAAAACAATATAAAATAAATGACTAATATGAAAAAAATCACAATTACCATGTAAAAAAAAAAGACAGGAAAAAAATTCAAGTGAAAATAAAAACGCATGTATCACATTTGGAAAGCGAACATGTAAAAATAAATTAATAATATGAAAATAAAATCATGTGGAAAAAAAAAATCCCATACATGATCGGTGAAAACAAATAAATAATATATATATATATATATATATATATATATTTTTTTTTTTAAATAAATAAATGATGGGGAAAAAAGATCAAATGTAAAAATAAAAAAATTCACTACATATGAAAAATTTATGCAAAAATAAATTAATAATGTTTTAAAAAAGACAATGTGAAAATAAATAATAACAAAAATAAATCAGTCATGTCAAAAAAAATCCACGTGAAAATAAACACACATGCCATACATGTAAAAAAGAAATAAATTCACGTGAAAATAAAAACACATAGCCTATAGTGTAGTGTCCAAAAATCTAAAGATGAGCAAATCTCCCATGGGAAGTTTATGCAGCTTTTCAGTAAGGAATAATGCACTACTGAATGTTTTCCTTTTTCGCTAAACAGGAGTGTGTTCAGCTGTGTGTACGTAGCATCCGTCCTTCATCGACTCACGTTTTCGGGAATTGTGAGAGGTCTGCGAGAGATGTATCCTCTTGACAGGACCTTTCCCAGGGACACTGATAGCTTCGTGTGAATCAGGATAATTATCTCTGACTGATCTGATCCGTCTAAGTACGTATTAACTGTTTTGAGCTAAGCTCAGTATGTCTCCATGTTTAATTACTCGCTTGACAATCGCAGTATTTGGTGGATTATTCTACAAGTTATTGTTTGCTAATCAGCAAAAGCAGAGGTACTAATGCCTTGAGGTAATTACAGCATGTGCGTTTTGGGCTTAGCATTAGTAGCAGCTTAGTGGTTAGGGAGAATGCGACGAGCATTGAAAACGACGACAGTGAGCCGGTCTCTGGCTGTTCGCTTCAGGGTCGCAGACATACAAGCCATTGAAGGGATGAAAAGTTCCATCTTCAGAGCCTCGAGCAAGTGAGCGAGAGAGATAAATAGATAGACAGAGAGAGAGAGAGAGACCCTGTGAGCACACCTCTGCCTTGTAACGTCCTGTTTCTGTGGCTTCCAGTCACCAGTGTCCCCAACACACAACAATTACCACCATTAGCTTTGGCTATAAAAAGTATCTATATAATGTATACATCTGAGGTGACAGAGGTCACAGAGGTGACTTAGGTGACACAGGGGTCAAGTAGACATACCACACGAGTCACCTGTCAAAACCGAATGGCAAATAAACACACGGTATCATAGGTGACTTTGATGTCAAGCTGACGTGCCACCTGATTCAAGTTACACAGATTGACATACGGTTGTGTTATAACATCTCATAAGCTGACTTCCATCCATATGTCATATGACATCTGACAACATAGCCCTCCATTCCAGAAGTACAGGGAGCTACATAGGCAGCTGTCATGACATTCTAACCTAAGTCGACGCAGAAAGTGTTATAACACAAACTTGTGCCTAGAACATTCTATGTCACTTGACTCTAACACACGTCAGGTGTTATGACAACTTGGCATTAGGGGTTAAGAAGCCTTTCGCATGTATATATCACCAGGGTTATCTGATTTGTTAAAACATGACTCAAACATATAGAAGTGAAATAGATTCTGACGGTCATTGTCATTCAGTGCTGGGAAAAAATAAAAATAAATGCATTATTATTATTATTATGATTATTAATTATAAATTAATTAATAATAATAATAATAATAATAATAATAATAATAATAATAAATGCGAGTAAGGTTACCAAAAGTTAAATTTTAGATTGAATACATAAATATTTGTTTGTTTTCGAATAGTGAAATTGATTCCAACAGCCCTATCAGAGACAGTAAGATTAGCATTAATCTTAGTCTAGGTCTCCACCTGCTGGCAAGAGTATCTACTACAAACAAAATCATCATCATCAGAGTGAAACTAGGACGTTACATGGCGAGAGTAAGCGCACGTTCCCAGTGATGCAGCACTGACTGTGGGAAGAAGCTCAAGGCCTGAGGAGGGCAGAGGATGGAGATTGGGGCAGGTGACACACCCAGAGAAAATTCACTGGGAGTAGAAGAGAGGGGTAACGATGAGGATGATAGTGATAATGGCGGTTAAGGTTACCCAGATTGACGGTGAGCTTGACCCGTCCACCGTCCAGCTCCAGACGGAGCGTATCTGCAGACTCCTTGGAGGTGGTGGCCACCAGGAGGCCGTAGGCTCGCTGGGACATGAAGCGCAAGGCCAGGTCCTCTGCCTCGGTGTGCATGGTGCTCGGCATGATGATCTTCAGATACATGCTGCCGTCATAGCTCAACACTGTGGCCTCTGTAGGGGTGGATAGGGCAAAGGAGAGGGGTGCATTTAAAATTTAATTCCTACTGTAGCACAAATGCAAATAATAAATAACTAACACGCTAATGATTTCTGTTTATTCCGATCTTGAGGCAATATCCAAAGACAACACTAGATGGAAGAAGAGAGCCGCTCTATAGATTTCATGGTGGCCTCCTTAATGGCGTCCCATAGACTCATTACTCTGAAGTAAAAATATATGAAACTGGGTGCACGCAGCAGCCGTGCCCAAAAGAATGATGTAACCCTGAGTGTTTAAAAAGCAATACTTCTTGAATGTTGAGCAAGATATGTTGCTAATTCAGAGACAAGAGCCAATTTGGCCAGCAAAGCCAGCGGTGCCATGGCTCCATGCCTCCATGGCTCTGACTGCTCTCACCCTCAATACTCTGTCCATCTTGTGCCGGCTGGTGCCTCTAACAGTCGCACAGATGGTTGTGGAATGCCTCATCGCTCTGCTGCCTTCAGGGCTACTTTACGATGGCCCAGTCGTCATATTTCCTGCCAGTAAGCAAGACTGTAACTCACCGTAACGCACAGTTCCAATGATTTTCTGTGTGTCTGTTAACAATTCTGCGGCGGCAGTAGGTAGGACGCTTCAGTGCCCTCTCTGATGACTGCGGCTGTATTTTTAGCAGGCTCGCTTTTTATTTGGAAAGGCTAGGGTGCCTATCCAAATAAAACAGCCGGTGGCATGAACTATGCGGATAGCACCGAATTCAACATTTAAATATCAAGGACAAGTGGTGATGGTGGTTTCATATTTCTCTCATTTAATTCTAATTTGGTGGAATAGTGAGATGAAACCCAACACTACAACATCAATCATGATACTGAGAAGCCCCCAGTAGAGTACTCGGGCAAAGTAGGAGCAGCTCTTCTCACTGCTGTGGCCATTCAGAATCCTTCTTCTGACACTATAGATTAATGAACTGCCTGCAAGAATGCAATGGATACTCTTCATTTAGAAACACCTGCAGCGTTTAACGGTTTCAAAGCCTCTGCTTATCTAATCTCTTAAATCTCACAAACTATGAGTCTTGTAAATATTTTAACCTTAATTACGCTACTAAACATTGACAAACCTATATTTCTTCACTGCCTTCTCTATATCAGGATGTCTGAAACTAGTGGTTAGGGTACAGTGATGAATGACAGGCATAGTTATGCATTCAGTTTTAGCTGGGTAATAAATTGCACAGGAAAGATTCGGCACTGCATGTTCTGCTCTTATGTGCCTTTAGGAAAGATAGTAAATTTTCCAGAGCTCTGAATGTGCTAGTAAATAAATAGGGATGGAAGTATCTTAGGGGTGTTTCCACGGTTGCTGGGCCATTTAGCCCTTGTAACTCTTGAAAACTTTTTTTCATCATTTTTCAAAATTCGATCTGAGAAACCTTGCATTTAATCATTTGAAAAATCCATCTTAGGTAACACTCCCATTTTCTACAAGGTTTCTTCCCTGATAATGTCTGTATTTTGCTTTTAAATAAGTAACAGGGCTGCGTCTTTAGCATAGAATTAGCAAATATTCAAAATTGATGCTTGTCTAACAAGCATCAATGCTTATGAGGACATTATTATTCTAATAATTTACTTACAGTTATTATTATTTTTGGATACTAATTATTTAACTTCTAGAATTTGGGTAACAGTTATACTTTAAGTGACACTGATCAATTAATATCACTGAAAATAAAGAAAATGAAAAGGTGAAAACATTCGTTTCTTCTTATTCATGTTTGAAGTAAGTTTTAAAGATCGATATCGATAGATATCATTATAGATATCAAACTCCTATTTCAGTTAAAAAAAAAAAAAAAAAATTTCTTTGACTGTTAATTAGAATTTGGGCACAGCGACATCTGATGGGTTTTCCCAGGCTGCCCTACAAACATTATGCCCAAGTAAGCCGTAATGTCACATGTCAACTAATATTCCCTTTTTTTTTTACCACTAATACTATTAATACTAACTGGTACTCATAACAGCCCTATAAAACACTTTTATTAACCTGACGTTGACCATAGCATGATTTTAAATAATTAAATAAAATAACTTCAAGTGAATGGCAGTTCTACAGGTTTGCTACTGAGAGAGGTCAGAGGAAAATGGCCAGACTGGTTTGAGCTGACAGGAAGTCTATAAAAACTCAGATAACCACTCTTTACAACCACGGTCAGAATAAAAGCACCTCAGAACGCACAACATGTCGAAGGTGGATGAGCTACGACAGCAGAAAACCACATCGAGTTCCGCTCCTGCCAGCCAAAAATGGGAATCTGAGGCTACAGTGGGCACAAACTGACCAAAACTGTACAGGTGAAGATTATAAAAACATCGTCTGGTCACAGAACTGCTGCTCTCTAGATGTTTTTTTTGTTTTTTTGCACCATTCTGGGCAAAATCTAGACACTGTTATGCACGAAAATCCCAGGAGATTAGCATTTTCTGAAATTCTGTCTGGCACCAACCACAATTAAAGTCACTGAGATTACATTTTTTCGTCTAATGTTTGACGTGAACATTAACTGAAGCTCTTGACGTGTATCTGCATGATTTTATACATTGCACTGGTTAAATAACTGCACGAATGCGCAGGTGTAAACACTATAGTGGCGAGTCTATTCATTTCTAAATCATTTCTGACTGGCCAAAATCACCTGCACAGTAACGTTCCCTTTCTGAACTGAATCATTATTAATCACGATTAGTATTCACAGTCACACTATCAATCAAAGTAATTATTATTTGTCAAGAAAGTCTTGCTGCAGAGCCTGCTTCTGCCATCAGTGAAGAAAAATCTTCCACCCTCATTAATCTATCAACTATATGAACTACTGCCATCTGTATCACTGAAAGTAGTGCAGTCCATTTCCTAGAATAAATACTGTATCTCCAATCAAGAATCCATCAAAGTTACAGGCCCATTTTATTAAAAAAAACACTCCATATATTTGAATATTTGGCAATCTCTTGGTTATTAATCTTCGCCAATTCTTGGGCAGCTGACTATTATTCTGATTGCAATTTTAGGCTTAATGCTTGAATACATCAGTCTATGAATGGATTAAATAAGAAAATACATGTAAAGAACCCCACACCTATCTCGCAGTTGCTGCCCAGGTATCCGGTGCCTGTGCAGTCACAGATATAACGGTTCCAGCCCTCCTTGCAGAGTCCTCCGTTTCCACACGGGGTGCTACTGCACCTCTTTTGGAGCTCCCTGGTGCAGAAGCTGCTGACCCCTGGAGCGCTCTGGATCTCGGCCAAGCGGCGGACATCACGGCTCTTCCCGTCAATGAAGAGGTCGCGCACGCAGCCCACGTAACCGTAGTTGAGCAACGCCGTCCACACCTCGGGGGGAAGGATGAGGTCCTGGCGAGACTCGGGAAGCCCACCTAGATACATATCACTGTCCAGATCGAGAATCTCACTGCCCTCGTTGGAGTTAAAGGGCATGGTGCGGCTGTTCACCGAAATGGAACCTGGGAATGACAAAAGAGCAGTATTAAAAGAAAAGAAATCAAGTAACCAAGTAACTGTACCATTTACATCCATAATATTAAAAGATAAAACCTGGTGCATTTTAAAAGCCTTTAATTAGCGGGATTCGTATTGGATGTTCGGCGTTTCTCTTATCGCTCTTCAATTTCTCAGTCATCCAAAAATGACTAATGATGAGTTCCCGTTATACACTTCAGAATAGACATAGAACAAACTACAAACCAATGCGAGTATGGCAATATTTAAAGGCACCATTAAGAAACTAAGAGTCTAAAAGTGTGTAGGATTTGTACAAATACTTTTCCATGAATCAAAATATGGTTAAATTGGGTGTTTTATGCTTTTAGCCTCCATGTAGCCAAATTTGTGGGAGTTACCTAAATATTAACATAAAACAATATATTCAGCTAGATATAAGTAAGTAACTATTTTTTTTATGCAGTAAAGAATGTCATGTCATAGTTTACAGTTATGATTATTATTGTGGAACATTCTCAAAAAAAAGTCATTTCCTGTCGTCACTTGTATTATAATAGGTATAAACTGTTAATAACTAGAAAATAAAAACAAAATAAAATAAAATAATGCAGGTCACGTTACCAAGAAACCACAAAGCCTTAAATCCTGAAGACTTTCCCATGGAGGAAAACCTACTGCTTGTAGCACTGACACTGGAGTCTCCTTCCAAAAATGCTAAATAAACTTCACCATATCCACAATTTTACACGTTTTGAATCTTTTTTACGTGGAGCATCCTCCACGCAAGTCCCTGTGTAAGATGTTACCATAAAAACAATAACGTATTCGAAGGAGTGCATTAATAAAAACCTGGGATAAATACACTAGGATTTATATTCCAAATTGTTGGTGCAAACCTTCTAATTGCTCTGTTAACTTGGTTTTGTTCTTTGAGTGCTTTCTTAATGTTATTAATCACTCTCTGTAGATCCCAGGTCAAAATATTTTTTGCCACATTTTCGTACCCTCTTTCCAACCTGAGCATAATATCACAAGCAATATGGCTGACATATGAATATGATCAACAGCACATTCAATCTGTGACGGTATGGTATCCCAAAAGGGTTTTTTTCCCCCCAGCATTGTCAAGGACTCGAGAACTAGTGCACCATAAAAGATGAAAATGTGCTAATTACATTACAGGTGTAAGAGTGTGTGTGTGTGGTTTGAGGAGCACGAGTGCCTCTCAGAAGAGATCTCTGCACCTGTCTGGATGTATCAATGAGAGTTATTATGCTCTTTTAATTGTCTATTAAAAAGTAATTTAGAGTCAGGCAGACACAGCTATAGTTGTATTTCTGTGTATGACTTCTGCAATCCTACCGTAAAAGTGGGAAAAGCAGCAATAAAATGCAACTTTCTCATCTGCCATTCCTCTAGATCTCCTGTCTCCTCACCTTTTCTTCCCTCCCGCTGAAAGTCGACATGACACCACTCCCCATCATTGACCTTCTTATTGCTGGCTTTGAGCTTGATGCTACCAGAGCCCATGTCCATGAGCAGGTACAAGAAGCCATCCAGCAGCTCCATGGCAAAGTAGTCCGTCTTCAGCTCACGCCCGTGACGCTGCTCTTTGTTGCCCTGTGGCTTGCCGTGGCTGAAAAGAAGCAGGCCGCTGGGTTCTGTTGTCCGGAAGTCAAAAGAGATGGAACTCGTCTTTTTGGTGTCCCAGCGCGGGAGTGCAATGTACGACTCGGGTGTCTCGAAGGTCACAGGGTCGAGCGCTGCTACGTCCTCGCAGCGGAACACCAGGTCACCATGGAGACTGATCTTTGGGTCGTGCTCGATGGCCAACCGGGACAGCTCCAGCTTGAAATCGTTGTTCTTGTATACAACCTGTAGGTGGCGGTAAATTGAACTTCAGTCACAACTAAAACGTTTCCAATAACAGCTGTGGGTAACTAGGGAGGGTATTTGCCTCAATGGTATTCTCTAAAGTATATAACAGGCACTTCACAGTTATTATATAGTTAACATTTTTGGATTTGAAGTCTGTGTATGATCAGGCAAAGGATGCAATAGAGCTGTACAAATATTATCCCAAAGACATTATATCAAAAGTGCAGAATGTCTTTATACTCTTTTTTGAACAATACAAATTTAACCTGAGACATACTAAAGTAAACTGACTAGGTCCATAAGATGAAACTGTATTCTTTGGCTTCGTGATTATGGTCCTAATCTAGTGAATAGAAGGTGCAATGTTCAGTAAGCTGAGGCAGAACATTTAGGGTGTGCTTTATTAATGTGATCCATATTCAGAATAATAAAACTGGCAAATCTAAACAATGAGCAAGGAACATGGAGCACTAAGGCCCAAAACAAAAAAGAGCAGGGTGTACATAGTCAAACTTACTGAGTAAACACAGAACAGGTGCACACATTTAGGTAACAAACCAATGCCAAGAAGAGGGGAGGAGATAGGACCAGAACAGAAACCAAAATATAATGATATAAATATCAATTATAAATATCATGCTTGTCACCATTGGAACGGGACCCTGAACATGACCCTCAACCCTGTAAAATGCGATGAGAAGCAGGGCGCAAGGGCGCAAACACAGCATGCTTTTTATTAAAGGCTTTCCACAAACCATTTTCAGAGTGTGAAGCACTGGTCAAATAATAGGCAGGCAGAAGCAAACAGGGGGGATCCATAATCATTAAACAAGAAAACAAGCATGAGTCAAACCCAGGAAACATGGAACTAGGAATAATAGGGAAAACGTTCAGACCTGACATTAAAAAGCACAATAAGACTTTGAGACAATGAAACCCCAGGGCTTAAAAACACAAACTAATCAAGCGAGGAACTGAAAACAGGTGAGAATGATCAAGACACAACAGGGAAATAAACCAATGACGAGACACAGGCGGAGCTACGACATGAATCGTACATGGTGATATCAACAACAACGCACAATCACACGACATAAACAAATATGAAACACAAAAACAGTGCTATTCGTACGGGGAGCCGTGGCGCACACTGAGAGGGGGAATTTGTGACAAACCCTCAAGTGCTCAGCGCTATATTTGGGTTGGATCCTCTCTCAATTGTAAGCCACTTTGGATAAAAGTGCCTGCCTTATGAATCACAAACAGATCATTAGATCACAGTGAAGCACTGATTTATAACTGCCGCAGATGGGAAGCCATAAATGTAATTATATGATATGGGCGGCCCAGCATGGATCAATGACTCAACTTTATTGTTGATTATTATTTCATATTTTTAAAAAAGGAAAATAAACTTCATGACCATATGCATAATGAGATTTTCCTTTTTCCCCCCCAAAGTCATGCACAAAGTTATTACTGTCATAAAAACTCTTAATAATTCTCATAAGCCTTAACTGTAAATAATACCTAATTATAATTCAACGCTTGAAGGGGGCCATTTATATTGGAGAGACAATGGCTTGCTTCAGTGGGAATTCTTGTTTGCATAAGCAAGTCTTTCAAATTGATGATAAGAAGCAAAGACAGAAGCCATCCATGCATGACCATATACAGACTTCCTAAAACTTCCGAAAACTTTGAATTGGCTACGTCAACATTGTTGGACTAGCTTAGTCGGGTTGATCACACTCCAGCAGGAATACTCATTCCAGTCTTTGACGGGTTAGGCACTCCTTTTTTGAATATCCTCCCTTCCTGGAATTAGCCTCATTCATGTAATGAAGGTTCATAATTAGCCAAATCATTTGCGTTAGCGCACAGTAAACTAAACTAAACAAAGCTAATCTGTACACCTGGTCCAAGGCAATAGGAATGGGCTCAATGTAGTCATCCACCCTGTATTGTTTTCTGTACTGTTGGAGGATAGAGATTTCTCTAGAGTACAGCTGCAAAGGACAGTGATGTTCACGATATGTCAAATTTCTATAACATTCACCTTAATGGTATTGTTTATAGAGATGCATGACATCTACTAAGAATGTAAAGGAAATGTAAATACATTATTCAGAATGAACATATAATATTCTCGCACCAGGACAAATACAAATAGGAAGCTCACTATTTTATTTTTTTTTTTCAGTTTTTTAGAACGCCTGCCCTAAAGATTGTACTCGGAATGGTATCCTACAGGATGCGACAAAAAGCTGTGATGTTTTTACTTTCATGTGGGCACGAGCAAGCTGTCAGATATGAAGCTTGTGAGAAGACCACATGCATTTACATTCATTCATCTTTAGTAATTGCATGATCCAATGTGGTGTGGTGTTTTAAATTAGGCTTAAATTAGGTTTAAAATAGGTTGAAATTCAGCTAGTATGTTTATATTTTGGGAAACAGAACCAAATAAATTTGTTAGAAAATATCGAGGGAAGTTAAAATATTAACTGTGCGAGCAGGATTTAAAAAAACAAAAACGCATACATCTCTAGTTGAGACCGATTATGGACTCGGGTGATGTAGCTGAGGTTGAGGAACTGTCAGAGTCAGAATTCACAGATCACGTTGATAGTTCTAGCACTTTCTACCTGTGTTTTTTTTCTATGTTTATTTAATACAAATTAAAAGAAAGAAAAAAAAAAACTCTTTGGATTTAGGCCACGCCCAGTACGGGTTTAAGTCTGAATAACGATAGGGATATTTGGAGCATTAAACAGGTTGTGTTACACCTCTAGCACCTACATAAGCCCTTCATGATGATTTACATAAAGCTATTAGAACATTTATTAATAAGGTTTTTTTGACTAGACATGAGCTGTCATAAACATGAAATTTTGACGTCAGGTTGACATGGTAAGGGGCAGTGGTAGCTCAGTGGTTATGACATTGGCCTACTGATCTGAAGGTTCAAATCCCAGCACTGCCAAGCTGCCGTGGCCCTTGAGCAAGGCCCTTAACCCTCAACCTTCCTATAAATGATATATGTGTAAGTCTCTCTAGATAAGTGCCAAATGCTGTAAATGTAAACATATCATCAAGTAACATATTTTTATTGACATTTTTCTGGGCTGGCTGATGTTAAAACATCATAGCTGGTCAAGCTGGCCAATTAAGGACGACTCTACTGGACCAAAGGAAACTATAGTGCACTGGAATGGTCTGGTCTCGAGCTTGAATTCCGTTAATAACAGATAATACTCAATAATGGATCACACTAATCCCTCTTCCATCATGTGTACCTCAGTTGGTAACCAGGAACTCAAACAAAGTCCACCATCTTTAAGGATGAATGGCACAACAACCAAAATCAAGAACTATCGATTAAAAGAAATAATAAAAACCATCCAAAATCAACTTAGACACAGAATACATGACTTATTGTGCTACAGTTGGCTCTGTTCTTGTGTCACTCCAACCAGCAGAGCTATTAATAAACCGCGTGAAATATGTGAAACCAAGCCGGCTGCTTCAGTGACAAATTTCTGATTAATTAAAGGCAGTGTACTTCTGTAAACCGAGTTCATTTTGGAAGGGAGCACATTTTTGTGGGCGCAGGCAAGGCGACACATCCAAGTACACAGTGCCGGAGCCAATCGAAGAAATCAATTTTTAATTTGCGTGTCAAGATGCTGAATCTAGCTTAGCATCTAAACTGGAATTAGGTTTAAATTAAGACACAAGCACATGTACACAATCAGAATGATTGAAAATAGAGAGGCATTCAGAACCTGATAATGGTGTCTAAGATAACAAACAAGCAGCTAGCAAATTACAAAAAAAAAAAAAAAAAAAATGTTCACACTAGCAAGAAGCAAGCCACTTATGTCAGTTGTCATTCATGTTTTTTTTTTGTTTTTTTTTTTAAGTAGTGCCAATCAACAATGGTCATTATCAGAGACACCCATGTTCTTTATTAATTTTTTTCATACTGTCTTTATGGACATTTACTGAGAGATCACATATGACAATATAAGATGAAACCATGGTTGTAAGTTCTTCTATTTTTGAGCGTTAAACAGTAAATGGGGACTAAAGTTGGTAGGAACCAAAAGTTGAGAGTGGGGAACATCGGACCACCCTTGCCATACGATTGGTCCAACAAGGAATCATTCAAGCCAATCATTTGCATTTATCACTTTACAAATCCAATTTAAAAAATGCACGTCTCCACCAACACACTTACGTCTTTAAGGCAGCCCATGAAGTTGTTGCTGACTGGTGATCCTGGAAGGTCAGCGGTGTTAGGACTCCCACCAATGTAGAAGAAATCATCTGAGCCCAACATAGTATAGTCCTCCTGTGTGTAACCAGTGGTGGTCAAAATGCCATCCACTGATATGGTCACCTGTTATCGGGCACGGCCCATCAGATAGAGAGCGAGAGAGAGAGAAAGAGAGAGAGAGATCCCCAGAGAAAGAGGAGGAAAGAAGAAATGGAGGAAAGGAAGAAGCTACATTAAACAGTGGTTAGAACTTGAGTAGTCGTCTACTCTGTGCTGTTTCCGTAACGTTTGATTTGGTGAGGCTCAAGGCAGTGGAGGTTTCTATAGAGTACAGCTGCAACGGCCCACTCTGCTTAATCTGACTCTTCATCCACACAACTAATTAAATTTCTGTAAAAACCTTACTTGGTTACTTGCTATTAATCATACTGCTTATAGGGTTGCATGACACCTACATAAGCCTTTTGTGAGAACTACATAAATATTTATAAAGGTTTATTCCACAAGGGGTCTACACTGCTTTGCTTAACCTTGATATGTAATACCATGTCAAGTGACACAGGTTGCCTTATGACACTTCATGGACTGGCTGACATTAAAATGACAACTAACTTTGTAGCTCAGAGTACTTTTAGTATGTCAAGTCACATAATGCTGGGAACGTGAGACGTCAATCAAAACCAAACTCAATCTAATTTAGAGTGTGTCATGGCATTATAAGTGCTCATAAACATAAACAAAACATTCACAAGAAACTTGCAAGAGTATGTTAATGACATTTTTTACCACCAAGTGCTAGGTTCAGGAGATTGCATTTTGGTAGTGTCGCCTCTCTTTAGATGTTAGTATCACTTGCTAGCTATGTCACATTATGACTATGCAAAAAATTATGTTTTGTCATGACATTATGTCTGTCAGCTCTTGCCTATTGGAATAAACCTTAAAAACGTTTGTCAGTTTAGATCGGACTTTATGTAAGTGACATGCAGCCTTATAAACTCTAGCTTCAAGTAGAATTTCCTTTCACTACCTCTCATTCACAACTAACAATATCCTCTCTTCTTCACCTATCTGCAAGAAACATAACAGTGCCAATAAAAGCGTATTATTACCTTTTGTAGTATGTTGTAACGTTGCAGAATTTCTGAAAGATTTTATGATAATTGCTCAGGTACAATAAAAAAACGTCTTACACTGTTATGCCGCACTATGTAAAGGTATTAGTGCTATTATCTGTTACATGAACATTACTTATAATGCAGCATGTTAACAATAACAATGCATAGGAAACTAATAAAAATAAAATAACTAACATAATTAATAATAAAAATAATAACAAAAAAAATATATATATATAAGATACAATCAAAATAATGCATTTTCCTCCACTAATTCTAACACTGTTTATAATGCCTTATGAATGCATTATAATATGATAAGAATGTATCCATAGTTCATTATAAATATAACCTTCCTAGGAAGAGTTATAGGAATGTATATCTTCACCTTCCAATTTCAACTTCTATGGCACACCATAAAATGGGAAAACAGCGACATGAGAGAGATAAGAGAGAGAGATAGAGAGAGCGAGAGAGAGAGAGAATTCCTCTATGTTGTGTTCCTTTGAAGTCTTCAACGCAGTTCAATTGCATGTAGAAGCACCATTTCCCGATGTGTCGGAACAGCTTTATTTAATTGAATTTGTGACCTTGACTTGGCTCAATAATGAGGAGAGAATGCTGGTCAATGGAAGCATTTCTGTGTTTTTGGTAATTGGGTTTGTGCTTTGAATGCGTCTCCTACACGAGTGCCAAAGGTTTGGTTTGTGCACGATTTGCAGCCAGATAGCATTTTGCGTTTAATTACCCTAATAGCGCTGGCCAGAGAAAGCATTGAGTGCTCCAGGGTTTAACATGGCATCTGCTGCGAAGAAATCAGCACAGTTGGATCAAATGTGGCTGCTTGGATAGAAGCAGCTGAAATGTGCCAATGTATTTGCATTTTCTGTATTTGGGAGCTTTTTTTTTTTCTCTCTCTTTTCCATCATACTTCTAAGCCTAATCCTTGGCAAACACATCCTTGTTTTGATGCTAATTACATGTTTGTTCTTTGCAGTTAAACTTGCTTATGCCCCTTTCAGTTAAACTTGAATAAAAAAATATTAACTTGCTTTACCATCAGTCAAGCAATCTCTAACTATCTGCAGCTCAAGTGCCAATTTCTACTGAGACTCAACACAGCAAAACAAGCTTTGGGAAATATTTGGACTATACTTACCTTCCTGCCTGCCCTTCTACTCACGGACAAAACATGATAACAATAATTCACTCTAAAATGGAGACAGAAACGCACTAGTCGCACGCATAATAACAGGTTTTGTTAGAATATCTTCCCTTTTTTTTTTTTTTTTTGAGAGACGTTTGGATGGGCCTTCAACAGCTGCACTTTAGAGAAACTCCTGCTGAGCTTTGTTGTGCTTTTTTTTTCCCCCAGTGTTTCTTTCCTTTATTTTCATTCATACAATTTTGTTTTCATCATCCGTACTTTCCTCGAAAACAGGGCAACACATTTTTATGTCTGCTATGAGAGTGAGAGTGTCTACAGGGAGCTCAAGTTGAGCCGAAGGGTTTGCTTTAAGCATGGAAGGGTGCCGTTTCGAGTTCCTTTATATAGTCGTTATGTGTATTGTCCTTGGAGAACCTTAATACTAGTAAATATACGGGAACACTCATAAACAATGTTCGTGTTCAGAAATTCATAATGCTAAAGGGAAAACTTGCCATCTTCTAGTGAACACAAATCAAGAATGGTCAAGGACGTAACATCACAATGCACACAATGTACCCCATGTGTTCTCTCAGATGTAGCATAGAAATGACTTTCGATTATGGATTCTGCTCTGTTGTGTGGCTGGGGCAAGAGGCTTTACGGTCCAGGCGGTAAACACTGTTTGGCAATTACGCCTGTGCTCGGAGAGAGCCACCACAATGCTGGTGACATTTTGATGATGTTGGCACAGCTTGTTTGTGGCCTGGCCTCCATCGTTAGAACATGTGAATCGTTAACAAGGGGCGCGTCAGCCAGCTGCCAGCCACCTGTGCGAGAGATCCAGCTGAAAAAGGGGGAACAGGGAGGTTAGTGTTCGCTTCCATACACAAACAACAAATTCCGCATTTATTTTCCTTCTTGCAGAACTGCTTGACATCTATAAGATCAAAATCTGAGGAATCATAAATCCATAATCAGATTTGTAAAACCTGCACCTGTTATTGTAACCTAGGTTTAAACACCCATAATACAGCTACATGTTTATGTTCATGCTACAATTACAAACTTTCATGGCATATTCACAAATCCACGGTTATGCCGTCAACATACATGGTTACTTAAGGGTACTGACTAAATCCTCTCAGTACTGCAACATTTTGGTGGGTGTAACTAGAGAGCTGAGTGGGCGGGGCAAAAAGGTTGCTACTGATACTTGATTATGAATTGACGGTTTGTAGATCTATTTGTAAAACTGTTATCATTAGTTTGTCGTACCCCAAGGCTGACGTGAAGAAGAATTTTGAGTTGCTGCTTCTTGTTTACGAATTTACGATATGTAAAAGTATTGTGAAATGTACCTCCAAACACCCCACAGACATCCTTTACTTTTCGTAACCAGTCATTAACATGTAGCACCTCATGAGGGGGGGCAAGAACCCTTCCCCTACCACCAATGAACCATGTATATACTGTGCTTGCCATGTTATGAATTTTCATCCTCTTTCGTCCTCTTTCTTTTGGAATGCAAAACATATGTTCTAAGCACTGCTGAGAGACATTCAGCTGAAAATTACACACTGAATAACATATAGTACATCCTGATATCCTAAGCAGGCTGGGACGACTGTCCCAGTCGTCGAATGTGTTTATGTTTACTCTCTTATGCACAAAAATGATCTTTTTTAAAAAAAAACAAAAAAACCAAAAAAGATTAGGCCTATACTTAGCATTTGATACTCTATCTGGCAAAACAGTAATGGATACAGCAGCAGAGACTAGGATGCTCAGAGTGTACTCCAACAGAGACTTCAGGTTTCAGATTCTTGCATCATCATCTCACATCTGGGAGAAAAGAACCAGGAGATTTTGTGGCTATATTTTAAAAGCATGCGAAAACAAACTTTTGCTATGGGGGATGTTGGTCAAATAGCTAGAGAATTGCATGCTTGACTATGTAGCTCAAAAGTCACTAATGACACATTGGCTCCAATGCATGGTTATAACCATGTTAAACGTGTTTTTCGAAGTCCCTTGGCGTAACAAATATAAAAAAATACATGGTGATACTTTACTTGAAGGGTACCTACATAGTAGCTTTATAATGCATTCATAGGCATTGCATAAAACTTTCATAAATCAAGGCTAGAGAAATTATAACAAGCTTATACCAAAACTTGTGAGGTGACATCAGAATATCTCTCAATCGGCATTACGGTTCGACAGATCAAGATTTTTCGTTTATTTATTATCTTTATCTTGAATGTTATTAGTGTTAATAACGGCACATTTTCATGCCATTCATGATTCATGACATTGAGAAAGTCATACATAGAAGGAATACATCATAACATGCATCATAAGTGATATAAATGCAGATTTCATGATCGATTTAATTTGAGGGCATTAAAATGATTCATTTGGCTGGCATAAGGGCTTCATAATTAAGTATGTTTATGTAATGGAACTTCATAATTTAATTAGAAGCATATTAATTATACATAATTATAAGCGTCATAATAGTTTTGAATGCTTTATGTAATATGAATGTTTTGAAGGCCCAGTGTAGGCACCCTTCTAGTAAAGTTGGTTTAGTTTGAGCCATAAAATATCTGGTAACACCTTCCTTAGGAGGTGATGTTAATATGGCTACTTGACCCAAATATATAAGCCCTTCATGACAACTGACATAAACTTACATAAACAGCTGTACACTCTTATGTACTGTACTGTAACAGCTACATAATCAGCTAACAAAGACTGCTTTGGTCAATTTTGATGTCAGGTTGATGTAACATCTGCATTAACAGACTAATGTTTGTTGACAAAGTTATGACACTTTCTTTTCGGAAAACCTATAATGACATGAACCTGACCCTTAAGTAAAGTGTCTTTAATACTACTATTGTTAGATTACTATTATAAAAAAAATAATAATTAAAAAAAAATCAAACCCACTTTACTGTTAGGACAATTTATGACAATGACATGAAACCATAAAGACTTTTTTTTTTTTTAATGTCAGTTGGCATAAGCAGCTTATGTAGGCTACATTTAGCCCTAAGAACACCACTAAAGTGTTGCCAAAGAGAAGTGCATTTAAATTTACTACTGTTAGTAAAATTAAACTCACTTCTCTGTTCAGAAGATTTATGAAATGGATTTGAGACCTTAATGACGGTTTTTATATGTCAATTGTCATAAAGTGCTTATGTAGGCTTCATTTGGTCATATGAACAGTACCCCAATAAAATGTTACCAAACAGTGACAATAAAATCAAACTCACTTCTCTGGGCTGACAAGTTACACCAATGACATGACGCTTAATGACAGTTTTTTTTTTTTTTTTCTATGTCAGTTGTCCTAAAGTGCTTATGTAGGTGCTTATGTAGCAAAGAGACATTCAATTAATTTTACTATAGACAGTAAAACTCACTTAACCGTTAGGAAATTTCTGTTGTTTACTGATACAATGCATCTAAAACATCAGACAACATAACTCAAGTAAAGAAAGAAAATGGAGAGAGAGAGAAAAAAGGTTAAGAAGAAAACGAAAAACGCAGAGATTGAGAAAGAAAGAATGTGTCAAATCCTGAGACACTGATGAGTCTTCAGATTCCCAATACTGAAATCAGACTTTTTTTTTTTACTTCATCACTCCTTTACTTACTTTCTCCCTGACTCCCCTCCTAACACCTTCCTTCACTTTTTTGCCTCTTCTTGCCTTACTTATTTTCTCCCACTCTTTTCCACTCTCCCTCTTCCTCACTCGCTCCTTCTATTTCTTCTAGTTATTTTGAATCCTAACAGCACAGAACTACAGCTGCAGAAAACTGGTCATATAATTCCTCCCTAGTCCCCCATAGATCTGCCAGAAGACACTACAGAGGCGCATGGCATTAAAAAAAATATGCTGGACTAAAATTCTCCATCTTGCTGTCACAAGCCCATTCTGATATATATGGGAAAATTGATCTCCTGTCAGTTCTGAGGTAATTATTTTATATTGATGCATTGGTCTCAGCAAGTTTGCAGAACCTACTTTATATATATTAAAAGGGAGCTGACAGGCCATTCTTCTACTCTCGAATAGCCTGTGACTGACTAACTGCTTTCGCAGTAATCATAACGTTGTCAAGAGTGTCCAAAATAAGCCAGACGGCAAAACGTTTCATTTTAGCAGACCAGCCGGGCTGATAACAGATTCCAGTAAGTGATGGTAGACAAAGAAGAAAGCATATGGGTACAGCCCAGTGAATCAAAGAGAACATTTATCTGTTTTATTGAACTCCAGAAATGCTACACCACACACACACACACACACACACACACACACAAAAGCATTTTATAAATCTCTTATAATAGTTTGCTTTTGATCAAAAGGAGTGAAAGGAGAAGACTAGCATTTTAAAAATGATTGCCTTCCAAGACTGTGCTCTCTTTGTTAGGCCAAATATCCAGAACACATGGCATCTCTGCAGTGCTACAGCTCTGGCCTTTGGCTCAGTTTGTGCCTAGCATGAATCTACAAAAAACTCTCACACACAACCCCACTAGACTTAACTTGGAAGTTTACTCGCTTGGACCAAGACTGTCCAATTGGCTGTTGTTTTGGTCTGCACCCAAGTGTGATTACACCAAAGTGTTCTTACCTGCCTAAAGAATTGTACCAAATCAGAAAACACACCAGGGTTTGATTCAAACAGACAAAACGCTGAATATGTGAAAGCACCCTTAGTAACGTATAAACAAACCTCCTCCCCTTAGGCTTTAAAATATTCCCAAACCATGTCCGTAGTCGTCTTATCTCTCTCCAGCCAGGTTTAAGAGCTGTAAAGCTCACTGAAGTCAGACACAGTGTAACTTGCCTCAAGTGCCTTTTTCATTTGTATGCTAGAGAAATTCTGACCGCCCACGCATATCCAAAGAAGTGGCATTTGCTTTAAGAGAGCAAACCAAAGATATCTTCCAGCAGTTACCCAACATCTTGCACATTCAGGTTTCAATGGACAGTTTATATACACATGCACGCGCACACAGAAAAGACTGTGTCATCTGTGCATGCTAATTAATACTAGAAATCGTGCTACCATCAGCCACATAGCGCATTGGATGATATGTGTAGCTCAGAGGTCTCATAAAAAAGATATTGTACTATATCAGAACTTTAACAAAACCTAAATGGAATGGTACTATCCCCACATTGTTGGCTAAATCCTAAATCTTATAATGATAAATGTCCATATCTCTCTGGTAGTCAAGAAATAATTTTTATACTTCAGTCATTCCACCAATATAGCACTAACCAAATTAAATCCATCTTATCTAACCCCTTAAACAGATTTTGAATACATTCTCGCACTGCATCCATTCTACTTACCTTTGACCACCACTACGTTGGACAAAAAGAGGCCAAATGGTAAATCACATTGCTTACAATTAATCAAGAAAAGAAGCTACACGTTCAAAGTAATGCTAATTTTTGCATTGTGCATTGGTGTACATTGGCATACAATGGTGTACATCAGTGTACATTGATGTACATTGGTATACATTGGCATACAATGGTGTACATTGGCATATATCAGTGTACACTGTTGTAAATCAGTATACACTGGTGTACACTGATGTACATTGGAGTATATTGTTGTAAATTTGTGTATACTGACATACATTAGTGTACAACTGTGTATATCAATGTACACTAGTATATATTGGTGTACAGTATATTGGTGTATACATCAGTGTAAACTGGTGAACATCGGCGTACTCTGGTGTACATCAGTATACATTAGTGTACATCGGCATACATCATTGTACATTGGTGAACGTCGGTGTACATTAGTGTACGTCGGCATACATCATTGTACATTAGTGAACGTTGGTGTACATTAGTGTACATCGGCATACATCAGTTTACATTGGTGAACGCTGGTGTACATCAGTGTACATTGGCATACATCAGTATACACTGGTGAACATTGGTGTACATTGGCGTAAATTGGCATACATTGGTGGCAGGGCCATTTTTAGCCATGAATCTTTGCACAGGTGGCTGGCAGCTTGATGACAATCTGCAGTTTCTCTTCAGACTTAAGAAAGACAGATGGTGTTCCAGAGCTGATTAAAGTGTGATTCCAACATCATTTCAAAGTAAAAAAAAATCAACTAGACTGAACTAGCCAAGTAAATCCCCAAGCATGTTAATAAAACTAGGGGCTTTAAATAGAGAAGGAGGTGAACAAGATATGGGCCAAGGGGGACTTTAAATGGGGATATATGTATAAGTGTTGAGGTATTGGGTTGAGGGATGAGGGAAATCGGTTAGTACTTTAGTAAGTAAGGGAGAGTCAGACACAAAAATGGTTGTTAGTACAGTTATAACAAAGATCTGGTTCAAACAGTTGTATTAGTAACAGATTTAGGTTTTAGTAAATTTAGTAAAAATTAGAAGAAACACAGCTGGGGTAGTCAATTGGAGAAATCCTCTACGATTTGATTTAAAAATCAGATCGGGTTTGTCAGAAATCTCAAGTTGTTTGGTGATAAGGGGTTTGCTGAGGTTAATAACAAAAGAAAGCAATCCATCCAAAAATAAGGCTAGTATGGTGGAGAAAAAGCCATGCAGTTCTGAGGGTCTTTCGCAAACAAAACCAACAAAGGCCTCACACCAAAGAAAAGGCCAACTAAAACCACTCAGTAGCAATGGCAGAAGGGTGTCAAAATAAAACTACAGAACACACCACTGCACCAGGAAAGAACATAAAGCACCACAGATGTTTAGTTGGTTATGGGGGTTAATCATAAGGCAAGGTGACAGAAATGAACCCAAATAAACCCAAAGAACTTGAATCCAAACACTCGTGCAAGCCGAAATGTCCTCGGCTTGGGCAACACAGACACCCTCCCGGGACAGAGATGGGTAAAGGTAATATAAAAATCAGTGAATCCATGCTGCACAAAACACAACAATGAAAAAAAATAATAAAAATGCATGTAATGATAAAAAAAAAAAAGTAAATAAATAAAAAATGAATTTTGAATGCTATGTTTAAGTTAAAGAAAAATAGAAGAAAGAGGGAAAGACTTTTGTTATTACAGTGAACAATAAGCATTCTAAGTGTTACTAAAACTATTTGAGCCACTGCATAAATATCTCTTAAAGCACAATAATTGCATCCGAATGCATTTCTAATAGAGGTTCTCTTACAGAATAGATCACAAATGCATTTCTTTCACCAACGGTCCTACTGATTAAACCTCATGCTGTGTGCAAATGAGTGCACTCAGCTGTAAAAGAAAAGTTCCTTTCCTCTAACTTCTTTTTTCTGTTCTTTTTTTTTTTTTAGCAAGATCCGATGAAGTCATTTGTTTTAGTGGTTCTTGTCCAATAATGGGGAAAGAAAAAAAGAAAGTTGCAATCATGTAGATATACTGTATACGCTTAATGTATATACATGCACATTAAATATGTATACACATTTACATATACATACATAACTGGATGTTATGTAGCTGATTGTCAGAAGAATTTCGAGGAAATTTGTTGGCATGCAGGGATAATAAGGCCAGGTAAAGAGTTTTGTGTTAGGGTAAGTGATGACAGACAAGGTCATGTCATGAATCTGATGTCAGGCAGTAAGAAAGCAACATTTACGGATGCTAAATATTACTTCCTATATTTGAATGAATAATTTTACAAAATATTCCCTGTTAAAAGACTCTCTCTTTGCTAATGAATGCAATATCTTAGTAAATCGATTGAGCTAAACTGCAGGGTTAGTGTGCAACGTCTATGACTGAAGTAAGTCAAGAAATAAATACTTTTCAAAATTATTATTATATTGCATATTATATCGCAAGACATTTTTGGTCATGTTAATTAATTATAATTTTACAGCAAGTATAGTCTTTATAGTATTTAGAGTATGCAGTTATTTCATTCCTTCCATGTATTAACATGGAATATGTAATTATATTATTTCCTCTCAGCATTTCAAAAGAGTGTAAAGTCGTACAATTTAAGCTTCTTTTCTCATTCGCCATTTTACAGCAAGGAAAATACTAAGGAGAAATCCACCATCGAAATATTGGAAACAGCAAACATTGGACACTTGCTATACAACAAGTATGAGATAACAAGCACAATGGCACTGACTGGTGTATTAGCATGCAAGCTGAGAACTGGACAGACTGAAGGATCAAAGCTCTGCTGCATCAGAAGCTTTAGGTACAGGAATAAATCCCACTGTACTGTACTGTGGTACTGTAGTCGAGTGGCATTTTGGATTACATCAGAAACCATTAGCCAAAACTGAAAACAGACCAGCATGTCTATGAAAGCCAACTCAGAATTTAATCATAAAATAAATCTTACGCACAACTGGAACTCCTGAGGGTGTACAAACTTTTGCACTCAACTGTGTGTGTTAGTCTTACTGCCAGCCATTAGAGTCATCATACATCATTTTTATTATGTAATTGTAATTATTATGTGAATAATAATAATGATTATTTTTGTCGAGAAACAAAAAGGAGAGAAATACAAAAAAAAGAGGAAATATACAGAAAAGAAGATTCTTAATTTTGCAGATATTTATATTTAAAAAAAAAAAGGAATGTATTTAGACCTCACAAATTTAGGGGAAGCAGATGAGACACAAAAAAAAAAGCCTGGGTGGGTGAAAAGCAGAACACAGCTTTTATAATAAAGATGAAAGAAAAAGAAATAAAATGTGGATATTTTACTTTTTTGTGGCTACCTTGAGACCGATGGGAGATTGTGTAGTCAGTAAAAGCAAACAGAATAGAAAGAGGAAACGGAAATCCAGGGCAAACCAAAGTAGAAGACAATTAGAATGATATCTACCATATAATGCAGTTTGTTTACCATAGCGTGTCCAATGCCTGAGTGCTTTAGGAGAAAATAGGGGAGGGGGAAGAAAAAAAAAATATAGCAGTGACAAACCAGGAATTCAATAAAGGTCATTTAGTTTTTGTCTCTTTAGTGGAGACGTATCTCAGCTGGTAAATGATTTTGAAAGTAGATACTTGTAGGCCAACCGGCGTTTAATATATATATTTTTTAAACTGAATAAAATCTTTTTTTTTTTTTTTTTTGAAAAAAGCAATAATCCAAATTATTAAATTATTATCTATTAAAATATATAATGTCTTCATTGATTGGTTTGTCGATTAAAAGAATGACAATTTCATAAAGAGGTTAGTATGTAAGTACGCAAGTTAAGTAGAGAAAACAACAGATGGTCCGACATTCCGTGAATGAGACAATGTTAGTCATTTCAAATGGACACAGAAGGTAAGGAAAACAACACAAAAAAGTACAAATCAAACTGGAAGAACTTGAAGCTGTTTGGTTAGTAAGAAGACACAAGAGTTAGCATAAAACAACCTCCAGAAAGAGAGAGAAAGAGAGAGAGAGGAAGAGGAAGGGAAGATAAAAAGGGGCGGGGCCTGTTCGAGTGACAAGGAAAAACATTCTAATTGGCTAGTCCTGGAAGTTAAAGTCCTAATCCTTTATTTCTTTGAAATATCACTTGTCTTAGGGCACTATGGAAAAGTCAGAAACAAATAATGATCATTTCCGGGAAGCATGTTACAATTAACACTCTGGAACATATACAGAAAAAAAGATAGAATGCAAGAAGGAGTGAGAAGATAGATAGAAGAGATGTCATGGATGCCATGAGCCTTCCTGGATCTGGAAAAGAACATAATTATGTTTATTATCGCATCATATGTGCATCACATCGAAAACATCTTAAAGACTCATGCCTTCGAATAAATGCTAGGCTTACTTTTTGTGAACTTTTTTGAATGAACCAAAACACTGGCATTACTTTATTAATTCAATAACTCAAAATAGCTGATTAAGAGCATTATAAAATAGTCTGCCCCCTGTGCATGCACTACGATTTCATAACCTTGAATTAGCATCTTGTAGTTTCATAAAAATTCAAAATAACAGGATGTGCTGGATCAAGTGCTATTTTATTAGCTGCTGAATAATGGGGATCATTACATGGTGTTACATTTGATGGTAAAAATACAAACAAAGCAAAAAAAAATTATATATTTTTTTCTATCCCTGATTTTTTTTTTCAAACATAAAAGCAAGTGCTTGTGTTTAAAGGCAGTATTCTGGACCCCATCTCCAATCCTGTTATGCAAGAAACCTGGCCACGTCAGATATGTGAACTACACACAGGTGATGTGCATGCTCTGATTGGGGAGCTCAGAAAATCAACTTAAGCACGAGCGTAACCCGAATCTGAACATGCATAACTTTCCCAGCATAAATATTGACATAACATTTACACTTAACTCACCAACTCTGAAGAAACAGCCCCATGATACAAAGGCTAGAAACAAACTAAACTATTTCTCTCACTCTTTCAGGCTCCCACATCATCCACATTCAGCTGTAATTGCCACACGAGAGATATCAGTTACAGCACTCTATGATACCTTCATCACCTCTGAACCCTAATGCATGTTTCACACTCCCTGCCTGCTTTACTAGCTACAAAGAGCCACATTATAAATGTAAGAGAATCGAAAAACCCATTAAAGAGGAATTTTGCACAGAAGCCAGGTTCGAGGTTGATGTATTCCACTGTCGAGCAAAAAGGGCCGCGTAGGACAAGAGAACAAATTAGGCTGCTGAGGAACAGCTGACAGAACATCTTGAGCCTGCGGGCCGTGGAGTGGAATTTAAACACGCACTTTCCTGATATGAGTTAGCTAATAAACTTAGGCTCATACACGTGTCTACATGTGTGTAAGTATGTTTAAAACACGTCATAATCTACTTCTAATATTTGAGAGCAGCTTTAGTTTTTATCTGGCTTTACACTGCAGAAATGTCAGGCTAAAATCTCATCGACTGAACAAGCACCGAGAAAGAGCTTGTTAAATCCGATTACAGCGCCATTCATCTTTATATACTCACCGATCGTTTCAATCACTAGCAAACAGACTATTTGTAATGGATTAACAAAGCGGAGTGAATGCATTACGAGGGATAATGGTAATATTAAAGTGAAGGGAGAAATATCATCTTTATTATACCTGACTGAATGCAAGAGTAGCAGAGAGACAGAGTCTAAAAAACACAAGGCTAGCATAGAGCTAGAATGTAAAACGCAATACACAGCTATATAGATAGAGTATACAAAGTACTTCGGGTGAAAACCTGGCATAGAACAGAAATCTACAAAGTAACAGCCTTGAACAGACCTATAGAGTATACAAAGCATAAGATAAGCATACAGCTACAGTAAACAGAACACAAGGCTAGCACAGAGCTAGCATAAACAGAACACAAGGCTAGCTCAGAAAAGAGATGTTTAAAAAATAAAGACTGGCATAGAATGTGCAAAGTACAAGAGTAGCACAGAGCAAGCGTCTACTAAGCGCAAATGCACAGAGCTGGAATGTACAAAGTAAAAAGCTAGAATACCGCAACTAAACTAACTCAACTAACTGCAAGGCTATAACAGAGCAGAAATTCGCAAAATGGAAAGCTAGCATAGGGCAGGATTCTACAAAGTTGTTGTTATTGTTCCTTTTTCGGCTGCTCCCGGCAGGGGTTGCCACAGCAGATCACTGGTCCACGTATTTGATTTGACAGTTTTTACGCCGGATGCCCTTCCTGACGCAACTTTCCCCAATTTCATCCGGGCTTGGGACTGGCACTGAGAACGCACTGTTGCACGCAGCCCCAGTGTCTGGGGTTGGTTCCCTGGCTGGGGAATCAAGTCCTCCAGGGACCTGCAGGATTCTACAAAGTAAAATACTGAAATATAGCTAGAGTCTACAAGGTACATCATTAGCACAGTGCTGAGGTCTACAGATTACAAGGCTAGCATAGACCAGAAATCAGTAAAGTAAAAGGCTAGAACTAGAACAGTCCTGGAGTCCAGTGTTAGTATATGACTAGCACAGAGTTAGGGTCTACAAAGTATAAAACTAGCAGAGAACTGGAATTGCATATAAGGCTAACCTAGAAGGGGAGTCTACAAAATACAAGACTAGCCAAGAACTAGAGTCTGCAATGTAAAAAGTTGCTGGAAAAACACAGCTGGAATCTAAAAGTAAAAAAAAACAAGAATATATCCCGAGTCTACAAATCAGAAGACTAGCACAGAGGTGAAGTCTTCAAAATACAAGGTTGTAACATGGCTGGAACTCACAAAATAGAAAGTTAGCAGAGAAAAAACACAGAGAAAAAAACAAAAGACATTCAAAAATATTCGTATACATGTGGGCGGGGCTTGACGTCAACCGAGGATTGGATAGCAGATTTCTATGGATTGCTGATTGGCCGCAATTACAACTAGACATGGGCTATAGAAATGTCGTTCCAATATTTTTAACTTATTCCCTAATTAATTACTGAATATTGGCATGGTTGTGATTCGCATAGGCACAAAGCCACAGAGCGAGTGTTGTAGCTAATCACAGCCGTCCTGATGTTCAGTATAACTGCATAATTGCAAATGCGATATCGCTTTTATACCTCAGTTCTATAAACAAGAAATTAATATCGAGTAAGTGACATTTCGGACAAAATGTGGCCAAATGTTTTGTTTATTTTTGCTCAACTAGCGAAAACAGATCCCAAAAAAAGCCACATTCACTTCATAGCACTTCAGCTAGCCTGCTAGCTAGCTCACATTAATTTGTACATTCCTGTTAAACGTGCTCCCGGTTAAATTGGCTTCCCTTCTTCCTTTCCATCGTCATCGGATGAGCTTTCATATTATAAGTCAAAAGTTATATTCATGAAAAATGTATCGTTTGCCGTGTCCGCTGATGATGTCGCTAACACAACTGTAGTAACCCTTTCGAATTAGAAAGTGGAATTTTACGTGCCGAACCTAGACGAGTCGAGTGATACACAGAGTGAAACATCCCAGTGCAGTTACACTAAATAAAAGCACTCTTAGAACACCGCTCGACCAATCAAATTAGTGGACCAGAACTAACTGTTGTTTAAAATGTTATTCAATCATTTAATCTGATCTCAGTGTTATTCTAACTTGCAGGAATTGCATCGAATGAAGTCATGTAAACTGCATTAAATATTCAAAGCTCTATATCCCCACAGTGTGGGATTTAAAGAGAAGGGAAAAGGTCAACTAAGCACAAATTCAAGATTATACAAACACAAACATGGAAAAATAATCAGCAAGATGGAGATGATGGTTATACACGTGTAAAAAGGGCAAACTATACATAATACACGAACAGTGAATGCATCGTTTCTGTCTCATTCTCATGCATATTCATTAAACACAGGAGACGGAGAAATGAAAGAGTAATGGTGCACCTGCAACTGTACACAGATTGTGAATATGCAGTAAGTGCCACAGACATTCATACTTACACACACACACACTCTTACACAACACATCCACTTGTGACATTTCGGTGATGATGAGAAACATCTGCTTGCTGGCTTTTTCTTTCTCCACTCTCTCTCTCTCTCTTTCTGACCCTCTCATTTCCTTTCCCCCCTGGTGGATGTGAATTGACTTCCATACTCCTTTTTTTGTCGTAATGACTCTCTTCCTCTCTTCATCCCTCCTTCAGAATGTAGAAATTAGAGCCCTGAGTCTCTGCTTACAGCCCTCCTGTGACAGGAGAGAGAGAGAGCGACAGCGGCCATCTGGAGCCACACACAGCGCACTCACAGCCACAAAATGGAGGACAGGCTCTGAAAGACCGTGACCTATGGATGGTCAGATGCTGCCTCGACAGGGCTGTGGATTAGCTTCGATAAGATCTAGCGCTAAAGGTAATAAATCTGCAAGTTGGTTTGGGGTTTTTAACTCCTAGATGGAGGTTTCTAGAACTTTGCGGATCAGTTTGAACAATTGGGAAGATTAAATATCTGGATTTAGATGGCAGACTGAGGCCCTGTCCATGTGTATAAGGATATTTTTTAAAATATGGTTACTACGGCACCATTTAGAAAAAAAAGTATGTAATAAACTGAGAGGAAAAGAAGGCATAACGTATCTGTGGATCGATGATATGGTGGAGCTACACTCAAATGCAAAACATTAGTCTGGGTTTTATCCAAAACCTCCGATTGCAGATCATTTTTTTATCACCAGAGGTGGTGGATTCCGGAGCAATACAACATGCATCATATTCCCCTAACGAGAGTATAATAGCAAAATAAAACTAAATTAAAATGCAAAAAATATTTATACATTAGCAAATTACAGACAACAAGGTAACCAATTGGTTAGCCACCATGGAGTCCTAACGCATTCATAACACAAGCAAAACCGTAATAGGTATGCACTGGATGACACTTTGACATCCTAGTTTTCCAAAATATATTTTTTTCTTGTGTACATGAAAACAAAGGAAACTGAGTTTGTAAATTTTTCCACCTTGTAGTGTGTTTTCGAACAATGTGGACATGAAAAAAATGCAAAGGGGAAAAAACGCTGAGAAAAAAAAAAAACCCGTATTTTCAAAAATGTCCGTATTCAGTAGATGTGGGCGGGGCTTGACGTCAACTGAGGTTTGGATAGCAGACTCCTGGAATGCTGACGTCTGAGCAAAATCCTGAAGCAAGCATGAGAAAAATGATCAGCCCCAATTACAACATGACATGGGTTATAGAAATGGCTTCTCCGAAATTTTAATCTTATTCCCTAATTTTCTCATTTCAAGAGCAAAGCTCCAGAGAAAATCTTGAATGGTCCGGGATTAAACTTAAACTGGATCCAAAGTGATTCAAACTGGATCCAAGCAGTTCAGTTTATCATGCTTGAGATTCGGTTAAAATCCACAAACTTTAGCTGTCCATGATCGTGGAAGTGCCTCAAAAAAACAAAACAAAAAAAAATATACTGTACATAAAGTGGAAAAATAATGTGTTCAAACCAGTATGACACTTAAAATAAAATACTAAAATATTAACAGATCTGCAACTACAGAAATTTCATACTTAACTATTAAAGCTAAGAGATGATATTAAAGACGCTCACTCACTTTATTTAATTAGTATTAAATGTTATAATAGGCGCGCACACACACACGTACCCAGAGACCATTAGCTGTATTTGCTTTGCAACCTCATATTGTACTCATTTTCACTAATGAACACTAATGAACTAATAAAACATGATGGGGTGTGCTGTTACAGGAAAATAATCAACGACAGATTTACTAATACTAATTTACCAACACTAGAAGCATTTTATTTCTCTTATACCACAGCAAATTTTCAACACTAAGACTCTTCTTTTAAATGATTAAAGAGCGACATGCTATGCTTTTTTATCCATTAACAGTTACAGTACCAGGTCGGTTATCACTGAAGTTATAGCTGCTATAAACAGTCGTTCCCTCGCCAGCCTGTCGTTTTTCTCTCTCTCTCGAAGACATGCCATGTTACCGAGAAACCAGGAAGCGCAAAGTGCTGTGTACTAAAGATGCTCTTGTTTGGATGAAAATGCAAAACGAAGCCCTGACACTGGAGACTCCTTCCAAAAATGTTACATAAACCTGTCCAAGTTTCACCACATCCATGATTATGCATTATGTAGGCTTGTATTTTGTTGAGCATCTGCCATACGAATCCCTGTAAATGAGCTGCTATTGTTAAATCTTCTGACCAATCGGATTCGAGAATTCAGCAGCATAGTGATATAACAAACTTTACTGCATGAAAATGTGCTGATTTTACTAAATGTTACACAGATAGCGACAGCAAATGGATAAACATTAGTTTGCTGTACGTAATTTCTGATAAAACACGACACCAGAATTTGTTGTTTACCAAAACAAAAGCGCTTCACTTAATTATTCATGCCTGACATTATGATGAATGCTAAACTCGTGGCATTTATTGTATGAGAGGATTAAACAAAATGATACAGAAGCATATATCCAAACCACACACGCTCTCTCTCTCTATCTCTCTCTCTCTGTCTCTCTCTCTTTCTCAGTCCATTCATCAGGAACTGCTGAAAGATGCATAGCAAGCAGATATACTAGGGAAGAAGAAGAAGAAAAAAAAAACATTCCTCACTATGCTGAACTTTTCGTTTATATAAATCATTCAATTGAAACTGACGTCATGCTGTTTGGAGCGTCCAGACAAATAAAAGATTATTTCAAGTCATTTTTTTTTCTCCTTTTTTCTTTCTTCGAAATCAATTTTAGAAATGTGCGGGCGTTGTTATGAAGTACCCATCACCCCTACTTACAGTACTCGTTGCTAGGCTATTTACTGGTTTGATATTTGCTGCAGCTCAAATAAACTGGAGTACCGCTGGGCTAAAAGCCCCTGTGGCAAAATCAATAGGAGACAATACATACCATCGGTGTGCAGCAGAAACCTTCACAAACAGAACTTTTGAGGTTTTTTTTTTATCCTACAAACAGAACTTTGTTCAGAGCTTGTTTTGTTATTACATGCGAGTCTTAAACATTTTACTGGCCCTAGAGTTGGTAACATTTGTAAGGCTAGCTATATCAGACGTAAATATCACAATTAATTTATTTAATTATAGAGTGAGAGTAATTATCAAACCATGTTTTCAGTTTGAAAAAAACAAACAAAAGGTAATTCCGGCTTAGTCAGCCTACATTGTTTGTTTTTTTTTTATATCCTAAGGACAGTGCATCTTGTTGAAATGTTTAGTAATAAAAAAACTGATAATCAAACACTCAGACTTTAGCCAGTCGAAAACTAAACGTAACAAATGTGGCAATTTTACAAGGAGGTTAATTCTAGTCATCTTGTTGTATTCAGAGTTGATGAAAAGATCAATTCAGGTCAATATTTGCGAGGGGGAAGTTGCTTGTATTCAGAATCAGGTTACGCAGCTACTTTATTTTCTTGGCTCTCCATTCACACGTCCAAGGCTGCCACGATTTATTCTTTCTTGAATATGTGTCCATGATGGGGCTGTTCAACATATTCCGGTTCCAGAAAACGTTCCTCTTTTCTTCGTGATAGATAGAAAGACACTGAGAGTGAATAGCTGATCAAAATCACAAAATTCAGTGCAGTCAAATGACCAGCTGGCTAGTATGAGCGTAGCATTATTCTTGATGGAGCTGACAGTTTAATAAGAAAATGTGGTCGTTAAGTTTTGGGGACTGGTTTTAAATATTTCATTTTCAGGGCTGGTTTTAAATATTTTTACCAGAGGCCAAAAAAATGGAATTCGCGCCTGTTTTGGGGTGCCCGTGTTCAGCGCTGAATTTATTCGCGATGTCGCACTACACAGTAATGGTTAATGGCTTACGTGAAAGTAGACACTCAGGGCTTTAAAAATTTGCAGACTTTAAAAACTAGCCTTCTAAGTTTAAATGTTAGAAGGGGCTCACACCCCTCCCCTTTCCCATTGCCCTACTCACCAGCAGCTAAACACAGAGTCACGATACTCTAGACACAGAAACCCAACAGTGTCCTGGCTAATCTTATAATAGGCTCGCGGTGCTAAAATAATTCATTTGGTTCTAATGATGGAAAATGTCCGACAAGTCGATCTCCATTCCACCAGTGGAGTGGAACGCCAATATACTTCGAGAAAGGTTTAGGTTGCTTTAGGCAGGTTTGGCAAGCTTGTGGTCAGCGAAGATGCATTTAAGACACAAGAAAAGATCACGTGTGAATGTTTAAGGCTTTTGTGATAGGACCATGTGAGACGAATGTTAAAAGTCTGGTCTCCTAGCAGGATCACAAGTAATCTGTGAAAAATGGGTGTTGATGGTCAGCAAACACCAGTGTGAATGCTGATTACGAGGAAAAACGCACCATGTCTCCTTTCACTCCCTTTGTGACTTCCTGTATAAGGAAAGGACACTCAGATGCTTGCTGACTCCTCTGTCCTTTTAACATGCACACACACGCGCGCACACACACACAAGAACATGACATCATATGTGGCTTAGACTCAGCCTGGTGTTACGATCCAGGTGACCACAAAGAGGAGCTCTTGCTCTGTCTAAACCCGATCAAAACCTTCTTTATATCCTTTTTTATTTATTTCCCTCCTCTTTCCCTAGCATACCCTTACTCTGTTCTGCCTCTTGCCAAATTCACACACTCGCACACCCACTCTCAAAATTATATGAAAACGCACACAGCAGTGACTGCTTTGACAGCTTTTTGAGAACAGTTCAGAGCGATTTGTTGATTCTGAAATTCACACGTGTGTGTTGTCTTGCTTATTCAAGCTATAAAGATAGAAATGTCAGAAAAGCAGGATTTCTGTCTTGTTTGAGCCTTGCTAGTCACACACAAACACGCACACATACACACACATACTGTATCACACTTGCTTTTGAGACATTACTATCGAGGTTTGGACCGTTTCTACAATGTATGGCATTCAGTATGTGGCCTGTGTGTGTGTGCGTGTGTGTGTGAACTATGCTTACACACAATATTGATTACTATATTGATTGATTGACAAAGCTACAGTTATAAATAAAATCATGTTCATTAGAGTAACAAATCATGTCAATGGCATCAATAATGCAGCTACCAGAACAAATACACACACACACAGATACACACACACACAAAGCTCCATCCTATGCATACACATTCTCTTTGTCCTCATACAGAGAGACAAACCTTTATCCCGCCATTCTCACACAGTGTACTTAAAGAATGTTTTTAAAGCAGTGAGGCGTTTTCAGAGGCCAAAAACTTTAATCGAGCCCAGACAGTTGTGTTTTGTTTTTTTGTTTTGTTTTTATTATTTTTTTTTTGCCTGCAGTCCTACAAAGTCTAGTCCAAATCATAAGCTTTGAAGTCAGAGTCCAGTCATGAATGAAATTTTCAAGTTAGTCTAGTCACGAATCATAAGCTTTAAAGTCAGAGTCGAGTAAAAAACCATAAGCTTTGAAGTCAGACTTGAGTCATGAATCATATGCTTTGGAATCAGAGTTAACTCACAAATCATAGGCTTTAAAGTCACACTCAAGTTAGGAGTCAAGTCACGAAGTCAGACTCAAGTCGCAAAACATAAGATTGGATGTCAGAGTCGAGTCACAAAACATAAGCTTTAAAGCCAAAGTCAAGTCAAGAATCATAAGGTTTAAAGGTAGATTCAAGTCACAAATCAAATGCTCTGAAGTCAGAGTCGAGTCACAAATCAAATGCTCTGAAGTCAGAGTCGAGTCACAAATCAAAAGCTCTGAAGTCAGAGTCAAGTCATAACTTTAAAGGTTTGAACTCAAAGTCTAGATCATAGGCTTTGAAATCAGAGTTGAGTCACAAATAATAACCTTTGAAGTCAGAGTGGAATCATGGATAATAAGCTTTGAAGTCAGAATCGTGTCACGAATCAAAAGTTCTGATGTTAATCATACCACGAATTATAAACTTTGAAGATCGAGTCGAGTCACGAATCATAAACTTTGCAGTCAGAGTTGAGTCATGAATCATAGGTTTGTAAATGTGTTTACTGCAAATGTGTGATGCTTATAATTGTTTACTGTGTGAATGTGTACAACCCTGTATTGCAAAAGGAAAAAAAAAAAAAAACATACCTTAGCAAGCACTAAGGTTTCACAGCATCACGTTCATGAGTTTGATTTTCCAGCTGAACATGCAAAATATGCTCTCAGTGCTTCAGCTAGATTTCTACTAATAATTATCATTTTGCATAACATTAATAATTTCATCTGCCATTTATTATATCACATACGTATAACACAAAAAATTACTCTATGAATAGGTTTCATGGAATGTGGAATTGTGACTGGTCTTACTAAGTTCTTGCTCCATGAATGCCTTTGTGAGATGTGTGTGTTCATGTGAGTGAGCTTGTGTGTGTGTGTGTGTGTGTGTGTGTGTGTGTGTTTTCTCCATTTGTGCATTTTGTATGTAGAATAACTCTTGGCCGCAAATTTAAAACATGTTGGATTCAAAAACTCATTAAGCTAGTCTCACTCCAGTGAACAAACAAGGACTGGTGGCAAACGCCTCTGACCCCTGCTGTGTGTGTGTGTGTGTGTGTGTGTGTGTGTGTGCGCACTCTTGTTTGAGCGATTAAAAGAGATAACAGAACCCAGGCATACTCTCCCGGCAGTGAGTGGTGCTGTCATGCTGCCATGGCCATGCTGTGATGTTTCTGCTGCAACAGGAAGCAATTGTGGAATGTTCCCAAGATTAGGGTCATTAGTTGAAAAACTGCTTCCTGTCCAAAACCCAAACTCCGGAGTTTACCCGCTCTTCTATCACTTCGCATTTATAACTACATGCCTCTCTTTGTGTTTAAATAGAGAACAGAACTACACAGCTACAACTCATCTACGGTTGCCAAAACCTCCTAGATTTGTGTTGGTAATTGGACTCCTGGAATGGAATCCTTGAGATGTTTTTTTTTTTTTTTTGGCAGATTGAATCTAAAAAAAATAATTAACAAACTGAAATGTTAGAAACTGTGGGTTTAATTTGTGTAGCCTGTGACACGACTCCCAAATTCCTTTAGCGCAATGTTTTAACCCAAACACTCGCCATGCGTCGAGTGAACATGGTTGCATGGTTGCACAACTATTAATTTTTTTACTAGTTGACTAGCAATTCAAAACTTATCCATAATATATATTATATATTGTATTAGTGCAGTTAGATGCTAATAAACAACAGCCGAGGTCTTGTCAAGATCACAGGATACCAATTCATTTCCAGCTTCAGTGCATTTTAGCTTTTAGGCTACACTCTTAGCAATGAAAAATAAATAAATCAGTGCAATAAATGTGCAAAATAATAACTCTGTGTGCCATATTACACTATATAAGGAATCGTAAGCTGTTGTTAATATGCACTCTTGTGGATGAATTGTGAGCTCAGTTGAAATCATTGATTCTGGACCTGAGACTGCGCAGCGTGGAAGCTCATGTCCATCAACAAAGTTCTTGTTATAGCTCAATGAGCTGCTTTACTTGGATGCTACGTTTATAGCAGTGTCAAGGTTTTTCCGAGCTGATAATGGAGAATTATACACCCCATCTTTACATGTTACAATAAAAGTGATATGGTAATAAAAGTGATAATGTGTCATTAAAGTAAAAAAAAAAAGCTTTCCATTGTAACCTTACACAATATACAGTTGACTATGGAATTGGCTTCATTTGGTTTAAAATCTTTGTACTAACAAAGTATATTTAGCCTGTTATCTATACTAACGTTTTTTCCACCACCCCAGCTAGTCAACAGCTCCACCTAGCAGCAACTAGAGAATTATTATTATTATTATTTTATTAAACTTAAAATTAACAGCTTGCTGGCGGGTTTAGCAGTCTCTTTTTTTGCTTGTAATTCTACACGTGGTCAGCCACTACGGTGTCCAGGGTTGCCAGATCTGCGTGACAAAAGCAGCTCAATGGTCAATCAAATTAGCTCCAAAACCATCCCAAAACCAAAACTCAACTGTCCTATTCACACTGCTTTTAAATTCCAACATCAGTAGCTATCAATGCGCCAAATACAACACCAAATGCAGCAATATTAAACATTTCCTCAACACATTTAATACAAGGCTTCTCCTATTATGATTTACAGTAAACTGTTATATAAATAACGCATTAGTATTTGCTTACATTCCGAATATACACTATATGGCCAAAAGTTTGTGGACACCTTACCATCACACCCATATGTGCTTGCTGAACATCCCATTCCAGATTTAGTCCCTCTTTGCTGTTATAATAACCTCCACTCTTCTCGGAAGGCTTTCCACTAGATCTTGGAGTGTGGCTGTGGGGATTTGTGCTCATTCAGCCACAAGAGCATAAATGAGATCAGGCACTGATGTCAGGGCAGGAGGCCTGGGGTGCAGTCGGAGTACTAATCCATCCCAAAAGTGTTCAGTGGGGTTGAGATCAGGGCTCTGTGTAGGCCACTCGAGTTCTTCCACTCCAACCCTCTCAAACCATGTCATGCAAGACATTTGGGCCTCTTAGTTCCAATCAAGGGAAACTGTAATGCTACAGCATGCAAAGACATTATATAAAATTATGTGCTTCCAACTTGACATATGACATATGGGTGTGATGGTCAGATGTCCGCACACTTTTGGCCATATAGTGTATATTCACAACCCGAGTTACAATAATCTTGCAGTAACATTTCTCCCAAAGAATTCCCAAATCCCCCAAAGTTACATCCTATCACTTTTTTTGCCTGATAATTTCTCCATTTTCATAAGCTGGTTAATAAAGTCCTTGTTATCTTTTCCAGAAGGCGCGCTTTAATAATGTCAAACTCTCTCTTTTCTGCTGCCGCTTCTTTGTTTTTCGATGTGATTTGTCATAATTCAGCTGCCATATAATAAAACAGAGAGAGGGAGAGTAAATGAAATCATGTTTGGACAAAAGATTTTTTTTTTTTTCTTCCCACTCTCCCTGATGTTTTCTCTCAGCTCCTTTTTTTCGCAATAGCAAACAATTACAATAGCTATTATTAGGGCTGACAAGCCATTCATTCCAATTACAATTACCAAAACAGGCCAATGCAGGAAGCGTGAGCAAGCCAGTCGCTGGTGAAATTGACTGCATCTCTGGGCTGTTATCTACCACCGCCAATTGGCAAACTGGTATTGAGCCTTCACTATCTCCTATTCACTGTGTATATCCATGTGCGTATGTGTGTGTTTCACGTGCTAGGCTTGTGGGCTTGTTCAAGCCATATATTAAAGTCTGACACTGCATCCTGACTTGAGACTTGATTGCTTGTTTTTTTCCTCATGAGATCTCAGCATCACATTTGATCACATTAAGAACTCAACTTCTAGTACACATCATGTTACAGGTTTGAAGTGCTACTTATCAGAACAATGCAGTACAAACCAGTGACCTAGTCGAGGAAGGAAGGAGGGACTTTATAAGTAACTCGTCCGTGCAAATTTTTTCAAACAGTCATACATCTTTTTTTTTTAATCAATCCCAAATCAATCCCAGTGTACGTTCTCAAACACAACAAAACTACGCCTTGCTTTGTTAGATGAATAATTCAGCCACAGATTTTAGCCCAAAACTCCTCAATACAAGACACTGAGAATCATATGTATGTTTTTAGAGCCAATCAGGATGCATTCTGCCCCTAAAAAGTTGTGTGTTATATAAGAAACTGCCAAGTTTATGTACAGTGGATGACAGTGGAAGTGCCACTGATTACATATACTGTTCGATTTAGTTTGCTACACTTTGGTCAGTGAGGGCTAGTAAGAGGCACAGGACCAAAATTAGACAACATTTAGTGAGCACAATAAACCCATCATCATAGCCAGGTCTCTTAACTCAAACCATGAAAATATAGGACTGCTATTATTATTATTATTATTTTTATTAAACTTAAAATTAACAGCTTGCTGGCGGGTTTAGCAGTCTCTTTTTTTGCTTGTAATTCTACACGTGGTCAGCCACTACGGTGTCCAGGGTTGCCAGATCTGTGCGACAAAAGCAGCTCAATGGTCAATCAAATTAGCTCCAAAACCATCCCAAAACCAAAACTCAACTGTCCTATTCACACTGCTTTTAAATTCCAACATCAGTAGCTATCAATGCGCCAAATACAACACCAAATGCAGCAATATTAAACATTTCCTCAACACATTTAATACAAGGCTTCTCAGATTATGATTTACAGTAAACTGTTATATTAATAACGCATTAATATTTGCTTACATTCCGAACAGACACTATATGGCCAAAAGTTTGTGGACACCTTACCATCACACCCATATGTGCTTGCTGAACATCCCATTCCAGATTTAGTCCCTCTTTGCTGTTATAATAACCGCCACTCTTCTCGGAAGGCTTTCCACTAGATCTTGGAGTGTGGCTGTGGGGATTTGTGCTCATTCAGCCACACGAGCATAAATGAGATCAGGCACTGATGTCAGGGCAGGAGGCCTGGGGTTCACACTGCTTTTAAATTCCAACATCAGTAGCTATCAATGCACCAAATGCAACTATTTGCAACAGGGCTGGACAAAGTAACTGTGCTTGAGTGAAAGTACGGATACTTTTGGTAACGTGCTACTTGTTTAAAAGTTAAAGCCTTCTATTTACATTTCAACTGCAGTTAAAGTACAAAAGCACCTTAATTTAACTGTAAATAAGTGTCAAAAGTACTGCATTATTTTAGTACTATTACGTTGATGATCAGTTTCTAGAGACGTCTCTGACTACAGATGAAAAGAAAGGTTTAGGAGTTTAGAAATATTGGCAGACGTTCGTATTTATTAAACATGGCAGAAACTCTTGCCTCAAATTAGATGGCATGTTTTGAACGCACATATTCTCTGTACCTCAGGGAGGCACAGCACACATTTGAGAGCAAAGGAGTCATTCTTCTGTTCCAATATTTCAAACACATCTCTTAGATAAGGCTGAGGGTGTTGCACTAACCCTCCTCTGTTGATCCGCCCGGGATTTTCACACCATTACACCTTTTTACGCCTTTGCACTACCTGTAGCTTCCTCTGCCAAGCAAAAGGTACACTGTACTATGATTAGACTGCTTCAGTTTGAAAGTGTGTTCTTTTCAGATCCTTCAAATTCAGATCATTTAGCCAATCAAATTTTCTCCTACTTCAGACTAATAAGCGACAATTGACATTCTGCAAAAAAGGAGTATGGAGTAAAATTAGGATATTTTGCTTTGAAATGTAGTGAAATAAAAGTATAAAAGTCTGTGAAAATGAAAACAATGTTAAATGTACTTGAATAGAGTACAGACACTTGAAAAAAAAAAAGTGTTACAGTAACACATTGCAGGTACTTAGTTTCTCTGTTCATTCATATTTGTGTTCTGATTTCTTTCTTTTGTTTTTTTATTTCTTTCTTGTTTCTGTTTGTTCAATTATTTATTTATGTTCTGATTTCTTTCTTTCTTTCTTTATCTATTTATTTCATTGGTTAACTTATAAAATAAATAAATGAGTAAATGAGTGTTTTTTGTTTTATTAAATGTTCCATTTATTTATTTAGTTGTACGTGTTGTGTATATTATACATTATATCTATATATATACTCTTTACTTAGAACAATTTATATAAAAAATACAAGGCTATTCATCCATTAGTTGCTTGTCTACTTGGGAACGCTGCACATAGCTGCTAGATGGAAACTGGTCATACTGAAGAATATTTGCGAAGGGAGTAACATTAAATTAAATCTCAGAACAAAAAAAAAAAAGAAAAGAAACAGATTGTAGTACATATTGTTATGTTAGTGAGCGAGTCCTTTGGCATTAACGTTGTGTTACTGTTTCCTAATTTCTGATTCCATTTTTTTTTAAACCTAGGGTTGAAATGCATCGCTCTAGATTTGTTAATGTTTTTAATAACAAAGTTCTCTCATCGCCCCTGAATGTGCATTTCCTCTAGTCACAAGCTTTCTGACGGCTCCGTAGTCGATCATTTCCAGCATTTCACAGCGGCTTTTACAATGCACAATATGTGCCTAAAACAAAGCATGTTCAACAGGCATTCCCATGTGCAGTCCACCTGATTAGCTACAACCTTAATAAATGAAACTCTAATTTTAGGCTTCTAATGAGCACCGAGTGCAGCTGCATTGAGTCATGCTTATAGTGGGAAAAAATGACTTAAATCCAGTGACGAAAATAGGCACAGACGAAGATTAAATCCATGTGTTCAGAGTATTGCATGAATATCTGACTTCGATTTGAGTGTAACTGAATTATCTGTCTCCAATTCATAAGGTGAATGTAACTGATTCTAAGCGATAACATGAAATAAATTAAAAACATGCAGAGATATTCTCGCTCTCGGTACACGATTACGAAGCTTTTCGCTAAATTGCGTCATGAATCCTGAAGAGAGAGTTTTCAAAAATGTGAAACGCCTCAAGAATAACGTTAAAAAGGCATGAAGACTGAGTGGTAGAGAAAAAAACAATTTCTAAAACTAACAAACAAAAAAAAAGACAAACGCAAGGATTCATTAGTGTGGACTGGTAATGAAGTGGAACTAGTGGTCTAGGTTACGCCAGAATACAAAGGTTCCGCATGGGTCTTACCCCAAATCTCTGTAGTGCTAATAAAACAAAGCAAGATTACATTGCAAACACAGCATCAAATGAGAAATCTTTTCAGCAGCCATGATAAACGGAGTCCTAGCACAACCAAAACACACAAAACCACAACGGACATGCGCAGCCTGACGCTCCGACGTCTGCGTTTTCAAAAACGGTTTATTTGTCTATGCAAAAACAGTGAAAACAGTTTAAAAACCTGTCCATGTCTTCAAAAACGCTTTGTTTCCAGTGAGCCAAAAAAAGTTGGTTCTGTGGATGGAAGGCTAAAAAAAAATTTCAAAAATATGCACCTACATGAGGGCGGAGCCTCAGAGGCTTTTATTTATCTACAACCTTATCATATAAATATATCTGTCCGAGTCTCCATTTTTGTTTTCATGGAATAGTAAACATTAACCGAATTGCATATAAGCCTAGAGGCATGAGTCTTTGAGTGTTTTGAATCAGTCACAATGAGGGTCCTGAGATGATCTCTGAATGTGAAGTGTTACTGAATAAACACCTGGGCAGCACTGGGGAAACAGAGAGGCTAAACACAGCACTATACAGTTATTGATATTAATACGAACTATCCAAATGCAGCTTCAAAGTAACTCAAATTTATTGCTGGAGGTACATTTTATAAAATCGGTAAGATCTGCAGATGCAGTGTTCAATACAACTTCACTGTAGCCCACAATGCCGTCCCTGGCAGATAGAAATCAGCTTCTAAAGCATCCTGGTGATGTACGTCTTATCAGACGAAGCCGTGATGTGCTCTCTTACCTGCCGCAGGTTTCGCGTGACCTTGACGTCGTGCCAGGCGTTGTCGTTAAACTTGCCATTGACGGGTTCGACGAGTGCCTCGAAGGCGCCGGAACCGAGGTTGATGACCAGCCAGACGGCGCCGCTCTTCAGCGACAGGTTCACGTAATCGGCAGATTTGCCCGTGTGGAGCATGAGGCCATTTCGCTGCAGGGTACGGAAGGACAGCGTGATCTCATCCGTGCTGCTCTGGATGGGGGTCATGGACAGGTCATAGCAGAAAAACTCGTTGCCTTTGAACGTCGCCACCGATTCTTCTTTACCTGCTGGAAAAAAAAAAAGAAAGACAAAACATGTTTTCAGTTTATTTAGTAAACAATTCCAGCTGAAATTTGGTGTGCTGCATCGCTCTGCTAATCTGTAACTGGATTTTTAATCAACACTGGGTTACTTCAAAAACATGGTGGCCGTCAGCCAATCAGCTTTCAGAAGGGCATTTCACACAAGATAGCATTGTGCCATCATAACAAACCTTGATGAGTATGTTCATCTATGTTCCTTTAATTGTTCTATGTAGCTTGGAAAGAAATGGCCACTGGGTGCGATATTTGCAAAAATGCTTGGACCCCGCAGATCGCTGCTTGTTGCTGTTTATCATCATTATTTTTTAAAAATTGTTAAACAGAGTTACTGTAGGTATCATGTGAAAAATACAGTATTACATTTGATAAACAATGTTTGAAAACATCACACACACACACACAAACATGCATCTATGTGAATCACTCCCTCACATCAAACCTTATTTGCTAATCTTATGCTCCTGTAAAACGTCAGCGAGGTTATGAGGTAGAAAAATCCCATCTTATTTTACAGATTGAGTTACAGACAAAAACAGTTACTCGGCTGTAACTGTAACTCGGAGAGAAGAGAAACAGAGATATGGAGTGGGAGCGAGAGAGAGAGAGAGAGAGAGAGAGAGAGAGTTGTTAACAGAAATCAGATTCTGTGGCAAAGCGTAAAACAGTCTAAGTGCTGAAGTAAGGAGAACACGCTGCAGGGAAATGGAGCGAAGAAACAATTTTCAGTGATGTATTAAGCGCACGAAACTAGATTTCTAACTGTAAGCAACAAGCAGTGGATTGATTGCTGCTTGTAACGCGGAGGATCACAGAGGAGAGACAGGAGGACAGAGAGTTTGTACAGAGAATTACATGTAAACATAAATCTTACCGTGGAAAACTAAAAGTTCCTGAAGCTATATGACACCTGTATTAAGCCTTAACGACAACTGACACGAATCTACAGCCTTATTTCAACAATTCAATGTCAAGTTGACATAACACCTGAGTGAAGGGACATTAAAGTTATGACACTTTCTGGGGTGACTTATGTTTGAAGAAAAAAATTGAAATTATGTTAGATGACTTGAGATGAGGTTACTTGGCAAAAGTGAAACTTCCATAATTAATAAATAAATAAAATGTCACTTAACACCACCTGACTGTCAGTTTTGCCAGGTGGGGTTAACTGGCAAATTTAACAAAAGCAAAACTTCCCAAGATTTCAACTCTATTAAGTATGGTAAAAATATAAATTAAAAAAAAAAAAAAAGAAGAAGAAGAAATGAAACATGAAAAAGTGGGAAAATTGAAGAAAACATTTTAAAAACACATTGAAAAAAAGATTTTAAATGAAAAATTTCAAAAAAATAGTGGAAAGAAACCTTCCTTAACTCTTAACAAAAAAAACAAAAAACTTAACTTACTGTCAGTTGTCAAAACATTCAAATGTAAATCAGCCTAGAAATGTCAGCTGGTGCATTATAAACCTTGTTCGTAGTGCATTTTATCATTACAGAAGATATCTATGATCAATAATTTATTTGTAACAAAAAAAAAATTTGAAAAATGCTAAAAAAAATTGGACCAATGTTATCAAACATAATGCTCTAAGCAAGCAAGCATTGCGAAATAATTTTACACACACCACTTACACACCGTATTCTGCTAGGAATTTCTATCCGTGTTACAGACATTGCTATAAACTGTAATGTCATTTCATAAACAAATGTAACACATACAAATGCATTATAAAAAAGCTTGTCATTATACATATGGCCTTCACAGAAAGTGTTACAGCTTTACCTCTGACTGTTACAAAGCACCGACACTGGAGACTCCTTTCAAAACTTCACCATATCAACAATTACACACATTTTGTACAAGAACAAATTCCTTAAAGCATACAGTACTGTCATGCTGGCACATCCTAGACTGAAATATTAATTCCACAGCTCAGATCACGAGCCTCATCCAATCTGCACTTGACTACGTTAAGGACGTCTTTTATAGGATGTGTGCTTGCACTCACACCCACATGCACAGAGCACGAGCATGAAATTGCAGCCTCGGTCCAAATCAATCCCATCGAACTCTGCAACTCGAAACGCATTCCCCATGAACGCAAGAGGAGGCTATAAGAATATAAACACTTCCATTCGCTAGGTCGAATCAGATTACCATCACATACGCAAGGTGCTGATAGTAAAAATAATTCTTCTACAAAGCAGATGTGGTTATGGAGAGTGTGTGTGTGTGGGGGGGGGGGGGGGGGGGGGGGGGGGGGGGGGGGGGGGGGGGGGGGGGGGGGAGCGAGCGGGATGATAGAGTGGTTAGTTCTTAAAGCAAGAAATGAAAGGACTGAGTGACAGTTTGATGGATGTGTAGTTCAGATATTGGAGGACTCTCTCTCTCACACACACACACACACCCCCACACACAAATGCACATGTATAAAGATCATTTAGACAAGATTACTCAGGAAAAAAAAAAACATTGCTTTCTGAAATGCAAAGCACAAAATGCTTGATACGCAAGTCTCTGTTTCTCTAGTGTTCTGACCTTGTCAATATTTTGCTGCACAAAGCTTCCGGAAAATCATGGAAACACTGGACGTGAAGTGGGAATATGCCCTGGAAGGGATGTCAGTGAATATTCAATTGCATGACACACACATTCACACCTACAACCAACTCAGAGTCACCAATCCACCAGCATGTTTTTGGGAGATGGGAGAAAACCAGTGAACCCTGAGCAAACCCAGACAGACACAAAGAAAACATATATGAAACTCCACAAAGTCAGTAACGCGAGCTCAGGCTCGAACCAGGGACCACGGGGTGTGAAGCACCACAGTGCTTTCGTTCTTCATTCGGGGAAAAAAAAGACCAAACATAACCTAGCTGTGCGTGTCCATTGCCTCCAGCTCTTACTAAAGGTGCTGATTTTGCCCATGATAACCACATTCACATTCCTCTGATTGGATATTCATCGGACTTCACCACTTCAGCACCAGTGCCAGATATAGAAAGCTTTTGTGGGAGGTTTAAGGCACAATTAGTGTGCATTTTTCCCCACGGAGGATTTGGCATACTCTTTCACAGCCGTCAGTCTCAGAGACACTGGCTAATCGTGGTCATCTGTGAGCTCGTGTATGCAGAAGAGGGTAGATAGCACTTTCCTCAGTGTGTTACGCCGCCCTGTGACGCAGGATGAGCAGCGGATAGAGAGGATGCTGTAGTGCTGTATCTAGCTTCGTCACAGAGGAAGCATGCGTTAGCCTTCACACTTCCCGCTTTGTATCTGTCGTATATTACTGGAGATCTGGATGGTGGGTGGGAACTGGCAGGTGATCAGATTGGGAAAACGTGGAAACCTTCAAGTCAGCTTGGTTTGTTCATCAATCATGTTTCGAGCATTCTGGATACTGTACATTACTTGTATTTTTAGATTAAAACATGCTTTAGCAACCCTGCAAGGTGGTCTCCTCTCACATGTAGCCCTATTGATCCTGTTCTGTATGTTCCTGAAGGAACATTTACCCAAGGAATGATTCAGGGACCAGATCAAGCTATGTGTTGCTGCAACATTTCACATAACTGCTTCTCAGAATCTGCTCTTTAACAACTATTTTACAAATACATCTCTTCCTTATAACATTTACCTGCAATTGCTGTAGCTATAATTTTAGTAAATGAAGTATTTTTCATTGTGCGTTATGCATTGCACCTTTTCATGTCTCCTCATTTATATCAACAGATGAAAATTATCTCTCATTCCACAAACTTAATATAATTGTAGAGTTTGGCAATGTATTTATTCAGCAAAATGTCAATGTAGGGTATTCTTAGATGATTATAACAAGATGATAACAGTTCCAGGAAGGCGGAACTACCAGGAAGCAGAGTAGAGTAGTTTTCAGAGAATGAAGATGTTACTTTAACACAGACACAAATTAAGAGAAAAAAGGGTTAGGATGAATGGTTGGGGTTTTAAAGCTGGACACTAGTCTGTCTAAATTCTCTCAAAATGTATTAAATAGTCCTAATGAATGGTCCTAAATATTTACTGTGCTTAATGGACAATTCAAAACGTAACATTTTGTTCTTTCTTTCTGTGGTAATTCCTCAACCCCAGTTACATCTCTCGAGTTACATTTATTCTTTTTAATCCTGCTGGCATAGTTATTTTTGTTTGTACCTGCCCATGTTGTATTTTAACGAATTTTAACGACTTTATTAGTCCAAACTGAAACAAACTAGTAGCCTAATTTAAACCACCATAACCCTGATCAGGCAGTTAATAAAGATGTTTGCCATCGCACATACGCTTTGCTTGTCCCACAAGCTTCAAATCTGACTTTTCTGACAGGAAGTGAAAAAAAAAAAACCTGCTTTCTAAAAAGATAAGTGCACCTCCTGTTCTGTATTTCTATTACTACCTGTATTTCTATATATTTAGAACACATTTTCCGTTCACTCTAAATGATAAATTTGTATTCGGGTCCATCGGCAATGCATATGCGTTTGTTCGCACTGACAATTACATTGCATAGACCAGAATGCAGCGTTATTGAGCATCACATAGCCTACTGTATTAAAAACCTGCCTGCAATGTTGTTTTCAGAAAGAGTTTGTGTAGAATGGTCAGTTTCTGGTTCAGCTGATCTCATTCTTTTTGAATTCTGTCTGTCTGTGCTGTTGCTACTTGCAGTTCGTCATCTAGTCGCAGAGAATATAAACTTTCACTGTGTCTGAAATGATGGCAGTGCCAAAGGAATTCAGAGAGCAATATTTTCGAATTTCATCTCCAGCGATGTATTCAATAAAAAAAAAAAAAATGCTTTAAAGTTTACCAATGCCCTTCTATTTTTCAGCTTTCAAAATGATTTACTTTGACTTTTCAACTACACCTACAACACATATCTGTTTTTATTTCTTGATCTAGAATGTTCCTGACATTTAAACGACAGGTTAGGAAATGCATTTACACTGCACTTATGTCATATAGCATATATACTGCAGACCTGCCAAGCTTCATGCGCTTTGTGTAGGAACTTCGCATTTTAAAATCGGAGCACGCTAGTATGAGTTATCACTCAAAAATTCTCCAAAAGAGCAATCTCCTTTTTTTTCCCCCCCAATTAAAACAGCAGGTAAGCCAACTGACATATGAATCTGGAATGATCGATGTGTGTAGGTGTCTTGCAAGCTTCCCTAGAAGCCCCGCCCCCCTTCCCACCATATCACATAAGTAATATTTTCACTTTCTGTCGAGTTGCACAACGAATGTTTTGAGCTCATTAATGTGAAATACAATCCATCGCTGTATGATCAACTTAGCTAACATATCCATTATCTATATATTAAGAGATGGGGCAAAATTCCGGCCAGTGAAAATTCTCAGGCAAAAACAGAAAAGAAAAAAAAAAACAAAGAAAAATGTCAGCCATGTGGAAGCATGTCATGGTTTCTAAAATATTTAGATTTTAGTGATTTGTAAAATATTTAAAATATAGTATCTCTTCATCTTTTCTTCCTGTTTACTGCATTTTTTTTTTATTTCCCCATAAAATTTCACAGTTCCGTCTGAGTAATCCAGTCGGATATCACTTGACATGGATCACGGCAGATGCCAGTGTCTTATATAAACTACAGCAATTAAGCTGAATAATCCAATCCCTGAAAGTTAATCGTGAGCAAAATATGGAAAAATAACAGCAGGCTAATAACATAACTGCTCTGTCTAATTGGTTTGCTTGGCCCTCACCACACTTATGGTCTAGCCATCGTGTCTGTTTATCAGTCGTTTGAAAGATGCCCCGTCATCACAAGGGGTCAGGGAAGGTTAGGAGGTTACGTATAATAAAATGATGCAGTGTTCTGAATAAATAGAGAGCTAATGAGGTATATTAAATGTGTGTGTGTGTGTGTATGTGTGTGTGTGTGAGAGAGAGAGAGAGAGAGAGACTTCTTGTTTGCAATATATAGTCAGTTGTAGGTTTAATTTCAATATTTTATATATAATTGTTTTATATGAAATTCAGATGTTATTGACAGCTATAGACTAAGTGATTGATAGATGATTTTACTTCTATTTGAGATGTGTTTTATATATGTGTTTCATTCGTTCATTCATTCATTTTGTTGGCCTCTCTGAAAATGAGACCTTAGTCTCACTCCTGCTAATCAACAGATAAATCAATTAAAGACAGAGAGAGGCAACAGGAGCAAGAGAAGAGTGTTTCAGTGGTCCCTCTTTGGCACGTGTGATGCTTGTTATTCTCTACAGTTTTAATAAGACAGTGGGAGATCACAGCTCACAGCTGTAACCTTTCAGGCTCTTTTCAGCTTTCCATCTGTGCCACACAGACCACCACTGAGCCTCTCTACAGTTTTAGACCACAAGCACATCATGGGGCTGACCTGACTAGCAACGCTCACTTGCGCACACGCTCTCTCACTCGCTCACAAGGAGGAGCTCTTACTCGGGTAACAGAGGTGAAACCAAATATGAATACGTTATTTGGATTGAACAGATAACGTGTTTTAAACAGATAAGAATAGGGGGTGCACTGTTCGTTTTTATTTCCCGAAAAGATTTTTACTTCCATGCATTCATGGGCAAGCTGTCAGATATGAAGCTAAAATAAATACCACGTTTATCATCATGAACGTGTGTTGATCCTTAGTAACTGCCTGGTCAGGGCTGTGGTGTTGAAATTAAGCTGCTAGTTTGTTTATATTTTGTTAAAAAAAAAAAAAAAAGTCCCAAGCACATCTATCGAGTGATGGAGCTGAAGCTGAAGAACTGTCGGAGCCAGAAGTCACATACCATGCTGACAGAAATAAATCAAAATAAATAATTTCCTGGTTTAGGCCACACTCACGTTGGGTATGAATTCAAATAGAGATAAAGATAACGATATTTGGAACACTAAATGGATACAGACACAGATGTTGGCATTGCGTTACACTCCTATCAGGTAGTTTTTGCATTAATTCTTACCAATAGGAACCGACGATGTAGAGTTTACATGCACAGATTTTCAACAATTTAAATGAATTCATTACAATTGGAGATTCCGAATGAGCTGTTTATATGTAGCCTAAGCAGCATGCAAACAGTGAGTCCATTCGGCTTTTTAGTTTTAAATGATTTCCATCTCAGTCATTAGCTATATTAGCAATACTATATTAAATTTCTATAAACCAATTTGTGTCACATATATGGACAGTCAGAGACCTCCTTATCTCCGCTTTCTCCCCATCCAATCAGCATTCAGCGTTCAGTATCTTCGGCATTCAGTATCTCATACTCAGCTGTGTAAAATGCTCCATGCTCTAAATGACGAATGCCCACGTCCATAAAACTATCCAGTTTAAAGTGCTTTAAAAAAGATGAATTCACTTCGCCGCAGTTAATGTCCATTATTATCAGCGTTCACTCGGTGCGGGCTGTCTGCCACATACTGCACGTCTCAGACCTGTCAGGCCTCACAAACGCACAAAGCTGCTGCAAAATAGGCTAATAATTAACTTGGCAATTTAGGCGACCAGGAAGAGCACAGCACGGTGGCGGAAAGTGTTCTGCAAATGCACCACTTTGCCCATTTAGCTTAGCGATTGCAGGGCGATTTGGTGGACAGGAAGTCTTCCTAATTGCGTTGCCAAATTCATGTGCAGCACAGCAGAATGCAAGGAGATGACAGTCATTTGCGTGTGTACGTTGACTCGGTTCTTTCTGAATTATTTACTCTAATGCACCAAAAAAGGCTACTCTACTTGCGAAAACGCATTCAATTTTAATGTCTTCACAAACAGCATTACTGAATCTTGGTTTGGCCTCAACAGATCGTTGGCCTAATGTCCGCGTCCTTCACGACATTTTTCATCTTGAAGGTAGTGCTAATGGAGCAAATGTCACTGTGAGTCTTGTGTGAAAACAAGCCTGAATTAGCTTGCTAATTAAAGGCGGCTAAGATTAACGCTGCTTAGCAAGTGAAACGGTCTTGTATTTAGTCAAATTTATCTAGCATTTCATGTTGTACCAAGTTCAAGCTTGAAATACTTCCTTGTTACTGCTGGGAGACAATTTTGCCAATTTTAAGCATTTATTTCTATCGAAAGGCAAAATGATCAAAAAAACAGGCTGAATAATCTGATATTGGGTCTCATAACAACAAATATTTGACAAATTTGCCTATATTCAAGATATTATCGCTTATTAAGATATCATTTTTTGCACTGCTTAAATCTATAAGGAATAGAGCAGGATAAGGTGGTGTGATTATATTCATATAACACTATGTCCTGAAGAAGTGTTTATTCCTCTTATACCACAGCCAATGCTTTTTTTTTTTTTAAATTAAGGAATAACATGTAATATTTTCTACTGTGTTATAGTTACATTTAATGTCCACAAAACACGTTAGTTCCTGTTATGCCTTAGCAAATAAAAACAGACATTGCCTCACTCTCTCTCACGTTAATGAGGAACTGCAAATCTCTCCGTAGTAACAACTTTCCTAAGGAGGAAAACGTAAAACTACAGATTTATCTGATTTTTTTTTACAACCTGCTGACACTGGAGACTCCTTCCATAAATGTCAGAGTGTTTTAATCCTATGATACCACGATTATTAATGAACGTATTTAATAGGAATGTTTATTAATACCCACATAGCACATGTTTATTAATTAAATAATGACTTGTCATACTTATTTATCCATTTATAGTAACATCTCCAGTATAGTTACATGGAACTACATGAATACATGTTACATGTATAAATTTTGGCCATATGTTGTGTAGCGCCCACGTTCCCTCATTTTCTCTTGAAGCTGAGAAGACAAAAATATATCTTGTTACTAAGTAACCTCCATCCCTCTGACTTTCCTGAGAAATTTTCCATCTTTATTAAATAATAGCATACGTTTTAAATCTGTTTATT
>CM041002.1:3368062-3388799 GCA_022985145.1 Pangasius djambal | reverse complement strand
TTTTTTTTAGGTTTTTTTTTTTTTTTTTTTTTTGCATGTCTGGCTTCTCATCAAGGCTAATTTTTACTGCTGCAGAATTAACAATATGCTTTTACTTATATAAAGGACTATTTATTTGCTAGTTGCCTGGGTAACAGAGACCTCCGGTTCTCATTCACATGCCACTCACAGGTTGCCTGTTTTCCTTTAGCACTTTATTTCTGGAATGTGAACCCCCCCCCAAATTAAATTTAGTATTTAATATTGTTTCATAGTGTTTCATACTTTAAGGAACTCACTGATAATCTTCACTTGCGGAGATAAAAATAAACTGAATAAGAAGTACTATTACAACCTCCATGGTCTTAATATGGTCGTATTCTTTTAAGCTGCGGTTTAAAATCGTATTCTTTTGTACGTGTTTTTCCTGAAAATTGAAGCCATGGACATCGGCTATGAACAGAACAGATAAGTGTAAGAGAAATCCAGCTACTGCAATTACACTGGCGATTACGTTTGATCTTTGAACTGCATTACCAGCATGCATAGCACTTATAGAAATTACAGTAGTAAAGTGGACATGATTATGGACCTCTTAAAAACTTAAAAAAGCATGAGAGCAGGAGATGATGGTTATTCAAGAGACTTGACTCTTCATGAAATCCTGACGGTATCAGTTGCTTCAATAAACTTGTGGAGTTTATTATTTTATTTGAAACATTTGCCACAAAATTCCATACGTGTGGTTATGCAAAATATAATGCACACCTTCTTCTTCGATTCATTTTACTATAGTACGATAGCAGACTTGCCTTTATGATTATTGCTGGGGAAAAAAAATCTCTGTACCAACGCAGATGCTGCTGTATAGACTTCCTAGCACAGGGTTTGAGATGTTCCAGACACGGAGACTGGCGACATCATCCATCAAGGGCACTGTGATCGCAAAGCACGTGCGATGAACACAAAAGGACTAATGAATGAATGGAAAATCCAATGAGGACGTATAGATCTGCCTGTTCCATAAAGGCAGCTCAACACTAAGCAGATGATCAGAAGAGACACAAAGCTCTATAATGAGGGCAACTTGTTACCAAGGTGATGTACTTCTGACCCAAGGCTGACCTTCTTCGCTTCAGCTGGTGAGCCGTCAAACCCCTGCTGCGGTGGGCGGGAAGAGCCAAGCTGCTTTTACCAGGGATCTTGGCTCCTGGCGTTTTTCAGGATGACTCTACATTTAGCGCAACGGCTTGAATATTAACGAGGCCGATGTCTGATCTGTAGCATTGCACTGTCCAGTCAAGGAGCATGAAGCTAAAATAAATCTTCCAGATACACACACACGCCGCGAAGTATCATAATCTAACCCACAGAGACACCGGTGCCGCCGGTGATTAATACAAGATGCTTCTTTTCATCTTTGCACTATCTACAGTACACCAATGCACAGGGGTGTCAATCATCTTTAAATCCCCGCCCAGAGCAGGAGATCGTAGAACTCTCAGCGCTCCTAATTCATTCTGTTTTTCACCAATCAAACACTTAGCTGCTAAAGCCGAGCACCTAATCCGGAATGATCTACATCTCACCAAGGTTAACACGTCTCTCGTGTTACAAAATAGTACATCGATCTTGACGGCATGACCAATGGAGACAATTTTGCAGCTATCAGTGTTGACGCTTAACTTTGTGAAACTGACACACTCGAGTGTGCAAAAAGAGAAGTCGCTGCTTATTGATGGGCACGTTCAAAAATCATTGAGCAGCAATAAAAACATGAAATGAATGAAAGGAGCCAAATTATATGGAAATTGGGTTTACAGTTGGGTTTACAATTGCCACTGATGCAATTGTAAACCCTTTTGAATCTAGCGTATCTTTTATTTTTTTGCTAATATTTTATTTTATTTTATTTTCAGGACAACATCCACTGTTAAATCTACACTGTTGTAGCTTATATCATTCAAACAAAGTCGTTTTGGGACAACACACACACACACACACGCACTCGGCACATTTTGCGGTACGACTTTACTTCTGGTTGGTGTTCACAGAGTCATAGTTTTTGCGTAAGCCCTTCACATCAACTAACTGGGCTACATAAACAGTTATAAATGCTTAATCCAAAAGACACTGGCTGTCATTAATGACTGCTTTTTTTCCAAGTTTGGTGACAATCCAACAAGAGCTGTGTTCATCCAGCTGAGTCAACGGACCGAGATGTATGTTGATATAAGGTTTAATGCTACTTTCTGGGGTTACTTCCATCAGAATGGCACAAAACCCAAATCTCCCTGTACTTCAGGATCTAAGAAAAGACATGTCCTACTATTACGATGTCATAAGGGCTTATAAAAATGTTATGGTAGAAACACAACACTTGGGGGTTTTGCTTTTATTGGAAAAGTATCAACAAAAACAACATGGTGTGATGAGACCCAACATGATGCGGAGTTCGTTAAAACCGTGATGTTGATTATTTTTCTATAACAGCATGTCCTGAAGTGTTTTCTTCATCTTATACCGCAGTAATTAGCCGAAAAACAAACAAAACAAAAAAACACGCATATTGTCATGTTACCGAGAAACTGGAAAGCAAAGTTCCTCTGTTCTGAAGACTTTTCCATAGCAGAAAACTTACTGTTACAAAGCCCTGACACTGGAGACTCCTTCCATAAATGTTAGATATGTTTTTATTTGTTAAATGTCTTTCTAGAGTAAAGAGTCATATTTAAACAGTTTTGCACATACCATTGCTTTTTCACTACATACATTTCACTACATCTAATAACGGTTTATTTAATAAGGAAGTCACTTTGCGGAGAAATATCTTCTGGGTCACAATAGTGCACCTCCAAAGCCACAACGCATCTACATGGCCATAATTTGCTTAAGTTCTTCCATAGGCTTCAATAAGTATCGTCAGCGTGGTATTTATAACTGCTGCTAACGTAGCTTGCAGTGTAATGTATTTGCTAATGGTCTCAAATGGAACATGTAATTGAACCTCATGCTCGGACCAGTGTAAGTACACCGACGATGGAAATATTAATCGAACGTAATGCATGCATCAGCAAGTCGGGGAGCCAGCGTTTCATCCTGTGGCTGGGCGAATCAGTGGACTTTCGGTGCAGGGAAGCCATTTTGAAATGCTAACAGGAGGCTGAATGTAATGGCATGGCGCTATTTGTTTAATAGCTAAGAATGCTTTTCAATTTCACCCGTGAGTGAACACAATGGTCATATCCTAAAGACAAATGCGAAACCATATTTGGGCGTGCGGGGCGACTCACAGGGTTAAGGATTCAGTAAATGGAATTCATACTGATAAATTGCTGATGACGTTTATTTGAAAGGGACGAGCAAAACAGCTATAGGACATGTCGCCAGGTTCTGAAACGGTCCACACATCTCAAAAAGTTTTAATGAGTATTTATTTATTTCATTTTTTTCTGTTAGTTTTTTTTCTTTTTTTTTTTAATCAGTTAATCACTGCAAACTACTGATTGACAGGCATGTGTCTTTCTAAAGAAAGCTGCTTTTATTCATTATAACATTTACATATTTTATTACTTATGGTACATTTTTAATACGTACATCTTCATTTCTTTGTTTGTTTGCTTGTTTATTGATTGATTGATAGAGTGTCTGTCACTGTCTTCTACTGACTGACGCTTTTCCACTCACATCACTGTGACTGGGAGACAGGAATTTGCTATGCTACACAAAGCTGCTTTATTTTTTTATAAAAATATAAAATATTCTCTAAATATTACATCATTTATGTTATACTTTAATTTCAATTAATTAATTAATTGAAATTCTTTATTCAGTGACTGCCATGTTCCCTTTTGGAAATCTTTATTCCTTTTTTCCCCCAATCATTCTTTATTTCCTTCATCAGCATGCTGTTAAGTAATGAGATGGAAACTCACTTCATAAAGCCTCACCGGGGGTGATTTATTGACAGCAATGGTCTTTGAAATGGACTCTGAATTAAAAAGTGCGTAACAAAAGCACAAAAAAAAAGCAATAATAATAATAATAATAATAATAATAGCTGGTTGGGAGGAGGAGGAGGGGGTGCTTTGAGAAGCAGGAAGTGAGGCGTCTGTGTGAAGAGAAAACTCTGTGAACTGCAGATTTTCTCTGGGAAATGTTTAGGAGGTGGCCTCCTGCTTGCGTGGCTAGTGAGCAGAGAGCAAGAGACGAGGCACAACACTCCCTCTGTGTCAGAGTAACACAACTGACGTTGCCTCACATGCTGCGCTCCACATATCAATATTTCGTGTAGATCTTTTTCTCTCGCGCGTATACCCAGACCTACACGCCTCGCAGCATCATACTGTAGCAAACGTCACGGACATCAAATGCAAGCACACTGATACTGCATCCTAATACAGATTGCCTAAAGTTCATTACAAAAATGCCAATTATCTTATCTAATTAGATCTCTTATTTAATTAAATGTTTAAAATGCCCCGCCTGTTTCTTGTAAAACACCTTACATTTGTTAATATGGCATGCTGTAAAGGCATATATTCCACCATCGATAACAGAAAAATTGAATTTAAAAAAAAAAAAATCGTTTTGCCATTTTCTTTTCGAAACTAAAAACTAATATATGCAAGAAACCCAGACGAGCCACCCCTATCTGTCTTTCTCTATGCTCTAATCTGCACGTCCTTTACACTCTGTGTGTGCGCGCGTGTGTGTGTGTGTGTGTGTGTTCAACACCCTGATGTTTGACACTTCACATAAATCTCCTACAGAGAAAGAGAGAGAGAGAGAGAGAGAGAGGTAGACAGGGAGATTGTGAGAGACATAAAGAGACAGAAAATGTCACCGTAATTTAGATGTTGGGCATGTAATTACTGAAATAAAGCCAAAAAACTCTTCTTAGTAAATAAATCAATCAATCAGGTTAATCTAGAAGCCTGCTCCCATAATGCATGAGCACATATACATGTCTAGAGATATATATATATCTAGACATGTATATCACACACACACACACACGCATACATACTGCAAAACTGTGCTAAACAGAACTGTTAGCTAGAGAAATGGCACATTCTTTCCACACTTACAGCCCTCATATGCATAACACTTTATTGATTTTTGTAATTCCTCATATCTCGAGGCTTCTCATATGAATTAGAAATGTTCATTTTTTATGCTTATTTTTTTTTTTTTTGGTAACATACTGGCAGCCCTGCAGGCAAGAATCCATCCCGCTATGCTGCAGTGTGTCACGCATGGATGAAAAGTGAGTGAGTGAACACACAGACACACACACAAACACACACACACCTGCCTCCTCCAGCTGCCATCGTAGTGCCCTTCAGGAAGACAAAAAAAAACAAAAAAACACACGCTTAACCCTGGTCCGCTCCAGGGCGCTGCCCTTCTGACCTTCCTGCTCCTGCTGTGTGAATGTGAGCGACGCACTAAACGTCCACAGCGACCTCGGAACAAACGCGTAAAGCGCAAAAGACCTTCAGCTTCTGGAGCAAACTGCGATTTATTCAGCGTGTTGACATTACAGCTCATTTGTGCCTGATGTGTTGTGCTAATGGCAACATGTTTCAATATACAGCATGGTAAATAATTGCGATTCAGCAGAATTCCGCAGAATAACACTAAAAGTATCAGAGGTGGTGATGAAGCTGGATATGTAAAATGCATTTCAGCTAAAATACATTAAAAAGTAATTAAGCTGCACTCAAATCCATCATGAGCTAATTTAAATATCAAATGCTTGATATTTCATTTTATGTTTTAAAAATTGAGATTCGATTTCCGAAACCTCTAACATGCATTCGCGGTGTGCAGTTACTGAAGAGGAGTCATACATTTGGCCACGCCCCCCCCTTAAAATGTAATCGAGTCACGATCATAACATAAATGTTTAAAAATGGGTGATTTGTAATCATAAAATGATCAGTGTGTGTGGATGAGCCAGATAATCTAAGGCTAATTATGAACAGATAAGAAAAATGTTGATTATATAACTAACAAAAATGTCTCATCATTGAAATAATACGTTGAAATAAGGTTTCTGAGGAGACGCTGATCTGACGTTTCCAGTGCCAGCGCTGAAGTTTTCCACCGTGGGAAAGCCTTCAAAACAGAAGACTTCACGATTTCTGGTTTCCACGGTAACACCACAGTGTCTTTGTTTTATGCAAATGTTATTTACTTTTTTTTATTTAAATGTTACATGCTAAACTTTTTTCTAGCTTCGTTGGCAGATTTGCAAAGCAAGCCACCTTTACTAGTTACATCCACTCACCAGAGGCACAGTCTCTGCTAGCTTTATTTTTCTCCCTACTGTCTTTGTAGACATTTAACGAGGAGCTGTACTGTATACGACAGGAGAAGATGAAACCAAGGTTACAAGTTTTTCTTCGTTTTTTTTTTTCCTGAGGCAAACAGGAAATGGGAACTAATTGCAGGTATGAATTTGGGAGTGGGGAATTGAATAAACATGGGACCACAGGGATTGGTATGCGGAATCATTCACGCCAGTGGTTTGGATTTGTTGCTTTACAGCATCTTGCCTAATTTGCATAGAATTCATTTGTAAATATTATTTTAAAAAAACACGCACTCACACACAACCTTGAGTATCTCTTGTACAATTCTCAGCTACTTCAGTGTCTACTCCTACATCGTCCAGCTCCCTATTTAAAGCACTAACTGCTCCTGTGCTCGAGTCAGTCTGTCTCTATGCACAGGTTAATGAAAGTAGCAGCGACTCACCGCACACAGTACTCGATGTGGCTGGATGTGTATAACAGCGGGAGTGAGCAATCTCAACAGAACATGCGTCACTGAAAAGCGTCGGCGTAGAAATAGAGTCTTGGTCCAGCAGTCACTTTTGGAAGGTATATATATATATATATATATGTGTGTGTGTGTGTGTGTGTGGGAACCCAGCAGGTTGGATATGATCTACCGGGAGGGAATCTGAGTGCGCTGATTCGCTTTCAAAGAGGCCAGTAATTGCATGAGCATGTGAAAATATTAATCTCCGAGCAACTTATTCGCTTTATCTCCCTCTCGCGCTCCATCATTTAATCCGATGCTGAATGTCGTGGCTGCGCCTTTTCATTTTCTCTTTCATTTCCAGGTTTAGAAGTGTATTAAACCTCAGGCGTAATCATTTCACATGCCGAGGATTCATTACAATTGGAAGGAAATTGACTCTACAGGTACAAGCCATGATGGAACAAGCGTGTGGATGCGTTCGGTCTTTAAGAGTGTGTTTGTGTGCGTGGATAAGTGTGTGGTAGGGTCAGTGATGAATAAATAGTGCGTAGGAAGTCTCTGGCCTTTAGCTTATATAGTTGGGTGTGATCTGATGCCAGTTAAAGAGAGATGAACAGACATATGAACACACACACTCACACACCACTGCATCTCTTACTAGAGGGCTTTTGATATTGACATGGCTTACTGCTCTGAAAACGTTACTATGTTAAGCATCAGAGCATTGCAAACACTTTTTTTTTTTCCCACGTCTGTTTCAAATACAATATGGAGCCTTTGGCCCCATATAAACTTCCCTAAAATACTTAACATTTAAATTAATCTAGTGTTATTATTACTACAGGAACAGGAAAATACGCCTGACAAGATTGTTCTTTGTGTTATTGTCGCACATCACAAAGTCTTTCTTCCTTTTATACCACAGCAGTTTGACAAAACTACCATTATTATATCATTAAAGAACAATACATCATACTTTTTGTCCTTTTCGAGTCTCGGGTCCGGCAGGGATTGTAGGTGGGGGGAGTGAATGATCAGCGCTCTCTGCCACCCTCAATACCACGACTGAGGTGAGACCCTTGAGCAAGGCACCGATCCCCCAACTGCTCCCCGGGCAGCTAAAATGGCTGCCCACTGCTCCGGGTGTGTGTTCACGGTGTGTGTGTTCACTACTGTGTGTGTGCACTTGGATGGGTTAAATGCAGAGCACAAATTCCGAGTATGGGTCACCACACTTGGCCACAAGTCACTTCACTTCACTTCACTTCAATAGGTACTTTTAGACTTGTGGAATATCCATGAAACGTTAGTTCTGTTATTACTTACATTATAACAGCTATAAACGCTCATTCTCTCACTAGCCTTTTTTTTCCCAATCAGAACCGAGCATTCAAGAGCATTGCGGTATAAAGACCAGGCAAACTAGACCGGGCTAGCAGAACATGAAGTACAATATTTGAAGTATCCATACATTTTTTTTTCTGGATTCAAACTCATTATTTGAATGGTAGGTCTAAAACACAGCATTTTGAAAATAAAGGTATGGATATTGTTTGTATCCAGTAGTGACGTAGCCGAGTAACAGAAAAGATGAAGCAAAAAAAAAAAAAAAAGTCTTCTGAGCCTCCTGGCCCAACAAAGCTTTCCCTCCAGGTAGCATTCCAGTAAGCAAAAGCAATAATCCAACACTGGTGCAGTCTAATGGAGTGTCTATAATAGAGATATGGCACCGGACAAGGGACGTGGGATGCCAGTTTGGTGGCATTAACCCCTTGCTGTGATACTCCCCTACGGCTGTGAAAATGCATCTATGCAGCAGTCTGTAAAATTACACCCTATGATGCTTCAGTGGCTCTCAGCAGGAGGGATGAACTAAAAGATATATCACACCTGCTTCAAAAGAAATCCACCTGCAGGGCTGGCATACAGGAGATTCACATCTTTTCAATGTTTTCATATATACATATATATGAAAACATTGAAAAGATGTGAATCCCCTGTATACCAGCCCTATATATATATATATATAAACATGTAACCTCAAGCAAACATCTGATTGAAGGAAAGCCAAGATAACTAGTAGAGGACTGTATCATGATATGCAACATTTATGGAGTTTATGGTTGTCAAAACAATGAAATATACAGTATAACACAACATGTGCTACTTGTTTTTCTACATAATGTAATTAACATTATTTAGGTAAAATGTTTTATCCTACACTTACACTAGAATAGGTAATCATTTTTTGATGACCAGCTTAGAAAATTCACAATAATTCATGATTCTCTTTTATTAGCATTTTTTTTTAAAATATATACAGTCTTGTAGCTATGTGGGTAAAAGCACAATAGAATTTGTTATTGTTATTGCATTTAAGATGATTTAAAATGTTTGTTTCTGTTGCATGTCGTCACCTTTTCTTTTCCTACTTCTTTGTTTTCTTCATTCTGATGCTGATGCTGACCATGCCCCTCTGATCTCAAGAGAAATCTATACAAATTCAGACAATGTGCATGGATGGAATCTAATTTCATACAATTCAGGGTTCCTTAAGGGACTTTATTTAGCCCTATCGAATTTGCTATGGACACTGGCGGGCTTTCGTTTCATTATCTATGCAACTGAGATCGCCTATAATGTGTTGTAAGCTCATTATCATGTGCCTGGCCCCCTTTTAGTTGGTTTTCTTTGAAATATTATTACTGTACCTGTTTACCTGTCACGTAAAAATGGCTGCCTGCATTGATTTTCAAGCGAAACATTGCTCAATTTCAGAAATTTGTGGAAGAATTATGAGTAGTAAAAGTAATTATTGACTTTAAGCAAATAAACCAAACAATCAGCCCCTGCATTAACCAATGTCAATATCAACAATGAGTAAAATTTAACCTGCAATGACCGGTATGTTGTTTGTTGTTGTTAAGTGGTAAAATTTAGAACTGACGCTAATTCCAATACTTACACCAGAGATCCATAAGTTATTCAACTTATTTGAACTTGAAATTATTTTTTGTTTAATGCAGAATTATTTCAATAACATTTAAACAAATGTCAATTAAAAGATCTGTTTACCTACATAGTTACTTTGTTAACATTACTTACCATGCATCAGTGCTAATATTTTTAGCTTGTTAATGTTAAATAATGCAGTAAATAATGCTAGTTGATGGAACTTCAATGGAAATTGTTACCCAAATGTGTTATAAAAAGGTACAAACCCATTCCTAACCTTAACCTTACATTTTATAACATTTTATCTGACAAGAGTCGTGCAAATTTGACCACTTCCTGTCTGTGTTTTTGACTTTGAGTATAGCTACATCCCTTACTGCTCTGTGTACATGTGGCTAATCCTCACAATGATTATCAGATATGGTCAATTAAAACGTCCCAACATGTCCAACAGTCTCCATCTCTTGTGTGGTGTGTTCTCATTCATAATTATGTTAAAATGCTACCTACAGTATATGCAGGAAAATCAAAGCCAGGACTGTGTCAGTATCGTGTGTATTGAGGCACTTTGGTGTGATGTGTTCGTAATAGAAATCAATGTCTCTGGCTGAAAAAGGGACCGATCCATTAATGTGAAATCAATAGCTAATGTCACAGTCATTTTTTCTCATCTACAAGTCTCAATGGAGAATCGGAGATCTCGGGCTTTGTAAATGAGCATGCCATTGCAGAAATTCGCTGTGCTAGCAGAGACTATATCAGGCTAGAATAACTGAGGATCTTTTGTTTAACCTCATTCTACCTTTTCTTCTTTTTCTGATAATGTGTTAGCAGTTAAGGTATAAACCTTTAAATATATGACTAAGGTCAGGAAGTGAAGCGACAGACAAGAAGGAAAAGATACGTCCGTGAACTTATAGTCTGACAAACAATGCTGTATTACTATGTAGCAATGTAACACTATCACGATATGGTCAATAATGGTGATTTTATTGTTAAACCAGGAGGTCACACAACAGAGTTTAGCTCCTCCACACACTGCAAAACATACTTTTATTATTGTCACCTTTCACCTCAGAGCCATTTCAATTCAACTTAAAGGAAACTCCTTCTTGAAATATTTTTAGCTTGAAATATTTGTAATGTTTTAGCAAGTCTAGTGCTAATTTGTTGGTTGGTGCTGTATTTTTAAGTTAGCAGGCATGTGACATGCTGATGGCACAAGGAGACATTGCTTGAATAGTTACAATGGTGTTTAATATGGAAAAAGAAAAAAAAAAGAAACCATCTCAAACATACGGAATAATGGTCAAGTTTTGTTGTTAGCTTCATAAAAAGAACAAAGCAAAAGCTTCTTTTCTTATATTTTCCAGCAACATTCAAAGTCATATTAATAAGAAACCCAATGCAGAAGCTGTGGAGATGATGGTGCAAATGTTAGACTTAAATTTCTAGAATTTAACAGAGTGTACAGACGAGGAGATGAAACAGCTAGACAAACTAAAGGACTAAAGCACCGCTGCATCACGTTAGGTAGAAATGAAACAAGGGCTAAACTGCACCACTGATAATGGCACCATTATCAGCAAATAGTCAATCAGTATTATAGGTAATGTAGGAAGGTGAAAGCAGACAAACATGTCCATAAAACTATAAATATATTTAAAACAAGTCAAAATCTTGGACCCAACTGAACATCACATCTAAAGCAATGAATTAAGAGTGTTGAATTAACACCAAGTTTAGTGATTTATGTCCAATTAGAAATGAAGCATTTCACCAAAGGAACAAAATAGCCAGGCCTTTAGCTAACCGAAAAGCAGGACAGCAGCAATCTAAAGCTTGAGCAATGAAACTAAACATGGGAATAATTATTGAAGAAAAATATCTATCATGAATGAGAGCTGTGCCCTCTGCTGTATTCACAGATCAGAAAATTCTCATATCATACACAGTAATACTATGCTGGTTTTCAATATTTATGATGCCCTTTCTTGCTTCATATTATTTTCTAGCAAAAAAAAAAAAAAAAAAGGTTTAGCCTTTGGAAATGCATGGCATTGGGTATAAGGCGAGCATTAAGGATATAATATAGATTTTCAGAGCAAGATTTGGTGCGTCTCACAGTCATCCCATATTTCTCACTGCCAGATATTCTGACAACTGAACAGTGCAATGACGTTATGCAACTTACTCTTCACCAGTGTATTAAGATATTTCAATATGCATTCTTTATGATACAATTTGTAAGATTTATATTGAGTGAATATGGGACAGAAAAAAAGTAGTCAAATGACTCAGAAGTCCCAGAATGGCTTGGAGCCACCAGAATCCAAACCCAAATCTTGTGCCATTCGCTTCCTGCACTGAGCCTGATGAAATCAAGGCTGAACGATGACAACATCCTTAAGAAAACTCACATTTTGCAGCTATACCCATACATTCTACTGGAATTCTGTGCCAATTTTAATTACATTGATACTTTTTTCTCTAATCAAAAATAACAGTGCATTCCTCTAGGTATATTGTTTACCAATGCTTATGAAGACGTGCAGAAGCAGCGGCAATGCAAGCGACATTGTTCACATACTTTTCTGCGTATCTTATGTACCTCCGGAGGACTAAAAGCGGTATCCACTAGATGGCACATCAGAGTCAAGATATTCCTGTCGATCAGGTTTCCAAGTCAAGCGGTAATGTTTAGCAATTTATACACAGTGACATTAAGCACACTCACGAGCTCTGTCTCTCTTTAAAACTCTGACCGTACATTTAAAAATACACAAAACACACCTGTCAGTAGGTCTGAAGGCTACATGAGAGGTTTGTAAAATTCAAACACTAACTGTAATAGGAAAACTGGTTAGTGTTAGTGTTCAATAATGGTCTAGAATAGTACACTATAATAGCCAAAGGTTTGCGGACACCTGACCATCACACCCATATGTGGTTCTTCCCAAACTGCTGCCACAACTTGGGAAGCACACAGTTGTATAGGATGTCTTTTACAACTTCCCTTCACCGGAACTAACGGACACAAACCCGTTCCAGCATGACAATGCCCCTGTGCACATTGTCATTATCACATGAAGACATGGTTTTCCAAGGGTTGGAGTGGAAGAACTCAAATGGCCTATACAGAGCCCTGACCTCAACCCCACTGAACACCTTTGGGATGAACTGGAACAGTGACTGCACCCCAAGCCTCCTCTACCCAACATCAGTACCTGATCTCACTAATGCTCTTGTGGCTCAATGGGCAAATCCCCACAGCCACGCTCCAAAATGTAGTGGAAAGCCTTCCCAGAGGAGTGGAGAATAACAGCAAATTGGAACTAAATCTGGAATGGGATGTTCAACAAGCACAAGCTGTATGAACGTTATGGTCAGGTGTCCACAAACCTTTGGCCATATAGTGTATATAAGTATATGATTTGAGACACATTGTTAGTTTGTTCATTCATTTGTGGACACAGTGTCATATGGCGCTATACTAACCCCACTATTTATGCATTAATTTCTGAGCCTGTGCACAAGCAACGTTCTAAACCACTGCAGGATGTGCATACGAGTAGTCAAAAGCACGTATGATTGAGACTTTATCTGGCAGATGTCAGTGAAGTGGTCTTAGATAAATTTGCCCCAATGCATATGAAATCAAGGGTGAAGCTACAGCCTGGGCAAGGAAAAAATCAGCCCCATCCTCTACTTCATACCATTCTGTTTACATTCAACTGTTTTGTCCACAAAAGTTAAAACAAAAATCTATTTTAAACTTCTTGCTTATAGCAAATAACAAAATGAGCCTTATATTTATGCATAGTTTTTTCCTTACAAGAGAGGAACAATGGACTATGGAGCAATTATGCGTTTATGACACAAATACCGAATTTTTATGTAACCAAAGACAAGACTGAAATACTGACAGATATATATACTGAAAATATACTCTGCTGTTGCTGATGATGCTTGAGTGGATTTATTGGAGTGCACTCTAAAGCAAGGTTCATCAATTCCAGTCCTGGAATTCAAACCAATCAGGTAATAGCAGGTAATATAGATATGTAAGAGTGGAATCACCAAAATGTGCTAGACTCAAGCCTTCAAATACTGACAGCCTGAAAATATAGTATGCCGGTGATCAGAGACACATGGTAGAGACAGATGGGGCTTCTCTTTTAAATGAAAAAAAAAAAAGGTACATAACAGAGAGAGAGAGAGAGAGAGAGAGAGAGAGAGAGAGAGAGAGAAAGGATGGATGAGGATGATGGATGAGGCTGTTGCTGTGTCCCTCATATACTCATAAAGGTTATTAAATAAATAAATAAATAAATAAAAAGTGTATTATTATTATTATTATTATTATTTATGATGTTTTCCTTTTCAGCTATAGTCATAAAGGGAGCTAAAATCCTAATTCTGCTAGATAGATATGTATGTATCTATTTACTCCTCAACGATTCCATCTCTGAATCGCTAAGCCATGTCGCACTGCTGTATTTGCTTCCATTAGATATGAAAAGGCTCAAACTGTGTATAAAGAGACTGAATTAGTCCCAGTTGTGGCTTTAATTACATTGGTAACTAGCTAATAAAGTGCTGTGGGTTTGTCTAATGGGAATAGTAGGCACTCTTGGTCTCAATTAAAGACACATTTCCCCTTGGATGTATTCTAAAGAGGTCAGGGGGAAAAAAAAAAAGGCTTACGGCAAGCCTATTAAGTCTGATTGGCTACAGAAGAGGATCCGTTCTCAGGGCTCATTATGCTCGTTAATGATGTGTCTAGGTAGCTTCATAACAATCAGGTGTCCATCATGGCTTTATGTTTAAACTTCATCCAGCTGGAATGGGGAAATTGTGGTGTGTAAGGAAATGAAAAAAGTAATTGGCACTAGACTGAAGAAGTAAACTGGCTTAAAATCAACACACAACTTTGGCAGAAAAATTGGAATGTCCCTAATTAAGGTCTTGTATAACATATGCAAGGTGGAAGGGAGAAATCTTGGCTAGCTTGCATTTATTTTACCTTCACCAATCACAAAATGGATGACGCTTGTCCCATATACATAATTCATATTTACATTGCTATGTCTGTCATTTTGGTTTTAGTGCTGTATCCACACCTGTCTTATCATTGGGTTGTTACCCTAATGTGTTCAGCTGTTCTGTGTTTCACATTACTTGTCTATTTCTTTGTTTTTCCCCCTTTTCTCCCAAATTTACTCCCCCCCCCAGTGCCCAGTGAGGGTGAAGGTAAACACGTGCTCTCTTCAAAACATGTGAAGCCAGCTAAACCATCTTTTCTAATATCTCTCATTGACACTCAGAGGAAAGTGCTATCTGCCCTCTTCTGCATATATGAGCTCACAGATGCCCACAATTGGCTGTCACTGTGACTGACAGGGGAGACAGAGTATGCAACCTAGACATTATGGCAAATTTTGCTTTCTTGGACTCTCGGCCACAGATGGCTATGACATCGTCAAGATTCGAACTTGCGATCTATTGACAATAAAGCGAACATTTTCTGTTATACCACTCAGGAGCCCCATAGATGTCTATTTCTACTTTGCTGTTCCTTTGTCTCACTGCAATGTCACATTCATTGTAAGTAATCTTTATTTCCTGTTCCTTCTGCTTTTCCAGCTCGTGCCTCTTATTGTTTTGTCCACTGCTAAGGATTATAACAATGATTCTTGGAATTTTCAAAATATCAAGCCATACCTGCTAGCTGCACATTAGTGAAATCAAGCTAATAAGCTACATCGAACCTAGCAAGCCTCGAAACAAACCATTCAGTCTCCACCTTATCTAGTGGCAAACATTCTCAAAATAGTTTGGTAAGACTGCTAGAACTTTTTCTTCTTCAAGTGTACAGCTCACCTTAATAAAAATAGGTATTGGAGGCAAAGAGTCCCAATAAAGAACATCCTGACCCAGTGACCTTGAGAATGCCAAAAGGCTAGCTGCCATTTCAGACAAACAAAAGCTCTGCTTTTCTCCTCGCCATGGCTAGGCCTTGAAGTCTAGAGTGGCTGGCTGCAATCTGTTACGCAACCAGAGCTGTAAATCTGAACCACGAGTGCTGAGTGCCTCTTGCACATCAGCAATCGCCACATAATTACAGCTGAGAAAAGCCATTTCCCTGACCTCCAAGCAGCCAGCCAAGCTCGTAAATAACCAGCCACAGGCAGAAGACAGCAACGCATCAGCTTGCATTAGAGACACACGGACTTGCCCGTCTCTCAGCAGCTGAAGTGCAAATGATTAAATAGCATCCGTAAAATGTACACTGTTTTTGAACATCGGGAGGACGTTATTCATAAGAAAAAATAACTTGCCAGACAGCCAGCACATTTCCTGTGGTGACAGTATAAGAAATAAAACATGACATTGCGTGCAGTTATTAGAAAATAATCAATGATGGGATGGCGTGATGCGGCCCAGTGTGATGCAGCGTTACTTTTACTACCCTGAAGTTGACAATTTTCCAGTAACAGCGCATCCTGAAGAACACGTCATCCTTTTTTTTGTCCATTTATAGTTGCATGTAATGTTGAAACAGCCTGTTTGTATAAACAAACTGTTAACAGTCACTCCCTCACCACTCTCTCTTCTTTGTCTCTCTTGAAATTAACAAGATGAATAATGCAGCTCATTATGTTACCGAGAACCCGCAAGAGCGAAAAGTTCTCCAACCTGAAGACTTTCTCTATGTTGGAAAACTTACAAAGCTTTACCTCTGATTGTGAGAAAGCACTGGCACTGGAGACTCCTTCCAAAAACTGCTAATGTCTCCTTACAGAAAATGTCATCAACAATTATACACTTTGTTTTTTTAACCAAGTACGTGTGTAAGTTGTTACTATAGAAACTGTACCGTATTAAAAATGTATAAACCTTACAGATTGAACTACTGGGGGTTCAGTTACACAGTAGAAAATTAATCAAATTTCATCTTAATCGTTTCACCATAAATATTTAATTTTGATGAACTGTGTGGGAAATTTACTCTTGAGATACAACTATATTTAAATGATGACATTTAATTTCCAAGAAAAAGTGTCTTGCAAACGCTTTGGGTGTCCCCTGTGCTTTCTCCATTGCATTCGGCCAATCGAGTGCACCATTGCGTGGTATTTCGTTATTACTGCATTTCGACTGTACAAGTCGCTGTACTTGTACTCTGACAATGACAACAAAGTTGAACCTAACCTAACCTATTTCCCACATTTAGCTTACTGGGCGTGCTCATGCAATGACAATAGTATGACCCATTTTAAGGGTGGTCAAGTTTATATTGACTTTTTTTTTTTCAGATAGACTGAGCAATCCGAACTATTTTCACTATTAAATCTTAGTAGTATGTGAAAAATTCAAGATCCACCCTCACATCTTGTTTGGACGTCCTTCACAGGGGATCAAGCCTTATTTAAGCCCCCCCTTAATTTGAACCCTGATTGGCAATGGGTTGGCACTCTGTCCAGGGTGTCCCCCCGCCTCGTGCCCCGAGTTCCCTGGGATAGGCTCCAGGCTCCCCCGCAAGCCTGTGTACGATAAGCGGTATGTAAAAATGCATGGATGGATGGATGGATGGATGGATGGATGAATATCAAGATTTGGATTTTTTTTTTTTTGGCGAATACGAGAGCAAGTCTCCTCTAATCCCAGAGTTATGGAAAACCATGACTCTGGACTATATGTTTGAAAACGCCACGAAGACAGACAGCGAAGCTTGTGTGTGTGTTATTTCTTTTTTTCCCTCCATGCTATATGCTCTCCATTCTTCGACGAGAATGGAATGACAGCAGTGAGAAAGATGGGAGAGGCGAGGCAACACCTGGCTTTTTACTGCCTCAGATCAGCAATCTGCACACATGGCTACACACACACACTTCCTGTCTGCAGATTGCTGCTCTGTGCTCTTGCGTTGTTGACAGACAGTGTGATAGAAGCAGGTGCAGCTGCTGTAAGAGAGCAAAGTGCTGTGAGAGGCTTTTTCTTTTTTTTCCCCCTTCTCTCTTCCTGTCAATCTCGTGCTTTCTTCCTCCATCGCCATTCCCTCGCCAATCCTCTGTTCTTTCCAATAACCCACTTTGTAAACATCTTCTTCTTGCCAATTCTCTCTGTTCGCTCTATCACTCTGAAGCTTGCCTCTCGTTCTCTGTCAGTTATGGGCATCTATGGCTGAAGAATGAGGTTCATTAAGGCTCTCTTCGCAACTCGGAAAGTCACGGAGCAGATTTAATAAGCTGCAGCACCACAGCAACGAAGCCTCACTGGCATGTGGCACTAAGCAGCGATTTTCTGTCTGTCTTTTTTTTTTAAACAAATAAACAAAGAAATAATTCTATACTATTGTTCCTTTTATAAACCTCAACAGTATATAAATTCACTTCATTTTGCATAATGAACTATAACTAAAACTGTAACTCACTAGCATGTGCCTTTATTATTGTTCAATGCCTGTGTGCCTTTTTAACTAATCAAATAAATAAATTAATTAATTAATTAAATAAATAAATAAATAGTCATATATTTTCAATACACTTTTATTATTATTATTATTGCTCAATGCCTTTGTGCCTTTTTTGGTTTGATTTGGAGGAAGAGGGAGGAAGCAAAGAAAATGTCTATTTTATTTTATAATATTTTATCATTTCTTTGTATAACACCTATCCCCTACCTACATGTTTTGTTTGCCATTGTTGCCATGTTTTGTTTTTTTCCTTTCGACACAGACTTGCAACAATGTGCAAATTCTTTGCCGAAAGCAAATGACCCAGTACCAATGCAGCACCTGCTAATGCCACTCCAGACTAAAAAGCGGGGGAGATTTCATCCTGAGACCTGGATACAGCATATTTCAAAGAAAAAGTACGTTTCTAAGTGAAATGACATCTTTTCAACAAGAAAGCGGTTAAAGTTTATACAAAGTGCTGTGTGTAAGCTTGCACCATATCTTTTGTTGTGAGACCTCCTGCTGTCTGCGACTGGTCCAAATATCATGGTCGCTTGGGTCAGTACACAAGGTGCCAGCGAAATTTCCAGTTTCTTTGTCTGTGTGTGTGTTTGTCGTTGTGGAAGAGCTTTCAAGGGAACGGAGTCCTTCAACACTGCCGCCAACTCCTTTGTCTTTTTGCCTCTTTCACGGCCTCCACTGCACTTCTTTGGTTTAATGCTTCGCCAGGTCTACGTTTAAAAAAAAAAAAAAAAAAAAAAAAAAAAAAAAAAAAAAAAAAAAAAAAAAAAAAAAAAAAAAAAAAAAAAAAAAAAAAAAAAAAAAAAAAAAAAAAAAAAAACACCCTACTCCTCTTTCAAACCTTATACACTAGTTTTAATATCTAACAGGGTGAGTACAATGGGAAAATGCATTGCAATATGATGATAGGTATATTAGAGAGACAATATTAAAAAGAGGCAATATTACAGAGACACATTTCCCAAAATAGGTTCTACAGTAGGTTTGTATTATTAAATAATTGAGTTAATATTAGAAGTGCACTAATATTTAGGGTTGGAAGAAGAACTGTGCAAATCGCATAACACCAACCTATGGACCATGGATCAAAATGTCAGCAGAAAAAAACTTGGACCTGGCAACACTGTGATATGAAGTTAGCTTTCCAATCTGTGCACCTTAGCAATGCTGAACATGCAAGAAACCTTACAACAGAGCAACGATTCGTTTTTTCAGAAGAACGGTAGAGCCCCTTTAGAAATCTGGAACCATAAACATCCAAAGAGCTCTTGATGAATCCTTTTTTACTTCAAGATTGTATGAGCTGAATATGGTGGTTCGACTTGTGTTTCAGCAGCCTACAGAAACCCCTTAGATACGACAGTAAACATAGCATCCTCTATACAAGGTTGCAAGGCTGGTCATTGAGCTACAAGATTGGCTCTGGTGATGGACATGAGCTTCCATGCTGCGCACTCTCAGTTCCAGAATCAATTATTTAAGTTGGGCCATGTCCATCAGGTCATCCTGGTGCTTTTAAAGCACTAGCCTTAAACAGGATAATATGATACACAGATTTATTGTTTTGTACATTTAATTCGCTCATTGACTACTTTCGTTAATTAAAACGAAAGTGTAATTTGTAGAGTGTGTATGGTTGTTAATTGAAAGGCAGCTTCTTTGTTGTTGTGCTTTCACTACTGAAAAGTCTACTGTTTTGGAATTACAGGTTGAAAAAAATGAATAGTGTCCTAATGCACACACAAGCATAGGCTAATTTAATTCAGTGATGCTGCATGCTGAGCAGATTCCTCACCCCTGTTGTGGGTGTGTGTGTTTGTGTGTGTGAGTGTGTGACGAAGAAAAACAGTGTGAGGGTTACTTGGCAGTCATATGATATGAACATCTCCCAAAAGGTTGAACTATTAGTTCCTCTGCATTGCTGAGGAAATCCACGAAAGGAGGACTGAATGAATAAGAAGAAAACAACAGCAGATGGTGGAATGTATGACAGTTATGCTGACGCTTATCGTGTCATCCCCCTGTACGCATATGCACCATAGGTAAGTGGGAATGCAAGCCAAGGACACTGCCAAGGTGAATGTACGATGCTGGAGCCACTTGTCTCGGTTGCCAGATTAGGTCAGGTGGAAAATACTGGGATGGAGAAATCCCCGATGATAGAACCCACTCGGTTTGTGCAGACTAAAGAAATTCTTAGTATTTTGAAGCATTTCCAAATTTCGCCTTGCTCTCAGAACCTCTAAAATGAGGCTCTTGGTGTTGTGTGTGAAAACTGTAGGGTTGAAATGTGAACAGTACGAAAGGGGACTTCAGAGTGAGTGCATATTCAAGCACGACTTTGATAGCTTCTAAAGGAAAAAGCCACTCGTCATGTGGACAGGCACATCAGACGCGTCTCAAAGTGCACATTATGGCAGCAAAGGGGGGAAAAAAGATCACGGGTGACAGGAAACCGACAGAAGACGCTCCGGTGTAAGGTGGAAGTAAAAAAAAAAAAAAAAAAGAGATGGCAAAGAAAGAGTGAACAAGTCATTACTGACTGTA
>CM041002.1:3350396-3363577 GCA_022985145.1 Pangasius djambal | reverse complement strand
CCCCCCCCCCTCCTGATAGATATCAGACGGGGGATAACTACTCTAACGTTCTTCTTCCTCTGCGCTTAACAAAGCTGATCTGAAGCTATTAGCGTCTCATGCTGAGGGAAACAAGTGCTGGATGCAAATGAGAGGTGCTAGGCCTGAACAGCAGATAGGTAATGGAGAACAGGTACAATTCTACAATTGTTTGGTTCACTTTAACAATGATTTAACCCTTTCTCAAGCACGTGTGTGTGGGTGGGTGCCAAATATGACAAAGAAAATGGCGGTTCTCTTTCAATTCTTCTGAACGTTAACCCTTGCTAGTTTGTTTGTCTTGATACGTATTGATACAGCAGAGTAACAGAACATGAAACACACTATTACTGGAGGTTTTTCTCCCTGTCTTAAACATTTCTCTAATAAAACATTTACAGATACCTGAGGCTGTATCTGGTCAATTAAAAAAAAAAAAACGTAACGATCTATAGACACAATCCTGACCCATTAATTGTTGTAAAATTTAAAAATTTTACAAAAATACCACAAAAAATTAGGACTGTTTTTGTAAGATCATGTCATTTTCAAAATTACTTTTGGAACCTGCCAAAAGATTGGGAAACAGTATGATAAACCCAAAATAGACAGTGCTGTTATTCGACTCTTTGGTCTACATGCATCAAAAAAGGTAACATTTTATGGTCTGCTATCCATTTGTCAGTAAGGTTGAGTCCAAAAGAAAGCAAGACCGAGTAAAGATCAAGCCCGAAATCCTTTTCAAGGCCAAGCCCTCAAATGGTTGGCTTCATTCATGTATTGTGCCAAGTTTTCTACACTAACATTAATTTGACAAACTCTCTGATGAGAGAAAGATCATATTGAGCAAGCTCAATTTCCAAGTCCAAGTTCAAAAACCAAAACATCGGAGATAAAGCCAAGTCAATACAGAAAACGTCTCGAGATCAGACGCGAATTCAAGACCAGACTCGAGTCCTGCATTCCTAGATGAAAGCCTAAAGTACCTTGTTCCGCTAATGAATAGACGACATGAAATGATGGTGATCTCAACGTATTTCACAATTAATGAAAAACAGAAAGAAAAAGAAATTATGAAAGGGAAGAAGGAATCTGAATGAATTTCACAATTACTGATGGCATAGCAAATTAGATTGCAAACTGTGATCTGTGAAAATATCAAAAGGAGTTACTATAGCAAAAAACAAAAACAAAAAAACATCGAACAAAACACGCTAGCTAGAGGAGAAGAAAGATCCACAAACACTAGATGAGCACTCTTAGCCAGCATGTTGTTCTTGATGATCAGCCACTACCGGTTATCTATATTTTTAAGATATGACAAACCTATAGTACATTTTGTTTACAATATTAACGTTCTCTTGGTAGCAGATTTATTTAGTTTTACACAAACAAAAATACACATTGTTTTTGCATTGTTTATAATTCAGACTTTCATCATTTTTCTTCATTCAAATTTTGTTCAAAATAGGATGAGAATTGAACTGAATCAAATCGTGATGCCAGTATCCTGAATCGAATCAAGTCGTGACTAGCGTACATCATTACACCCCTATTTCTTATCTATTTTTATAACTTTGAGCTATAAGAAAAGGAAAGAAAAAAATATGGAAGAGAACAAGGAATCTGAACGTATTTCTCAATTAATGATGTCCAAGCAAATTAGATTGCAAATTGTGATCTGTGAAAATATCAAAAGGACTTCTTATAGCAACTTTCTACAATATAAGTAAACCTGAAAAAAACAGACATCTTAGACAAAACTCAGGACCAAACATGCGAAACTGCAGCAAACGCTAGCTAGGCGAGAGAAAAAAACGTCTACAGACACCACTAGGTGAGTGCGCTTAGCCAGTGTGTTGTTCTTGACGATCAGCAAAGCCGGCTGTTGTCAACAAAAACAAAAACGTACTTTACTTACAGCTGTACAGAAGCACTTTTGAACGCAAACGAGTGAAACAAAACCTGCTCTCCAATGCAACCGTCCTCGATCCGGTGTAACTAACATAGCTAGCTAATGTAGTTCATTTAAAACTAGCTAATGCTGTAAAGAAGGAGACTAGCAGAGTCACTGTGGTCACTGTTCAGAACGGGGGAAACACAAACAGAGCTAAATAAAATCTTCAGTGACGCCATTGATTCGTTAAACAGGTAAACAGGTTCCTTATGTCAGTATTAATATCAATATACAAATGTACTCGTACTCGGTCTGGAACAAAATGCTATCAAAAATGCTAAAATAAACCTCAAAAAGGTGAATTCTGAAATAGACCTTGCCTTTACCATTGTGTTACTTAGGACCAGAGAGAGAACTTTAGAGGTTAGACGGCTTGTAAACCAGCCATGAGCTAACACAGCGATTTTACTGCCACTATGGTGGACGGCTGAAGTAAAAGAAGTGAACCAGGGTTAATGTGCGAGTGGCGGGAATAAATCTATACTCGTGTCAAATATTATTGAGTAGTCTGGCTCGTTGGCGGGATGCCTGGCAGTAATTTCGTTTTCCGAAGTGAAGCCAGAGCTATAGGTCACTTTAAAAGAAATTACATCCTACAAATGGCTAGTGAGCCTTTATGGGTGCAGTGAATGATGTGCTGAAAAGCTTCCCTTTTAAAACGGGCACGAGTCTTCTGTTCCGTCGCGGGGTTGGGAAGAGTTATTGTGATGGTTCAACGCTGCGACCCTTCTTTTAACGCCAAAGAGCAAATGATACATCAGTAGTTATTGATTCAAATGAAAAGAAGAAGAACTGACTAGTCAACAGTGCAGGCAGTGATTCGGTTCTTGTGTTCATGGACGGCCCTGAAAACCGACACAAAAAAAAAAAATATATAGAGTTGTCTGGAAAAAAGATGAAAAAAAAAGAGGAAATGTTCTTTTAAGACCCACTGTGGAAGGACCATTGAGGAAAAAGGCTTAGGTTGAAAGACAAATCAAACTCACAGACAGGAAGCTAGACAGCTGAATGGACACACTTCACTGCGCTGCTCTTCTTTTTTTTCCCCCTTTTATCGTGAATGCAAGAGCCAGACTGAAGCTGAACATGAAGCAAAAGTCACTCGTTAACTTCCTGACCAGCTGAGACACTTTGATCCATCATCGTCACTTCCCCTCTTCACCAACGACCCGGAACATTCCCAAGGGAATCGCTGGCCTACTTTGGGAGAGGGATGGCTTCAGGATCTGTCCTTCTTCCTCTAAACATGCTTTATAGTGTGGAAGGAAAGAGCATCCTTCGCTGCAGGTATGACCCCATTCGTTCTGTCGGGTGTGTATTTACATACTTCAGTGAAGATGATGAGGAAGTGGGTGGAGTCTATCCTGCTGTCGAACAGCTGGGGTGAAGGAATCAACAGCTGGAATATGAGCTCCTGCTGACATTTTAAACATCAACTAGATTGCAAATGGTCTGAAATTCATTCTCTGGTCACTCTGTTATCCATTACACACTACAAGACGTGGAGCTAATACGACATTTTTTACTTGTCTATTTTTATAACTTCGAGCTATAATGATCTTCTAAATCTACTTTTTTTTTTCTTTTTTCCTCCAGCAAAACAAGCAGACAAAGAAAACAGAGAACAGAATAAGAGATATAGAGGGGAAGGAAAAAAATGGAAGGAAGGGAGGGAAAAAATGGAAGGAAGGGAGGAAGGAAAAAGTGAAAGGAAAGGAGAAAAGAAGGGAAGAAGGAACAGGTGGAAGGGAGGAAGGAACAAAGAAAGTGAGGAAGGAACAAAGTGGAAAGAAAAAAAAAATGAAAAGAAGGGAGGAAGGAAATTTGAAGGAATGGAGCAAGCAGAAATGGTAAGAGAAAATGGAGGAAATGGTGACAGGAAAGAAGGGGAAATGGAAGGGAAGAAGGAAAAAAGGGAAAGAGAAAATGGAAGAAATTGAGAGGAGACAGGAGGAGGGGGAAGTAGAAGGGTGAGAAGGGAGATGGAAAAAATGAAAGTAAAGGAAAATTAAATGAAAGAAAAATGAAAGGAAGGGGGGAAAGAAGGGAAGAAGTATAAGGTGGAAGGGAGGAAAGAAAAATGGAAAGAAAAATGGGTGGAAGGCAGGAAGGAAAAAAAGGAGGGGAGGAAGGGAAAAATAAAGGAAGGAAGGAAGGAAGGAAGGAAAAGTGGAAGGGAGGAAGGAACTACATGGAAAAATTGAAAGCAAGGAAGGAAGGAAAAGTGGAAGGGAGGAAGGAACTACATGGAAAAATTGAAAGCAAGGGAGGAAGGAAAAAATATGTGGAATGGAGAAAGGAAAAATTAAAGAAAAGTAGAGAAGAAGAAAAAAATGGATAGATGGAAGGAAGGAAGGAAATGGAAGGAAGAAAGAAGGTAAATCCACTTTATAAAATTGGTAAAACTACCTTGTATAATCCAGCCCATTTCTGAAACAGTACCCTTATCCATTATTAACCATTATTCCCTACAAACGGCAGTGCATTATGGGTATTATCTACTTGCTAAGGTATGATTTCCAGATTAATCTCTAGCGCTCTATAAATAGTGAAATAGTGCCAAAGAAAAATGGTCTTTTTTCTGACTTGCAGTCATAAATACACTACCTTCCCCAACGACGAACACAGCAGACTTTTAGCTAAATAAGAACAAACAAGTCATTTGTGGACACTAAATGTGAATAAGACAGCTGGTGCAGTTGACACAACAGAAGTTGTCCAATAAAACTAATTAAATCTCAGACGCACGGAATTCATCGCTAACAGAGAAATGAGAAATTAGCTGGTTAAAATCTGCTCACACATTTGAACCGAGATCCACAAAAGCATGAGAACCGAGAAACGCTTGCATGCGCTTTTGCATGTTGTCAGTCAAACCAGTTATTTCTAAAGCTCAAACAGAAACATAAAATGGAAAGATGGCATCTAATAGTACGTCCAATAATAGTCACTGATTGTAGTGTTTCTGGAATGGGCATTTGAAGGCGACTCGGTCGAAGTGTTGAAATGAAACGCTTATATACTCATCACTACAGCCTTTGTCTTTTCTCTTTTCAGAGTTAGTTTATCTCTCTTTCAAATCAAGATAGGAAGGGAACTAATTAGACACACCAAAAACTCTGTGCAGACTATGCAGATGCTCACCAATTACCTGAAGATAAAATTGTCACAAATAACACAGGTCTCTTTTCTGCGATAAAGGCACACACAAAGTCATGCTCGAAAGTCTTTAGAGACTTTCTGCATCGCCATGGTGACATGACAAAGTGCCATGTGTCGCCCAAAGAAGTCCACTGAAGCAGGGGAGATGTCAATTAAAGAAACAGTAGGGGGGTTGAATACCTACAATTCACCTCCACACACACACACACACACACACAGACTCAAACCAAACTGCACTGTGTGTCAAATGAAGAACTTCTACAACTTCCCTGCAACTGTCTATAATCGCTGTTTTTTTTTTTTTTTCCTGATTGCACTGAAACAGCAGGAAGCGTAATAATGCATGTGTTATTTCTATGTCTGATCTTTTCTAACCAACATATAGTACAATTCCGCACCTCACCACCAGAGGTCTCAATCACCAGAATGCTCAGTTTCTGTAGACTTTTTTCTTTTTTTTTCCTTACCACATTTAATGCATATTGTGTACCAGAATTATATCCATGGAGCAAACCCAAAAATAATACAGCTAACCAAAAACATGGCAGCTAAACAAAACAAAACAAAAATAATACTAATAATAATACAAAACAGCAAAAAAAAATAAAATAAAATAAAAAAATCACAACAGCAAAACAGACAAAATAAAAACATGACTGCAAAATCAAAAAACAAAAGACCAAATCAGAAAACACAATCAAAAGCAAGGCAGCAAATAAATAAATAAATAAATAAATAAAATAAAATAAAACAGCAACACCAAAAAAATAAATAAAAATACAACAGCAAAACAAACAAACAAAAAACATGACAGCAAAACATCAGCAAAATGTTTTTTTTTAAAAAAAAAAAAAAAACATGACAGTGAAAGGAAAAAAACAAACAAACAAAAAAAACAGCAAAAGCAAAAACATAAAAGCAAAACAAATAACAAAAGAGCACCATGGAGGCCAAATCTATTACTGGGCATTTCATCTTTCTTTCTTACTGTTTGCTTGTTTGTTGATTCTGAACAAACTCTGCCCACCTCATTTCCCACACATCACTTAGATTTCATTAAGGAACCGGTACTTGATGGCTCAGCATGTGTAGGTGTTTGCATCATTCTAGGGTCATTTACATAACAAGCCTAAGTGCTACACTTATTTATGCCGGTGTTCCCTAGGCAGCAGACGAGTGCTCACCTTAACAGAGACTAATTGAAAGTGCAGAGTGGGCCGATACTTCAGACTGGGATAAGGAGTGCTCCAAACTTGCTTCCCCTAAAACTTGGTGTTCGAGGACAAAAATTTTTAAATGGGTGTAGCTCAAGAGCGGAAGCTTCATTATTGATATTCTGTCTCTCTCAGCTCCAGGAGCAATTAGAACAGCCTCACATGGAGCCAGATTCGATTTCCAGTACTGCAAAACAACCAGGGTTTCCTGTAAAGCATCCTTGGTTTCCTGTAGAGCTGACTATTGGTGACCACTGGAATAGCTAAAATTAATTAGACAGATTACAAACTACATGCTGATATTCGAATATTCTGCAAATACATGTTTCAGTTTTGACCACGGTTGTTGATCATCTACTGTTAGCCTTCATACAGTCCATGTATGCTTTTTTTCCTGTGTGAAAGAGTGAAGAAGCAGACTTTTGTTTTTAAGTACCAATAAACATTTGTCCAGCCCTCCCAACACACACAATAATATTATTATATTAATATAATATTAATATTTATTTCTGAATAATGTATTTTTTTTTAAAGAATTAGCATTATTATCATTATTTTTTTTTCTAATAGTTATAATTAGAAAAATAACAATAATAATCTCATCTCTCATAGTGTCTGAATGAAACAATTTTAAAATGCACACATAATTTAGGAAAAAACTCATTACTAAGCATCCTTCCTTAAAAAAAAGTCTCTTCTTTTTACCTCCATCCTAATCTAGTTTCTAAAACTTTTCGCTCTGCCTCTCGACTTCAAGCGAGCTACTCATCTTACACTGCAGCATGGACAGGATGATTTTAAATCCACATCATCTTGCGTCGTATTTGATTTCTAATCCTTTTCATCTGTCTAAAGACATGCCTAGTGAAGAAGTCAATCTGATCCTGGCTGGGTGTTGAAAGCTGAATTCTGGACCACAAACCCTTTTCTTTTTTTTTTTCCCCCTAAAAAGGCATCATTCAGAGCATTAATAATACAATCACATCATCATAATAATAATAATAATAATTAGATCATTCAAATGTCATTCAGCAGCATACCTCATATTAAATCAAAGCAGTTACTGGCTCTAAAGACACTTTTGTCCCAATAATCCGACTGTTCAGCACATACTGTGTCCAACATTATTTATGTATTTAAAAAAAGAGAAGCCCGATACTGATAAGGAACGTGGATGAAGTAAGTCAGATAATAAGTTCTACAGATTTGTTAGAGATGTTCGGTGGCAATGAAAGCTGCCTGCGAGATCTACACGCACAATTAGATCAGACAGTCCCTCACTCTGTCAAATATTAGGATCTCCATCCTCCTACACTTCTTCCTGTGTCCTCTCTTCAACTCTTCTCCGATGACGTACAGCAGCATTCTTCTTCTGCCTACTCACTCCACCTCTTCCCTTCCGCGCCTTCTCATTACCTGCTTTTCTAACATGCAAATTATTGCCAATTTACATGTGCTGCCTGCTTTAATAAAGCATTGTACAAACCTATTTGTGTGTTGGATTTCGCAGATGTTCCCTCGTTATTACAATAGAAATGGTCAAATATTATACAGCTACATTTTAAATGGCATACATTTAGTGCAAGGAATGTGTTCTCAATGGTAAACATGAGATGTGGTATAATAATATCTGGATGCAGTTATGCAAGCTAAATAGAAAAAAAAAGTAGCATGTATCATATGAAATTCCATTTCTGCAGACTCAGAAAACATGTAGAAAAAAATGGTTCTCTGGTCTGATGAGATCAAACCTTTTTTACCTTTTTAGGCCTTGGCGCAAAGCATTACATTTAGCAGAATCCCAGCAATTTTCACTACTCTGTGAACACCATGCCCAACTTGAAGCATGGGGGTGGTAGCATCATCATATCAGCAGGGAGTCCAAGCTATACTGGAATGTTTCAAAACCAAGGCAGGGGGATATAGGGGAAGTACTAGCAACCAACAAATCCCACAAGTCCATTCCAATTCCAGGTTGTAACATTACAAAATGTGGAAAAATGTTTAAGTGGGGTGAATATTTTTAAGGCACTGTAACTAACCAGTACTTATGTAATGTATAATGTGTAATGTGTTAGTTGTAGAACCCCGGTAATAAGAGACAGGTGAGAATCATCACGTGTTATCTGTCGGTTTGACTCGACTCCTCTCCATCCACAGTTGACGTTCGTACACACCCATGCCGCCACGGTAGCGTAACTACCCAGGACTATGGAGGTTTTTTTTTAAATATTGTTAATATTCCATATTCCTAAGCTTGCTGAAGAAATTCACAGCAAAAAGAAGTCTGATTCTCAAACTTCCAGATGTGCAAAGCTGATAGAGACATATAGCTGATGATTTTCAGCTATGATTGCAACCAAAGATGGTTCTACAAAGTACTGACCCAGTAGGGTGAGTACTTGCAGCCAACAAACCCCAATTAAGTCCGTTTCTATTCCAGGTTGTAACATTACAAAAGTGGGGTGAATATTTGTGCAAGGTTGTGTAACTACCCAGTACTATGGAGTTTGTTAAAATATTGTTAATATTACACATTTTTAAGGCTTGCTGAAGAAATTCACAGCAAAAAGAAGTCTATTCTCAAACTTCCAGATGTGCAAAGATGATAGAGACATATATCTGAAGATTTTCAGCTCTAATTGCAACCAGAGATGGCTCTACCAACTACTGACCCAGGCTTGCTGAAGAAATTCACAGCAAGTCTCAAACGTCACAACGCAAGAAGTAACTGCTTCATTTTAGGTCGAGTCCTACATGTAATTTCGGCAAAATGCTACATCTAACATCTACATCTTTGGCTGCTATTAAGAGTTATCCTAGAGTAATCCTTAGTGTATTTCAAATTGAACAGATTAGGCACTCTACTTATGACAGAATGGCTAAATTACTTAATGTTTGAGCGTGAGAGGGCTTTCTGGCTGGCCTTCCCTGGTCTCCCTAATTGATGGAGCAGATGATAAATAGCACTCTGCGCTTATGACACCCAAATGTCCTACTTTAATTAAACCGCATCTCTGCCTTAATTACTCCAGTTGAGTTGGAGATTCCTCTCCCCATCTTAATCCGAACACCTACGATAGCACGCGCATCACTTCTCTCTTTTTCTTTTCTTTGTTTGCAGAAGTATAGTTCTGCTACTCGTGTCTCAAATGAGGCAGAGAGGAAAATGACAGCTGTCACCTGGGAGAAAATGTCCAAAGGGCCTGCTTAGAGGTGCTGAACATAGAACCTGCCTGTCCTGGACACCACCTGAACACTCATCCATCATTCCATGTGTCTGTCTCTCTTTCTCTCTCTCTCTCGGTTCCTGAGTTTCTCTGACCTTCTTATGGGCTAAGATGGACGAATCATTAGTGGAGATTTGTAAAGCCCTGCAGGTGCTAGCAAATGGAACTGCTGAAGCATTCTGGGAAAGGACCATCAGCTGCTTCCTGTAAGCACCCAACTGGATTATTGCTCTTTTTGAAGCAGCCAATCGGATCACTGCGCCCACACTCGTAGCACACCTGCTGTGCTGCTTCTGCCGTCTGTCATTCAGTCCAGTGAGAGGCTGCTGAACTCAGATCAGTGTTTCCGTGCTGATTAATACGCGAAAACATGAGCTGCAGGTTTATAGTACAGTCAGGTTTAGTTATTTTACTCTATAATAACTTCACATGACAGGAATCTCATGATGTGAAATTTACGGGGTTTTTTTTTTATACGCTTCACATATTACAATATTTTTCACATTTCTCATGTGATGTATGTGCAGTGCATGTGTTTATTCACATTTCATCACATTTTGTGATTTTCTCATGATTCAATTATTTTCAAATGTGAGTTTCTCACAATTCTTGTTTTTGCTCACGATTCATTTTTTATGTGATCTTTTATATAAATCATTTATTTTCACGAAGTACATGATTCATTTATCACTTGTGATTCTTCACATTATTCACTTATTAGCACATGCTTTACAAATGATCCATTTAATTCACACAAATCATTCGCACACGATTTTTTTTTATATCAGTCATTTGTCGTCATGCGATTTTCTCACGATTCATTTATTTTTGTGATTTTCCTCACAATTCATTTATTTTCATGTGATTTGTTCTTTTTTTTCAAATTATTAATTTTTCATGTGATTTTTTTCCTGATTCATTTATTTATTAATTGTGTTGTCTTACAAACATGATTAAAGGATTTCATATGTGTTTTATTTTAACACGACTCATATTTTATGTTAACTGTTCACATGTAGGACATGTGGTTTTATTTATCGCATATTATTCATGTCAGGAGTGTTTACTTGAGTTCACATCCAATTTCACAGCATGCTGAAATGCACGTGCATGTTACTCAAATAATCACATGTTGAAAATATGATCATGTATGCGATTTTTCCGCAAGGGTACTCAAAATCAATGGAGGGCAAAAACTGATTAATTTTCCTGCTGAAAAATAAACAAAGCACGCTGGAACAGCACAGCTACTGAGGAATCTAATCATATGCTTTGACAATAATGATGTGTTTAGAAGGCACTGTCTAGGCTGTGTAAAAGTGTGAATTCTGAGAATGTGGTTTGGTATGATGTTCAGCAATTCCTCTTTCGACACCTACACAGCACTTATAATCTGCATAGGTTGTTATTATGGAAATATCAGGTAGAAAAAAAAACAAAAAACACAGGTTTACATATTAGGTGCAGTTCACTTCATCTAAAGTGCTGTACTGAACACTTGATTTAATCTTGCTTTTGCAAGACGCCAGGGTTTGAGTGCATCGTCAGGCACCTCTGTGCTAGTTTCTGCCATCCTGACTTACAATTACTGCCACTGACTCCATGCAATCAATGCTAATGCAAGGGAAGGAGGGATCGGCAAGGCATTGCAGAGCTTGCTTACAATCAAACTGCCTTTGTGTAGCTTAGTCAAGCCCTACAATCAGCCAAGCAGCTCTCTGACAGCCCGAGTCTGAATTCTGTGCGATATTCCTGCACAGTGAGGGTATAAACAAGTCTGGCACATTTCAAAATCTTACAAAATAGTAAGGGAGTTTCTCTAAGCAGATGAGGTTCAGTGTGTACCGCACACAGAGACGGGAAGAAACTAACATATTGCTCTCGAAAAACCCGCAACAAACAGAAGAATTTCAGCAAGCAGATGCTAATTGCAATCACACCGAGAGACTCGGAGAAAATGGAGAAAGGGGGCGGGTCATAACATCATATTCCAGTAAGGAGAGATAGAGACAGAGTGTCTTAATGACTGTGGTGAATCAGACTCATCAAAGGAGGCAGGAGTTTGGAAATGTCAGTCTCAGTGTGGAACAGAATGATTAAATCTGCTGGAGGAGGTGATTAGAATGAGGGAATTGGGGAAAATAAATGAGGAAAGAAGGACGAAAAGATGGTATAAAAGTGGAAATGGAGCAGATGAGATGAACTGTGCAAGGAATAAGGCATGAAGAAACAATCAATGACAGGGTAGTTTGATGCTAGTTACCACCCTGAATAGTCTTCAAGTGTTCCTTTATGCCACAGGAGTTTGCCAACAATTAGGATTTTTTTTTTTATTGATTAAAGAATGTCATCATTTTCTATCCATATATAGTTACATGTTATGTTGTATAATATGGAACTCAAAAAACCAGAATCTCGTCATGTTACCATGTTAGCCCTCCGGCCCGGAGACCTGAAGAAAAGCATAGAATAGGAACAGAATTACCTCTGACTGTTACAAAGAGCTGACACCAGAGACTCCTTCCAACTGCTAAAAAAATTAATCCAATCTGCGAGCTGCCTTGTGCTGTTATTGAAAGTATATCAACACCTTCTGACCAATAAGAACTTGGAATTCAACAGTGCTATGGTAGAAACAAGAGACAAAGTGTCCTGATATTAGATAATAATGATTTAGCTAGTTAAGGCATCTTGGTTTTGTGTTCAATCAATGTAACGGTAGAATGACATATAAATTATACAAAATGATTGTAAATAACATTTACCTCAGATATGTTGGTAAATTATTAAGCAAAGACAGTCTACTACTAAAATTAGACCACAAACACAAATAGCATGGGAACTTTGAATATAAAATGCGTACAGTACTTATAACTGAATTCTATAAACATAGAAAATGTATTAATATTGTGTCTAGCTAACTTCCACATTTACTGGCTCCACACAGCAATAAGCCAATATACATATACATTTGTTGTTCCGGTGTTATTTTACTCTGTTCTTGTCACTTCCTGCACTGTAGCCTTCAAATTTAGTTCCTGCGCAAATCCTTGACTTCAAACTGAGCTAAATAATTCATGCTTCCAACATGGGAAGGTGAACACACCATACTCTTCTCCATTAAATGGTAAAAGTCATGAGAACACTGTTGCTAGGTAACTGGGAAATATGTACCAGGAGCATATGCAAGCTAATTATGGAGGCTAATGAGTGAGCTAGTTAACTCATTTTTGAAACAATGTAAACATACAATGACACTGCAAATTAGACAATAATATAGGAATTATTATTATTAATAATAATTACTAAGACTCCCTAGCACTAAAATTACCCTATACTTACAAGTAGCATTGACCGTTAACCAAAGATCCAGCAGTTCCACCATTTTGAGGAACATCAACAAATTAATAGTTTTATTCAAAATGTGTTTTAAAATTCACCTCCAGCTATGCTACAACAATATGAAACTAGAACTGAACGCAATATATGAATCTTTTTGAGGGGCAATGACACTGGAAATGAGACAATCCTTTTGGACATATCAATATTTACCTCAGATATGTGAGTAGATTACTATAAAAACACTCCCTTATACTAAAA
>CM041002.1:3338049-3348700 GCA_022985145.1 Pangasius djambal | reverse complement strand
TTTTTTTTTTTTTTTTTTTTTTTTTTTTTTTTTTTTTTTTTTTTTTTTTTTTTTTTTTTTTTTTTTTTTTTTTTTTTTTTTTTTTTTTTTTTTTTTTTAATAAGTTTTTCCTATTTTTTTTCCTATTTTTCCCTAAAATGTTTCTGGTTTTCACTTAATTTTTATACATTGTAATTTCACATTCAGTGTGGATAAAAGTTCTGACATGATTTATCTTGGTTTCTTCTTTTTTTTTTTTTTCACTCAAAAAACCTGCCATTTTAACAGGGGTGTGTAGACTTTTTATATTCACTGTAGATACTTTAGTTTTTCCCTTTACTGTTTCCCATGATCATCAATCTCCTTCACTTGCCCTAATAAAATGGGTTACAATATGGTCTTGTCTTATTTCTCTCTCTCTCTATTCCCCTCTCTCTCTCTCTCTCTCTCCTCATTTTCTCCTGTTCTGCCCCTCATAATATGGTCCTCCAGTTTCTCGCTTTCTCTCTCAATCTCACAATATGGTCTTTCAATCTCTCCGTCTCTCTCTCTCACCCTCTCTCTGTCCATCTCTAAGTCCCTCTAATCTGAAACAATCAGGTCTGTAATACAGCTCATTATTTTCTTCGAGGGTGGTAATAAGCATTATAAACCCGGCTCTGCAGCCGGCCGTCTTTGTTAAATCCGCCTTAATTCGGATACGATCTGTACCAACACCACAGAGCTACACAGACCTGCTTCCCCGACCACACCCCCCCTCCGGATCAGCCATGTCGGGGAAAAGAATACTATACTACACACATTTATATACAGGTTTGGCTCTGAATGTGTTGCTGAATATTCATATTTAAGTAAAGCTTCCTGATCTTGTAGGAAATCAATGGTTTTTAGCTAAAATTTAACAAAAATAAAATGTTACATAAAATTCCTTGCTTTTAAACACCTGGATTTTACTGCGTAACCATTTAAGTTCTTGAATGAAACAATTTGTTTGGTTATGGTTTTGTTTCGTAGTGGCGTCTTACGTCATCACTTTTGACTAGCGCCACAGACTCGGAACAGATGAGATCTATTCACATTCATTTACGGAGAATAAACGCATACGTCTCTGTCCAATTGACTTTAAAAAAAAAAAGTTCTGCTTTTGTCGCCGCCTTTTCTTTTACACAAGCCATGTTTGTCAGTTCGCTAATTATACCAGAGATTGTCTGTGAAATCTACGAAAAGTAAAACTCTAGCCCTGTAGCTAGTCTCTGGTCTGATGAGCTGCCTTCAGCTAAATAATTGATTCTAAATGCATGTGATTGGATAAACCTCAACAAACTCTGTCGAACAGAGGATCTGTCGATGAACTAGCTAGTTTGCTTATGATACTGTAGTGTGTTGCATTGACTGGCTCTGTTCATTCCACTGAAATACTTTGCTGGGTCTACGTCTGGACTACAACCCGGCTGTCGCATGAAAAATACATAATTAATATAAGATTTAGCTTTTCGAATTTTTTTGTATAAAAATGAATGTAGCATGATAAACCAACTGACACTAACTTCAGCCCAGGACAGAATAATCTTTCTGTGGGAAACAAGAAACAGTCATTTAACAGTAAAAAGTGATATAGACCATACAAAACAGTTTATAGCGAAAGATAACCGGTACAACAGTTGCTCTTTTAACAGCACGCGCACTCTTGTCCTAATAACGCGCCCCCCCCCCCCCAGGATAGAGTCAGTGAGTGAAAGAAAGTGAAGCTAATTTATGAAGCCTTCCCAGGTCTCTATCTCACCCTGCTCAGTCATAAAGTAGCTCCATAAGTACCAGGGGAGCCTGCTGATTTATGCCCAGTCTGGATCTCGTGTGACTGGAGCACAGTGTGTCCTCGCTCCCTGCTCTGGCCTGGAGCTTGTTAGAGGGAGCAGAGAGAGAGTCATGAAACTGCAGACCTGCAGGAGTGCTTGGTACACACTTTCCGATGTCTCACTAATGCTTTATTGTACAGCGACCTTATTACAGAATATAGACAGTGTTCTAGTTAGTGATAAAAAAATATGGTTATAAGCAATAATGTCACTTTTAAGCAAATTGCACCAGACAATCCAACAGGATGGATCTCACACACAAGTGTGTAGGAATTATTATTATTATTATTATTATCGTTGCTGTTGTTGAAATTCTGACAAAGCTACACACAAAAGGGTTTAATAAAAAAAAAAAAAAAAAAAAAAAAAAAAAAAAAAAAAAAAAAATGTTTGTTAGTTTGTTTGCGTTTTCATAATTTGTGTCTAAATTAAAATTTAGACACTCATTTTCACCTAATTTGCACCTGAATGCAAGATGAGGTGACAACCTGAAGAGCAAATGCATTAGTGAATAAGGAAGAACTGATAAGATCATACATTAATCTAGCACATCTGCTCTTTTATAGTCATTTGGTATGATTGTAGCAGAGCACAGGTGGATGGGGAATTTAAAAAATGTTGTTAAGTGATGTGGAATAATATGCGCAAAGCACAAATATGAGAAGCGCTACAACCCCTAAGGGGCACGTGAATGCTACGAACACATAAAAGACCTAGAAAATTGGAATTAGTCATAGGAAAATATACAAAAGTCAGAATCAGGGTTGGGGTTAGGAACGGGATTTGTCATCTGTCTTACAAACGAATTCATATGAAATCAAATAAATCCAACCACATCAAAATTCATATTAGATCAGCCTGGTGTCTCCCATAGCTTCTCCCAGTACCTGTGTAGGAGCACTATTCACACTATTGGTTCTGGGGTTTTTTTTGTTAGAAAATGTGGGCGGGTACAAACAAATGCGCAATTCACCTATCTCTATTAAAAGGGGGGGAAAAAAACACCTTTCCAGTTTAAGCCACACCCACTTCTGGTTTAAATTCAAATACAAATATTTGGAGCAGTAAATGGATACAAATAGTGGTACTGTGTTACACCCCTTCTGTGTAGATTGATTGACCACTTTACACTAAAGCGTGTTCATTCATTCATGCATTCATGCATTCAATTAGGCACCAGTGCTTGCACAAAATGGCGGCCTTCCTGAAACATGCCCAATGATTAGAACATGTACATCTTGTGCAATAATTAAAATCTATGATATAATGGAACCTGAAGCTACGATGGACTGCCATCCCATTCAAGGTGCATTAGGCCACGCCCACTTTGCCCACTAAACTACAGAAATGGATGTGTGAAGCACTAAGTACAAGATACAAATACTAGCATTGTGTTATATCCCTAGATTATCCAATAGCAACACCACCAATAATAAACAGCCACACAAATAATAATACAGTCATGTGAAAAAATTAGGACACCCCATGGAAGCCTGTATTTCTTTTGTTTTGTTTTTTTTAACATAGTTAAACTTATGGACATTTGATCTTCATTTTAACAATATTGGAAGATTCAAGTAATATAACTAAACAAATAAAACCAAAGAAAAGTCTTTTTAAAATGATCTGTAAAATGTAATTTAAAAAAATCAGATTTCTTGTGAGGAAAAAGTAAGGTCACCCCCACATTTATTTGTACTTAAAATGGCTAAAATTACCTACAGTTGTATCACATCAGGTGCAAATTATTAGAACATCATTACAGAGCATTTTGAAGGAGGCTTTGCCTTATTTAAACCTCAGACATTTAGTTTGGTTTGCTCTTAATTAGAGGTATCACCATGGTGAGATCCAAAGAGCTCTCTGAGGCCTTCAGAAAGAAGTTTGTTGACGCTTATGAGTCTGGTAAGGGGTATAAAAAGACCTCAAAAGAATTTGTAATAAGCCATTCCACTGTCCGGAAAATCATTTACAAGTGGAGAACATTTAAAACAACTGCCAACATGGCCAGGTCAGGCCGTCCAAGCAAATTCACCCCAAGAGCAGACTGCAAGATGCATAAAGAAGCCTCCAAAAACCCTAAAATATCATCACCGGACCTACAGCAAGCTCTTGCTACAGTTGATGTCAAAGTGCATGAATCTACAATCAGAAAGAGACTGTACAACTTTAATCATCATGGGAGGTGTGCAAGGAGGAAACCTTTGCTGTCTAAGAAAAACATGAGGGCAAGACTGAAGTTTGCCAAAGAACACATAGACAAAGGCCAAGACTTCTGGAATAATGTGCTTTATACAGATGAGTCTAAAATTGAATTATTTGGACACCATAACAGAGGGCATGTTTGGCATAAACCAAAGACAGCATTTCAGCAAAAGAACCTCATACCAACTGTGAAACATGGAAGTGGAAGTGCTATGGTTTGGGGATGCTCTGCTGCAGCAGGACCTGGCCAGCTCACCATCATAGAATCCACTATAAATTCTATATTTTATCAGAAGGTGTTTGAGGAACATGTGAGACCATCTGTCAAAAAAATTGAAGTGGAACTGGACCTTGCAACATGACAATGACCCAAAACATACCAGTAAATCCACCAAGGACTGGCTGAAAAGTAAAAAAAAAAAATGGAGAGTTCTGGAATGGCCAAGTCAAAGCCCAGATCTAAATCCTATTGAGATCCTGTGGGGTGATTTGAAACGGACTGTGCGTGCAAGAAACCCCTCAAACATCACACAGCTGAAAGAATTCTGCATTGAGGAGTGGAGGAAACGTCCTTCCAGTCGATGTTAGAAACTGGTAGATGGCTACAAGAAACATCTCACTGAGGTTATTTAGAGCCAAAGGGGGAAACACTAGCTATTGGGACATAGAGTGTCCTAACTTTTTCCTCAGTTGAAACACTCATTTTTTGTTGATTGTTTAATAAGTGAAAAAGTGATTTTTTTGTTGTTTACATGCAATTACATCACTTTCACCTACAGGTACAAATTAAAACCAGATCAGAAATTGGCATGTTGACATTTCTTAATAAAGAACTGAATATTTAATGGGGTGTCCTAATTTTTTCACATGAAAAAAGTATGTCAAGTAGGGGAGCTAGGAAGACTTGAGGTGGAATATGGAGGAGAAAAGAGAGATGCTGGGAAAGCTAAGGGAGACACGGCTGTCTCCTTTAATGACGTGCTTCACTTCCCAGAGCGAGAGGCGACCGCGAGGAAAGACAGGAAGCAAGAGACGCTGTATGATGTTATTTTACAACACCATTTTTCCTCTTCTGCAACAGATGACATTTCACTGGTCACTCATTTCACATGCCGCATGGCTCTTTAACAGCCAAACCAATAAGCACAGACATATACGGGCCTCTAGAACTCTCCATCCAAATGACAGCCGTGACTACGACTGCTTAAAACGGAAATGTATACTGTGTTTGGAAGTCACAGAGCTAACTCGCTGATCGTCTCAGAGTGAGTGTCGCACACGGTGCAAAAGGATAAAGGTGGTCTCTACAGCTCTCATCATCGATCAGACACACACACACAGAGGGAGAACAGAAGGGAAGTGGAGGCTAACATGTAGGCTGTGTCGGAGTGAGTCAGGAGTTGGGCACATTCAAAGTGAATTTTCAACACAGATATTCAAAGACATGATGTTTCTGAGCTGCTATGAGTCACCTGGATAATCCTGTAATAGTATTTCAGTCAGAAGAGCTTGGACTCGATGGACGTTTTCAGACGCACGTGTTATATCCAGTGTTGCGGAGTAGCTAGCTACATTTATTAGTAGCTTGGGAGCAGCTGAGCAATTTTAAAAATAACGTAGATTTTCCAGTAACAATCTATTTCTTTCACAAAGTATTGTAACAGTGTAGTAAGTAAAAAAAAAAAAACACAATACCTTTTGTCTTTTTTTCACGTAAGTTCAACGTTAGTTTTGAATCGAACAAATCACAATGTACAAACTGTTCCAATTACCATAAACAAGCATAGGTGCGTCTGAACATGAACGCGTCTCGAGAATAACAGCAGCGAGCGATATCGAACATTCAGCTATCCCAGCACTATCAAACACAAACCATGGTTTATATTAATGCGCTCGTTCTAATATATTATTGTTTCCATAGTAACAGCTAATACACAGGGGTGTGTACAGACTTATACTGTATGCGCCGCATAAACTAACACTAATAATAAATAGATTAAAAAAAAAAAAAACACATGCTGTTTAACAAAGAAAAATCGTTGATGTGGAGAAGTTTTTTGTTAGCAGATATCTATCCATCCATCCATCCATCCAATTCAACACTGTCTTTAAGCTAGCTAGCTAAATTTAGCTAGCTACTTCATTACCATCCGCCTCAGAATTGCACAATTCAGCCTGGTACAAACAGTGTATTAAAAGATCAAAACTCCTTCTCCTTCATAAACAGCTTGCGTCGAGTAGCTAGGCTAGCCATCGAGCTCGATATGTTCGCTAAAGCTTTTATACTTGTTTCACTTCTGCCACACTGGGAAGTCTGAAAATTACATCTTTAGAGTCGTGAATACGTAGGATGCACCAATCCACATCTAAATATGGCGTCAGTCCCGCCACTTGTAATTATTATCCTTCTCATCCAGCCTGTTACATTTTCAACATCACTTAGGATTGTATAAATATTGTAAAAATGTCGTGCAACTCTTATGCTTTTTTAAATTTTTTAAATTTTTTTTTTTTACATGGAATGATCTTTCTCTCCACAGTCGATCTCCCAGCAACAGATTCCTTGACAAGATAATTCATGGGCATCAAAGTTATTGGTTTCGAGAATCGATCAAAGAGGGTTACTGCGCAGGCAGAGAACAAAAGGCTCAAGAACCGAAAACAAGGGTAACACATTGATACACACACAGAGGAACACAAACACAAACGCTTGCTTGATGTCAATTTGGCAACCTCTGACCTCTGGCGATCAACAATCGCAGCGGCGTCACTTCTGAGAGAATAATGAGAACGAGAAAAAAAAAACATACTAGGGGAGCCAGAATGAGAAATGCAGGTCACCCTGTTTTTTTTTTTTTTGTTTTTTTTTTGTTCCTAAGCCAAACCTCAAGCACTTATGGAAATCATGTTGGCAGGAAGCGATTACAAAATGATTCCTGCCTCAGTTTCAGAGAAACGCGATCAAAGCTAATTGACGTGCTGCTCCGGCGGCTCGGCTGCTCTAAGGAAGTCGGCGCAATCGCGACGTCGGCAGAACGTCAATAAGCTGATGAAGATAATGGTCTAATCACATTAACATTTATGGAGGCAAACTAATCATCAGACCTGTTAACATTTCCACATCATCTCCTGCTCTATTTCCTAACAGGTATTGATGAGGCAGTGATCAGAGAGAGAGAGAGAGAGAGAGGCTACGCCAGCTACCATACCGACATCTGATCTGGCATTTTAATCGGTGCGAGGAAATCTGGTTTGAGGAAGCCATAATTATAGTCTGAGATGTCATTAATCTTCTAAATGTGTTGCAACAATCAAGGCAATGCTGCCGACTATTCGTTTCTACCAGAGGAGAGGTCTATAATAAATTATGTGCATTACGTAAATGATGCATGATGTAATTATGTAATTTGTAATGTGTAGGGTCAATCTGTCTCGGTTACAGATGAAATTGAGACAAAAAAAAAAAAAAAATGTTATTGATTTCTTAATAACGCGTGAGAAATAGTTACTATAGAAATACGACATGCTGTCTTGTTATTACTGCAACCTCATAGCATTAAAGGAACAGTTTGGCCAATATTAAAAACCACAAAGATACACAGAAGCAGTGCCTTCGCTTTCCTTCAAGGTACGAAGAACGTCGAATTTTAGTAACGCATGCACGTTACCGAGTATTTCAAGCACAGCGAGGTTGAATTCTTGAATCTGATTTATTTATTTATTTATTTTGGATAACCGCACGCCTCAGACAGTGGTTCTGGCTGCAACATGAACAACAGGTTTATAGGAATATGCTTGTTCTAATATATTATTGTTTCCGTAGTAACAATAACATAATCCACGCTCCACATAAACTAACACTAATAAAAAAAAATAAAAAAAAAAAGTTAAAGAAAAATCGTTTTTTTTTTGTCAGGAGATGTTTTTTGTTAGGAGATGTTGATTTATTTATTTATTTATTTATTTATTTACCTACTTATGCACTTATATACATTGTGAATGGGTGTTTTTGTTTTTTTTTGGTTTTTTTTTCCTCTTTTCCATTTCTCTTGGTTGGCGGTTCGGAGTTCACAACCTTGTAATGGACGAGATGTTTTTCTATCCCTGAATTTTTTTTTTTTTTTTTTTTTTTTTTTTTTTTTTTTTTTTTTTTTTTTTTTTTTTTTTTTTTTTTTTTTTTTTTTTTTTTTTTTTTTTTTTTTTTTTTTTTTTTTTTTTTTTTTTTTTTTTTTTTTTTTTACAATGTTTTAAATCTTCTGCAAATATATGAGCACTTTTAAGGATATTTTGTAGAAAGTGGTATGAAAATCTGTAAAGTGGTATAACCGCACTGAGAAAGAGTATAGAGAGAAAAGAGGAAAGAACTGAGCCCCTGAGCCTTGTGGGACTTCAGCGGAGAGTCTAAATGGTGTATTTTTTATATTTTTATGTATTTATTTATTTATTTATTTTTGCATAAAGAAAGTTGCGGCCTTTTTTTTTTCCTGCACTTCGGTTCATCCTGTCCGTCAGGTCCACTGTGTATAAACGTGGTAGCTCAGTGGTTAGGATGTTGGGCTACTGATCGGAAGGTCATGAGTTCGATCCTCAGCGCCGCCAAGCTGCCACTGGTGGGCCCTTGAGCAAGGCCCTTAACCCTCAACTGCTCAGTTGTATAAATAAGATAAATGTAAGTCACTCTGGATAAGGGTGTCTGCTAAATGCTATAAATGTAAATGTAAATGTAAACGTGACAGTAACAGAGCAGAGTTTAATTATAATTAATATTCAGGAAACATTATCAGCTCCCAATGCTGTTAAACCATTTTAAGTACTTTTAATCTCCTGTACTAATGCAGAACCACTCCCCAGTGTGTGTGTGTGTGTGTAACTACTGCAGAGTTTTTTTATTCACAACCACAGCCAGACTGAGCCTAGAGAGATGAAGTATGAGACGAAACAGGAATGAGAGAAGAAAGTGGATGAAAAATGATGGAAGGGTGAAGCACAAGAGCAAGAAAACAAAAAGCTTCTAGGTATTGCGTGTCATACAAAAAGAATGAAATCTCTCAAAATAAATGGCGCCCCTTCCACCATCTTTCAGTCTTTGTGTCTGATCAATGATCAGTGAAGTTAAGCGTCTGAGTCAACAGGAACAGAACCTTATCCCGAATTCATCTGCGCGGTGGTGGAGGATGTGTCGTAGTGATGTTGCGCATTTGTCAAAAAAAAAAATTCCTCTCGCTTCTGCAAATGCCTCTCTCTCATCGTCATGCCACCTGAGGCCATCAGTTTAATGAAATTACGTACGCTACTGCATCGCAACTGCTCACTATGATCTCTCCTCGTGCATGAAAGAGAAATAGTGGACGTGAAGCAAACGGAAAATGAAGTCCCGTCCATCATCCTGCTGATCACACCAGGCAAAGAGCTAAATAAATAAATAAATAAATAAACAAACAGAGATGAATGACGGAAGGAGGCAGATGAATCTCCTGTTTCATTTTCACAATCTCTCTCTCTCTCTCAGTGCACTCTTATGCATGGAAGAATCATCACGTGGACATTTTTGATCTTCCAAGAGGATTCTGGGAACTATTCTAATGATCTCACTGATTCCCTTTGATATTCCATAAATCGAAAAATCATTTATGCACAACCATAAAAACATATTTCTCCATTCCCGTGCCTGCTGTGACCAATTAATTAATTCTAAAACCATGCAGGATAAAACTGGCGCTTGCTTCATCTTAAACACACCCACACACTTACACACACACACACACACACTTACACACACACGTGCACAATCCGCTACTTTAACAAGTCTTCTGCCTCTCATCTGCGCCGCTCTCCCGGGGTCTATTTGCAAGGTGACTCCAATAAATAAAAAAAATTGCCACCAGTTTCATTATTAAAAACTCATATCGTGCCAGCCGGCCCCACAAATTTCATCCTTCACAATCTGACACACTATTTCATCCAGCCAAAATGCAGCAGTCAGACACAACACGGACTACTTATGGTGTCTGATGCCATGTCGAGCCGTGCCAGGACACGTTGCGATATATTATATTGCTGTTTCATATGCGTTACATTAACGCGCACACCTCAGGCTGCTATACCGCACCTTCTTACTTCAAGCTGTGGGCATTTGCACTGGCCCACTTTTGCACATCCTGCACTAATGTACAGTTAATGTCTCTCTTTTTATTCCCCAAAATTTTTATATTTTCATGTTTATGCTCATAGTTTTCATAGCTTTATAGTTTCTTTATATTTATGCTTCTCATTTCATAACTTTCTTTTCTCTCTTGTAATTTCTTACCTTACAATGTTTACCTTAATATTATAGATTCCTTAATATTGTGTGTGTGTGTGTATGTGTGTATGTATGTATATATATATATATATATATATATATATATAAATATATATACACTGCCCTCCAAAAGTTTGGAAACGCCTGAACAAAATAGGGTTTTTGGGCAATATCAGCATAAATCCTCTTTAGTTAGTGACCATTTTGCATTGATAATAAGGGACAACACTAGGCATCCGAGCAGTCAGTTTATTCACACATTGACTTGATATATTACTCCAAGCCTCCTGGAGGATTGCCCAAAGATGAT
>CM041002.1:3277826-3337949 GCA_022985145.1 Pangasius djambal | reverse complement strand
ACATCACTCTGTGTAACATTTGCATTTGTTATGCCCTGTCACGATGTTATGTTATTATGCTGTGTAGCATGTTATGCTTATAGGATTATCATCATGATGCCATCTCATGCCACGACATGTTATGATATACATTACGTTGTTACTTGTTTTGTCATATCAAGCCATATAGCGACATGCTATGATATTACATTGCGTAACATCGCGTTTATGCTGTTTACGTCATGTCACGCTACGGCATGTTACAACATATTACGTGATTATGCTGTGTAATATTACTTTTATGATGCTTACATCATATCATGCTATGTCACAAGGTTCTTAAACTATGCCACATTACCTTTATGATGATTATATCGTGTCGTATCACGACATGTTACGATATATTACATTATTACTTTGTGTAACATTGCATTTATGATGTTTGTTATCATTATTAGCATTTCATCATTGCCGTGAGAGTTTAGCACATTTTGTGTTATTACATCGTATAAGTTATGTTTGTGATGTTTGTAATGTCATGACAGGACAGGATATGATACGTATATTACATTGCATAACATTGCATTTATGATATTTATGTCTTATGCATTAGACTGTATTGTGTTATTACATTGTGTAGCGTTATATGTTATGCCATGACATGTCATGTTACATTATGTTTTGCTGTATTTGATGATCTTACGATGCTCATAGAGTTAGCTAGGGGACATCCACCATGACTCAACTTCACCTACCGCTACTGACTAATCGGCGTGAAGGTGAGTGGGTAGTTCTACGTTTCAGCTTAGAGGGCAACTGAAATTCTCCTCCTCTATTCAAAGCTCCTCCAGTAAGCAACTTTAGATGTAAATCACATCGCCTCTGTGTAGCTGATAAATCCAAGCTAAAGCTTTAGGCTCAGGCCGGTAGCAGGCTGCTGGTTCAGCGGCTATCGCATCCATAATGTACACTTTATAGAGCCTAACACCTTGTCTACTTGTATCTACACAAAAAACGTTTTTTACCCTGAAGAAAAAAAAAAAAAAAAGAAAAGGAAAAAAAAAAAAATCCCATTCAGACCAACACTGGAAGAACTGTGGAAAACGAAACTACAAATGTTCACGAGAATAGCCCAGAAAGTAAAAACGGAAGAAGAGGGAAAATTGCTTGATCCCTCTCATTTGCTTAATCCCCGTCATTTGAAACTGTGCTCTCTGCATTCTGCTGATAAGTGGATAAACTCGGTGACCTCATGTCTCCATCACTAGCTCTTAAAACTGTTGCTGAGAGACGGCTCAGTGGAGTTTGTGAATTACTCTCCGTGTATATAATCGAAATCGAAATCCAGCTATCAGGAAAAAAAAAAAAAAAAAAAAAGAAGATGGAGTATGCGACTCAGTCAGCTTCGACTGTAGTGTTTTAGCGATTCTCCTAGATACTCAAGAGAAATAAGAGATCATAAACCAACACTTCACTTCACTTTACCGTGTTTTAGATCATCTTCAGGTGGCGGTGTGTTAATGCAATAGCTCCTTTCACCAAAAAAAAAAAAAAAAAAAGTCTCTCATCTGAACAAAAATGATTTACGTTCATTTGCACTCGAATTTGCACATTTCCACTTACTGCATGGTTACTCTGCTTATGTCCTTTACTTTTTTTCCTTTCATCCTATACATCTTTTTTTTTATTTTCTGGCACATTCTGCTATACCTAATCAGCCATTATTTGTCCTTATTCCATCACGTCCGTTCATTCGGGTTCATGTATATATTCAATATATTCAATTCATGTTCGTCATGTGTATTTGATTGTTTCTTATAATTTTTGCCTCTTTTTTGTTTTGTCATGGTGTCATTTTGTTTTGTCATGGTGTCATTTTGTTTTGTCATGACATTTTCAGGTGCTATATAGATAAATATGTATTAGTAGTAGTATTTGTTATTATGGTTTAATTTTCTTTTTCTCTGATTGATTTTTTGCTTGTTTATTAGTGTGTATGTCTGCGGCCTGGAGTTGTTGAAGTTTGATGGCAAACGCCACAGTGCCAAATACTGTCTTCTGTGTTTCGCTGCATCGATTAATCAATCCAAAAATTATCATCTAGAATATTTAAGATTATGACTTCACACCACAAAGATGGTGTGTGTGTGTTTACGGAAAAGTAAGAAGAAAAAAAAACGTGTTTGTGTGCGAGTGTGGTGTGTGTTTATAATAATTATACACATAAATTTCCCTTGTTAGGGTACAATTTTAATCTGCCATGTCGTGTCTGGTACAATGCCAAAGTGCTTATTACAGCAGAATGGGGGCAAGTGATTAAGTTAAGTGTGTGTGTGTGTGTGTGTGTGTGTGTGTGTGAGATGTGTAAACATCGCAATCATTGCAGCTTGTGTTGACTTGAATCGACATCAATGCCAAGAACATGACCTTCAGAATCTTAGTGTGATGTTGCACAATGCGATTAAAAAAAGAAAGGGATTAAAAAAGATGAGTTGACTTACCCACTTGGGATGAATCACCTATAACAGGAAGAGAGAGAGAGAGAGAGAGAGAGAGAGAGAGAGTGTTACTACAAACATGTTCAACTGTATAGCACATAACAGTCGCACTTTAACACTTCCAGGATGCCACCCGGAATAAAAATAAGCAGCATTCTCGACAATCAAACACATGTCAACTATGTACGCTTTTTTTTTTTACGCTAACATTACTACACACATCCTGCATTAATAACTAGTTTTACACAGATTTATACTAGCATTAACTACATTCTCATTCCCTTTTTGGTAGGAGCGCACTGAAATATACATTTATCAAAGATCACAAATATCACACAGGTTTACTGATATCATCACACAATGTACATGTATAAAGGGGAAAAAAAAAACAACCTCTCTATATGTAACTAAATACGTAATATGCACTAAACCAAGCCTTTTCTTGTCACTGGCGTGGTCAGAATTGAGGCGGTCCATCTTTGTATCTTTAATATCTATTTTTCACCTGGAAACATGGATATAGCATACTGTTAAAGGATCTAAAGTACATAAACTGACTGAAGAGCTTCAAATGCATCTTTCTAGATAAAAGACACGTATTAAAGGTAATAATAATGTGATAAGGTACAAGTACGGCCAGGCTGTTATCTGAGCACATGCTACTAAATGAAAATGTTGGGAGCCGTACATTGATGGTTGGCACGCACTAGAATTTGGCACGCTAACTTGAACACAATCCACGCAGGGGTTTGGTTGGGATTTACGTGGTGGGGGAGTTATATTTTATTATGCGCTACGTAAACTGTTTTTATGATGCCATGTTATCATGCTTTATGTATCTGACTTTAAGTACTTCTGACCATTTTATTTAGCATACACCAGGCACCATAATGCCTTATGTACGTTATATAACGTGATAAAGCACGTCTTCATACTATCAGTTCACATAACGTATTATAATATCTGTTCATAAACCACTATATTAATGAAGTGTTATGTATGTAACTAAATACTTATGAGCATTTATATAGTCTTATATGAGGTATTATAATGCATTATAATGCATATATAATTTACTAGGCACTATTTAAACTGTTTGTATGATGTCATATTATCATGCTTTACGTATGTAACTTTAAGTACTTATGACCGTTGTATTTAGACATACACCAGGCACCATAATGCATTATGTATGTTACATAACACGTGATAAAGCACGTCATCATATTATCGGTTCGTATAACGCATTATAATATCTGTTCATAAAGCACTATATTATATGACACGATACTTTATGAAGTGTTATGTATGTAAATAAGTACTTATGAGCATTTATATAGTCCTATATGAGGTATTATAATGCATTTTATATACAGAGCTCCCAAACATTTTTTTAAACAAAGTTTTCCATTTGTTTCTGTTCTTATAGGGCTTTGTTTAATGGACTGATCTGGTGGTCAGAACACGTACTGATCTTTTTTTTTTTTTGGCATTAAGTATCATGATGATCAAAATATTCATTTTCAGAGAAAATAAAACACAGTGAAACATTTAAGCTAGTGAAATGAACACGTTAGCTAGCCATTACCTTTACTGAATGAAAACAGTTTACACTTCAGGTTTTCTCTACGCAGTAGTGAGGAACTGTAGTACATTATCATAATTATCACCACCATTACAGCCATGATTTACACCATCGTAAAAATAGATTACCAGAGCTCATTTTCACTTAACATTCACATAAACTGCAGAGTTTAACCCCTGCCCACGGTGTGTCCTTGGGAAAAAAAAGAATTTACATCAATAACAGTTTAGAAGTGGAATTTTGGACTTGTGTGACACTGTGTGTTTGAACCACGGACATATATTTCAATATAGTTCTAACATTTCAACCCTATTTCTACACCCAACATACACACACACACACCATTCCTAATACAACATACCATGGGGTCACTTCCAAGGCTAAAATAAATGAAACACCACCTTTCAACTCTCCAGAGACATGATACACAAAATCTGTCCATCCATTCACTTGTTATCTATAATAATAATAATATAATGCGTAATAAACCACGACAGTGTGCTTGCTACAGAAGAACAACGGCTTGATTATGGTTTCACTATTCAAAGAATAGCCTTTTTTTTTTTTTTATAACACACAGAGATTTTCTTAAGCACTTTCTTGCCATTCATCTCAGCACGCAGGCTTCTGGACCACTGTACTCTACTGATGTACAGTTAGGTCCAGAAGTATTTGGACAATGACAGTGTTTTTGGTGATTTTGCCTTTATACACCATCACAATGGATTTGAAATAAAGCAATCAAGATGTGATCGAAGTGTAGACTTTCAGCTTTATTTTAAGAGGCTCAACAAAAATATGGCATTTACCATTTAGGAATTACAGCCATTTTCAAGGGCTCAAAGGTATTTGGACAAAGTGACCAGTAATTGTAAATATAACCATAATTTTAATACTTGGATGAAAATCCTTTGCAGTCAATGACTGCCTGACATCTAGGGGCCATGTTCTCAAAACTCAAATTCTGAGAAAAATTCCTCAGAACCTTCAGTTGCTGCTTGTTTGTGGGTCTTTCTGCCTTCAGTCTTGTCTTCAGTAAGTGAAAAGCACGCTCTATTGAGTTGAGATCAGGCGACTGACTTGGCCATTGAAGAATATTCCATTTCTCTGCCTTCAAAAAGTCTTGAGTTGCTTTCGCAGTATGTTTAGGGTCATTATCCACCTGCACTGTGAAGCGGCGTCCTATCAGTTTTGTAGCATTTGGCTGAATGTGAGCAGAGAGTATAGCCCTATACACCTCAGAATTCATCTTGCTACTTCTGTCAGCAGTCACATCATCAATAAACACCAGTGTTTTTCTTCACCAAGGAAAGGATTCTGCAATCATCCACTTTAGTTGTCTTCCGTGGTCTTCCAGGCCTTTCGATATTGTTGAGCTCGCCAGTGCTTTCTTTCTTTTTAGGAATGTATCTAACTGTTGATTTGGCCACGCCTAAGGTTTTTGTTGTCTGTCTCATAGATTTATGTTGTTTTTTTCAGCCTAATGATGGCCTCCTTCTCTTGCATTAAGATCTCCTTGGACTTCATATTGGTAGCTCCAGTCGAACAGCTGCCAAATGCCAACTCAATACCTGATATCAACTCCAGACCTTTTATCTGCTTCATTTGTTTTGAAGTAACGAGGGAATGGACGCACCTGGTCAATTAACTTCTCGTCAGTCAATTGTCCAAATACCTTTGAGCCCCTGAAAATGGAAGTACTTTGCTTAAAATGGCTGTAATTCCTAAATGGTAAATGCCATATTTTTGCGGAGCCTCTTAAAATAAAGCTGAAAGTCTACACTTCGGTCACATCTTGATGGTTTTATTTCAGATCCATTGTGGTGGTGTATAAAGGCAAAAATCACAAAAACACTGTCATTGTCCAAATACTTCTGGACCTAACTGTACATCAGTAGAGTACAGTGGCCCAGAAGCCTGCGTGCTGAGATGAGGGCCATGGAGGACAATCTGTTTATCCAAGTAAGTGCCTAATTCTTAACAGAGAGCAAAGCACGGCTTTTTAGGGATGCCACGGTAGGATCTGACGGCTTTGGGAATCACAACAGAAGGGTGTACTCTGTGCTTCTCGGTTTTCAAGATGCTGTGTGTGTTTTAAAAAAAAAAACAAAAAAAAAACAAAAAAGCTATTCTCTGAATAGTGAAACCATAATCAAACCGTTGTTCTTCTGTAGCAAACACACTGTCGTGGTTTTTAAGGAGAAGTACAAAGGGTGTGAATTTTGAGCATGGGAATGTAAATGCTAATAGTTTAACTGCTAATCACTTGAAAAATAAATAAATAAATAAATATGATAATAATAATAATAATAATAATAATAATAATAATAATAATAATTTAAATGTCAATTTAATCAACAATACTACATTCAATAAATAAATTTAGTAAAGTTTTATACATAATATGATTTGTTTAATTTTTTTATGTTTTCTTTTAAAATCCATCTCAGGCCCTTTTTTCTTTTTTCTTTTTAAATTATTGAAATATTTACCTACCATTTATTTCTACCATTTATGTTACATGTGATGATAAAGGATCATCTGTGAAAAACTAAAACAATACATATCTTCTTGATCTATTTTGTCTTCTTATTGTGTCTTAAGGATTATGTAAACGTTTGCAGTCTATGGATTGGACATCTATGCAAAACTTTCAAATCTGTGATTTAAGCTGCGTCAGATATACGTGTATCTAGAGCCCAGATACTGTTTAGTGCTGCTTGGGCTTACGGGTGATATTGTTTCTTTTCCTGCACTCCTACTAAAGTCCAGCTCGTGTACAAAGGTTTCTCTCCGAGTGTGCGCCTGGCTGTGGGCTGTTTTCGTTTCTTTGATCATGGCTGTAGGTGAATGGTCAGAGTTCTTGTGTGCGTGTCAGATCTCTTGTCTGGGTTTTCCCGATATCTAGCAAAAAAAAAAAAAAGAATAGACTGGCCAACAGAAGAGGTGCTTATTTTTTGCTAGACAGAGATTCAGACCTACAATCTATCTGCTTCCTTATTTATTTAGGTTTGAAGCCCAATACCGGATGAGTCCTAAGTACGGGCTCCATGTTACTACGGCATAATGTCAGTTATTCTCAATATCTATGAGATTCAGAGCTGGATTTGAGTAACTCCAATTTACTTTCCCACCTGCCATTCTAGACTTGTGTTCGTGAAAGACTTGGGTCCAGAACCTGATACAATCATTTTCCTCCATTATTTAAATCAGCAGCAAGTCGAGACTCCAGCTTTCTGCTGTCGAATGACGTGAGCTATGATGATGAGAAGTGTATGGCAAATGAACCGCTCTTAGTTAAGTGCTGTACGCTAATAAAGTGCCCATGGTCAGCGAGTTTAATCATTATCCTTAATCTATTAGCCTTCGACTAACTAATAACTACTGTAGGTGTTACTTGCGACGCACGTATTCTTAATAAATAATGGACATTTCTGTAAATGTGCAGACTAATGGACAATTAGTAAAATGCTGTTCAATGATTAAATCCACTGTCTTAACAATATTGGAAAAATACTGGACAGTTACATCACAAAAAATAAATTTCATCGCCGTGCCGTCTTTTAAAGGTAAAAATCTGCCTCCTTATTGAATTGGCTTCAGACTGATTTCACAGCTCTGCTTACATCACAGATGATACACTGATTCATAAATGGATATTGATGATTATTTAATGGAATTCCATAATCGGATGAATAATTTACCAGGTATGAGTGTTCAGCGAGTTAATAAAGGCACGAGGAGCTGCCTCAGGGTCATGTTAAAGCATATGTAAGACAGGTTTTTGAATTCAAATATTTCATGTAAATTAACTACGTGATTAAATTCATGCTTCTTCAAAGTCGTATCTGGATCAGTCATGTCTAGTAGAGCTGAAAGTAATGCATTTACTGTATTAATTTATGTAGGGGCACGGGGAAAATAAAATGCACACGTGTAGAAGGCATTAAAAGCCCTGAAAAGGGCAATAATTACAGCAAATTGCACAAACCTACACGGTAATGTTGCTGAATTACTTAAAGCAGTATTTAATTAAATCACGAATATATTTGCATATTAGCATCACCTGCTGTCTCTGCTGGGATTGTGGGTAATGGGTCGATGTCTAAAATGTGCTGAATATGCATCGCAGAGCCGAGATAAAAGTTTGACCGGAATGATATTAGGTGAAGACGTAAATCTAAAAGCGAATTTGTTCCTAGCTCCACATGCCACCTGCCTAAACCCTGCATGACAACTGACAAACTGGAATTCTACATCAACTTGTAAAGCCTTATTCTAAAATGTGTCGGCTGTGATACAGACTGCCTTCATTAAATCTGACGCATCTAAATAAATGTGACTCTGCTATGCAAGGGAAAAAAAAAAAAAGAAAGCTGAAACCTATGTCACTTGGCTTGGGTGGTGCGTCAACTTAAAACTGAAGTGAACGTTCGTTATGTCACCTAACGCTTGTTGGAATAAAAACAAAATTCAGTAGCTTTATACTAGTTATGATATCAGTTTATATCGGTCATAAAGCGCTTATGCAGAGGTTATCAGACTTATTCGCAAAATACCGAAAAGATTCCAGATGGCTAACGTGTTGAAACAGAATCCAGGGGTCATGCTTGCATTAAGAACCACTTGAGAAAACACTAACCTGGTGTTTATATAAAGTAGCAGTCAGGCAGGATATAAACGTTTTCTTTATTTTATTGTTCAACGTTTTAAACCCAGCCAGTGCTCGCGTAGTTCTACATGACCAGGTATCTATAGCTGTTTGTAAGAATTATCCATTAGTTTAACTGATTGTTAGCTGTTAGCTGATTGGTTCTCTGATTTTGACTGACCATTGATTGGTTCTTGGTCTTGATTCTGACTCTAATATCCATATACACATACTACAGGGTGTCCCAAAAGTCTCCACACATGGGGGAAATTAACACTTTTTAGGAAAATGTTTTCCTAAATTTTTCATAATTAGTTTATATATATATATAAGAACGTATTGAAGTCATTGTCATGGCTGGATCGGGAAGCTGCCGCAAGGTTGCGATGGACATTAACAGGAAACATGGCAAGTACCTCACAAGTAACCAATTCAAAAAGAGTGGAAGTGTTGCAGACCAACCGAGAAATGGACGTCCATGAACATCCACTGACGAAGGCACAACTGACGTGGTGCTGGCAAACACAGTCCCCTATGTATGGAGACTTTTAGGACACCTTGGATATATGGTACATTTTGAGCCTGTATGTCTGAAATGTCAACATATCATCATTTAAGACTATCATCACTTATCCAGGTTCCTCAGTGAGTCCTACTCCTACCAACCTTTGAAGTCATCACTCAACTAGACCCGTAATAATGATAGTGGCTTTATACTGTAAGTAGCTGAGTTTCATACACTGAGTATGTCACCAAAAAGAAAATATGAAAGGTGTTATTTGGGAACCTGGCTATTTAATGATGCTTCCATTTTGCATCAAGTTGCAGCTTACGAGCAGAATTAAAGCAGCAGAATCAAGGGTTAGGGGGATTGTCAGGCTTTTACCTTCCTGCCTTTCATTTATGACTGCTGGCTCCTTTCAAAAAAAAAAAAAAAAAAAGTAGACAGTTTTAGAAGAGAAGGAGAATTAGGTTGAGAAATGCTGCTTTCCAGCATTTGAGAAAATGCTGGATGACGTGACTCGTGGCGGCGTCGCCATTTAATTACTGTGCTAGTCTGTAAAAGTTTTAGCACCTCGCATCTCGGCTAATTCCTCCAGCATCTCTTTATAAAACATCAGTGACAAATGGCCTAGAAAAACCTGGTTCAATAAACAGAGATTAAAAAAAAAAGAGGTGATCTAGTTTTCTTCCTTGAAAGACAACATTTTCGACAAAGCTGGTTGGAAATGGAGTGGAAATACGTCGACAGTTCCCGGTTCATTCCTACATATTAGGGGGTTTTGAGTTTGGGAATAAAATCCTTGTTTATAATATGTTTGTTGTTTACAGTATCATCTCTAACCTGTATTATTAGTGTTTAACAGCAAGTACGGTTCGAGATGGCACAAAACGTCAGCCGATATGTCCTTGGTGTGTAAATGTAAGCTCTTAGAAGGGTCTCTCAACCCTTTCCTTATTGCTCAGTTTTCGCTCTCATCTTAAATTCATTATTTGTTTTTTCTTCTTTTCTTTCACAGCACACTGTGTAAGTATTATGGCTCATCCTTAATGAGGGAGATGCCACATAATTTCTGCCTTTGCAGACACACAGAGACATCGCCTCAGCCTTTAATTTGAGGATAGTTATTAACATAGTGTAATACAGATTGAATCATTTGCTCTGTTGACTGTAATTCGTGTTCTTAGACGCCGAGTGCAATTGTAGCAAGGATGCCGCTTGATTGTTGCAATCGAGGCCCTCAGTGAGGCTGAAAGATGCCTGCAGAGACTTGTTCTACACATCCAGCCAATTAAACAGGCAGAGAGAGAGAGAATTAGAGAGAGACATGGGGGAGAATAGAGCTGAAATGAAACTCTGAGCTGTTTTTGCTCGCAGAAATTAATATACAATGAATGGTTCAGTGGTTGCAGTGATTTATTCTTTTTTTCTACATACAAGGGAAAGAGATTAAACTCAGCTATGATGAATTAACATGATTCAGTAACACATTAACAGTAACATCTTCACGGAGACCTCTGCTTTGTGACATTGCGTTCTCAACTGAATTCGCCATTCTAATTAGTGAGGAGGTGTTGACTTATTAATTATTATTATTATTTTTTTTTTTGAAAGCAGTTCCGCCTGCACTCGTTCTAATACGTTATCATTTCTGTGTAACAACTCGATCACAGGACTCGTGTGGCGGACACTACGGTTAATCCAAGACTAATAATGAACAGATTAGAAAACATGGTATTCAAAAAATAAAAAAAATATAATCATCAATATGGGAAGTTATCGATAAGGAGATCTTTATTGAACATTTATGGAAGGAGTTTCCAATGTCAGAAAGTTATTAAATTAATAAAAAAGTATGATGTGTCATTCATTAATAAGTGTTTAAAACTTGAATCACTGAACACCAATAATAATAATAATAATAATAATAATAATAATAACAATAATCACATTTACAGATGTGCAGTCATTGGAAAGTAATCAATTTCGGAATGGTCTCAGCATGCCCTGTCATGATTAATTCTTTACTTTATGGACGTATGTTATGGAAATTTGGTGTAATTACAGAGCATCAATGAACTTTTCCTTAAATAACAGGTACAGTGACTCAAATTATATCATATATACACACATACACACGCACACACATGAGTCAGTGATTTCATATATATATATGAAATATTTGAAATATAATAAATAATTATATTTGTTGTATAATAAAATCTTATAGCACTTTTGTGCATCTGTTATTACGTACAGTTCCTCCTGTCAAATGAAGCTGTTTGACTCGAATGAAAAATATGACTCACCCTCATATATTAGGCACAAGGGAGTTTGACTCATTCAGTCATTTATTCATATACCTTACTCTGGCATTTACTCAATCCTACATACAGTAATGCTGGATTTCATTTCGTTTCATAACCTCGTCCCTACACCTATCCTTAATAATCTCTTGTTTCTTTTCTGTTTTATTCACTCGAAACAGACATTTTTGTACTCTCTTAACTTTAGAGCTGACCTGAAAAATGGAGTTTCAGTCCATATCTTACTATGTGAATTAAATATTGAAACTTTCCTACTATTAATTCACAGCGTAGATGAGGGATGACAAATTGTTCATGCTGGCTGTACTCCACAGCCACTGAATTATAAACTCGCACCTCAGTGTACGTTCTCACATTAAAAGAAGCGAGTTCAAAAGTTCAAACGCCATTAAAAGGTGGTTTTGAACTGCACAGTGTACTAGATATAATTGTGAATTCTGTAGACGGCTGAAGCCTGAAGTGCATCCAAGTGTGAGTGCATTATTTTAAAACCTTTTTTACACTGGCATTTTTGGCGCTGGAAACCTGGAGCTATTTCTCTTGCACAAATGGAGAATTTCTTACAAATAATTGCAGCACAAATGAGGATTTTATGGCGTGCATTCAGCCCAAATAAACAAAGACTTTTCTGACCAAATGTTGCAAATTCACAGCTGGTTCAATCCTGGGCTTGGGATAATGCCTGTGTCTGGTTTCGCATGTTATCTGTGAGGGTTTCCTTCAGGTTCTCTGATTTCCGCCAACCTCCCAAAAACATACTGGGAGGTGAAGTGACGATGACGAATTGCCCCTAGGTGTGAACGAGTGTGCCAATGGTGCCATATGATGGCCCGGCGTCCTATCCGGGATGTATTTCCTTATTGCGCTCAGTGTTCCTGGGACAGACTCTGGATCCACCACAGCCCTGACCTGAAGTGCTTACTGGAGATGAAGATGAAGATTTTCATCAACACCAGTCATCAAATTTAGTCACTGACTCAAACTCATCGCGTCTTTTCATCAAACCAAATGGTCAATCAAATGACAATGTTAATTCTTCCATGCTGGACTTAATGGCATCATTGGACACCAACATACTAATGCGGTTGCTTTTAGTATTCGGGAACCCCGAGTTCTGTTGGTTCTTGCTTCTTGTCTACCCAAGAGTGTAATTTGAAGTAAACATTCCTCGCTCGTTATATGTCCTATGCATTTTCCGCGAGATTAGCATGGAGCAGTGCGTGCGTCCCCTCTCCGTGCCGTTGACAGAAAGCTGAATACAGATGAGTGGCACTCACCAAAAAGCAAATACGTACTAAGCCCTTTAAAATGAAGCTGTGAGATTGGTTGTGTGTTAAAAAGGGACATCAAGAGGATCTTATAGACTCAGTCACTAGTTCCTTCACTAGCGCTATAGTGAGGTGATTACCTAAGGATTTGTGTGTGTGTGTGAGAGAGAGACAGAGAGAATTTTAATCCAGCTAGGAAGTGTGGAAACAAGCTGTTCAGTGCTCCACTATGGACAACTCTCTCTCTCTCTCTCTCTCTCTCTCTCTCTGTGTTCTAGCAAGGATGTCATATTGGACTTCTCTCTACTAATGAAGAGATTTGTTTCAGTTCTGCACGACTCGTCACTAAGCTGATGTCATAACGTCCCACTGACACTTTACACAGAGAAGTCCATTCCTGCTTCAGCCTGAAGTGCACTTCAAATATTCTGCCTAATAAAACACTGCACAGAATGGACTACGCGCTGTGTGCGCCATTAGATTCACCTATATGTGCAGCATATTAAAACAAACTCTTACTGAATAAATCGCCAACTTTCGCCCTCTCAATAATCGACTACGTATAATCACTAGCTAAGTATTAAGCTTTACATTTTCTGAAAATGGTGTGTGTAACCTAAGCAATAGCTGCAACGCAGGCATTATATAACATCAAATCTGTCTTTGAAATATCTGAATCTATTTATTTTTTTCTTTTTGCATTTTTCCCTGATTTTCTCCCTAAGTTAGTCTTAGCTAATTCCAACTCCCACCCTCCAGGTAGGGCTCCCCCATCACACGACAGCTACCAACAGGGAGGGCGAAGGCTGTCGCATGCTTCTTCCGGGACACATGCAACATCGGGGGGCGGCGAACACACTCATAGGAATGTGCTATCCGTACACTTCCGCATACATGAGCTCACAGACGCCCATGAATGGCTAGTGTCGCTGTGATTGATAGGGAAAGGACGGTATCCCTCTCCTCCCTTAGACTCATCACGGATAGCTCGTTCTTTTTCTAATTTGAATTGTGCTAATGAGCCCGAAATAACCAATTAAAGATTTATGACAACTATGTGGTTTTTAACTGAGAGCTTTTTATTTCTCAGCTGAGTCAAAAAAGTCCCAAATGCTGACAACAAATTAAAAATAAGTACAAAGTGATACAACAATATCACAATAAGCGATTTTTAGCTAATGTGTGGATGATAAATAAACTTACTGACTGGATTTGAGTCTCCCAAAATCACTGCAGCACAAAGATCATCATTAATAATAATAAGAAGAAGAAGAAGAAAAAGAAGAAGAAGAAGAAGAAGTAGTAATAGAGTAGACATTAACTTTTACTATGCTTTTGGAACGCTGAGCTCAGGCAAGTAATGAATAAATGGATTTTTTTTAATAATGTCATGCATCTACACTTATTTAGGGAAAAAAAAAAAAAAAAAAAGTGTGTGAGAATGTGTTTGAACATTGCTGAGTAATGGACTGAAGTGCTTAGAAATTGACACAAGGTTATTTTAGGTAAAGTCTAAAATAGATTGTCGACTCATTAGCAACTCATTCGTTTAAATAAAAGTGCATTTCCTGAAGGAGACACTGTGCTTGAGAGGGGCTGATGCGCTTGAAAGTGATGGAGGGATGAAGGAAAAGCAAAGATTCATTTTTAAATAAGATGTGATGTGAAAACGTTTTAAAAGCACTCAAAGTTGAAATGTTCATGTGTCAGGTGATAGCGATAAGGAAACAAGGAAGCGATGAAGAAATGACAAAAGTAAGGAAGAAAGGGAGGAAGAAAGAAAGTGAGAAAGGAAGGAAGGAAGGAAGGAATGAATGAAGGAATGAAGAAAGAAAAACACCAAGTGGAAAAAGTTGGCATTAATAAGTGATGACGAAATTAAACAACGGAAGGAAAGAGGAGCGGGAGGCGTAAAAAACGGAAACTCTATAAAAGGAAACAAAAAGAGGGGGAAAAGAAATGCTGATTATATAGCATTGCTCATAACAACTGCAGCAGCAATGTTGAATTCTCGATGCTGATTGGTCAGAAGGTGTTGATTAACTTTCTAACACAGCAGATCAGGCAGTAGTGTTGGCTGCACTGCAAATCATAGCCTATATTAATGTGCTACTTCAGACTGGCTCTACTTCTACATCAACATGGAGGACTTTGCAGTTTCTTGGTAACCTGACTAGCTGCATTTTTCTTTTTTTTTTTTTTTGGTTTATCAATTAAAAACAAATTGTTGGATTGTTAATAGCTGAAGTGTCAAATTGCTGTGTAAGGAATAAAACATTTGGATTCTGTGGTTGGATTCTTGATTCTGATTGGTCGGAAGGTTTAGATTAGTTTCCTATAACAGCGTGATGGACAAGTAGCGCCGACTTAAAGGTAAATTCCTAGTATGCAGTAATGTGCTTGTTATTGAATTTATCGGGAAAATCAGCAAAAAAAAAAAAAAAAAAACACTCAGTCAACAACACGGAAGTACTTAAAAATTAACTTTAATATTACAACTTAAAAATAAAACAACAAACTGGTTGTGATCATTCCTTTTTTCTATCATTCCATTTGTCTTGTTTGTTAAAAAAAAAAAGCCTATATAATGTAAGAATTTATCTTTCTTGTTTTTCATTTATGTAAATTAAAAAATAAATAAATAAATAAATAATAATACAGCCTAATTCTGTTTTATGATGTAACTTCATTGTTTAGTTTTGTTGACTAATCATCGATCTAGCAGCCCTGCTATAAATCCAACAACATAATGATGTATGATTGTGAGCTGTGGTATAAGTGGAATAAAGCACTCTAGGCCATGCAGTTACAGGAAGATATCTCCAGTCTTTATTAGTTTTGTTACATTACACAACCCTGACAGTTCCTGAAGATGAATATTGTGCTTTAGCCCTCAGATATACAGTAAATCTCACCTCTGAGGAACAAAGCTCACACCACTATCCCTCCAAATCCCTTCTCTCTCTCTCTTTCCCTTGCTCTGCTTCGGTGCACAGAACAAACACTTTACGTCTCGGGTACTTCTCACCGGAACACTATTGTGTTTCCTGTCTTTCTCTCTCATTAGCTACGGCCCTGTCTGAGCACGCTCTGTTGCCGTTTCAAGACTGCAAGGGTTCAAACAATGTTATAATGTTATTCTGTCCGCCTCATTGCCCTCTCAGAACGCTTCAGCAAGTACAAAACCTCACTCATCCCCCCCCCCCCCCCCCCCCCCCCCCCCCCCCCCCCCCCCCCCCCCCCCCCCCCCCCCCCCCCCCTCTCTTTCTCTCTCTCACATACACGCACACACTTTCTCTTCTTCGTTCACTACATTAGAAGCGAGCAAGAGAGAACCTTCTTAACATGCTGGTACACATATGCATATTTTATATTTTATGTGTAATAGCACTATCAGTATGCAGTAATATAGTCTTGCTCAACATTACACATTTACGAATCCCCATACGCAGCTCCATACGCCATCCACTGTAAGGGAGAAATCAAAATCCATCTGATATCTTGAAACCACTGTATAAGCAGTAGCTGAATAGTCCTTTTTAAAGACCACATTTTAAAGGTAGGAGTTCAATTCTGATTATTTAACTGAAACAGTCTGTCAGTATATCACCCGAATTTGCTATTAAATAAAAGAACCAATGACAGACTTGAGTTAATGGGGTTCACTGAACTCATTTGGTGATTATTCAGTCCATTAAACAAATCGGTGTTTAGCTCCTTTAATAGACTGCACAAAAGATGCGACTAAGCCTCGCCAGTTCCCCTCGGATAACTAATCATGTGCTGTGAGGTGTTAAATACGCTCAGGAAGTGAGACACTATCTAAGGGAAGTGCAGGTCACCATATTATTATTATTATTATTATTTTTTTTTTATCAAAAGTCACTCTACGGAAAGATAAAGATATAATTTTAATATGAATCTGTTTTAAATTCATGAACCATTTCTCCTAGAGCGTTTGAGAGAAAAATTCCTCTAAAATTGTGAATAAACCCAAAGCAATCCTGCGTCCCCAAGTACTTTTTTTATTTATTTATTTTATTTTATTTTTTTTTACAGAGTGTAACTGAATATGGGCATCTGGTTGAGAACAGTGGTGTGCATCAGGCCTGGGATCCTGGAGGACACACCAAAAGTATCATGCAAGCAGGTGGGTTTTTGATTTCATGTAGGTCAACAGTTATATATGAAGCTCATGGGACAAAAAAAAGAAAAGAAAGAAAACATCATGCTGAACATACTATGCTACTTGCTGCATTTAGCATTCATTCATTCATCCTTAGTAACTGCCTGGACAGGGTCAAGTTGGCTACTAGTTTAGAGCCAGAATTCACACACCACGCTGGCATTTCTATCCTTCACCCCATTTTTCCATTTTTTCCCCCAGTGTTCCTGAGGTTATGAAACTAAATAATACATTTTAAATAATAAGTAAGTAAATAAATAAATTAATTAATTAATTAAATTCCAGTTTAGGCCATGCCCACTTCAGGTTAAAATCCGAATACAGTTAGAAGTATTTCATTAAACCCATATTTTACGAAAATTTATCAAGCTGCAAATGAATGGAGTTATTTGTAAATCATTTGCAGGCGCATAAAATATAGCATTCATATAAATTTCTTTCATTTCTTTCATTTATAAATGCCCCAACTTAATTTAACCATGCCCACTTAAAAAAATTCTTTTACTTCAGTTCTAGAGTAATTACATCATTTTCATGACCTAGTATTAGAGATTGAAGGCTCTGAAATAAGTATAACTTTTTCACATTATAAAGTGAAATGTTTCAAACATTTAAATTATTTTTTCTTTTGCCACACACCGACCAACTGAATTTTAATTGAATTTCTTTTTTTTTTTTCTGTGAGACTAGGTTGTTTTGTCTGGTTCAAATAAAACATGATTTGTGTTCAGAAACATTGCTAGCAGGTGGAATTTTGATATTCGTAGTATAAGGGTGCTGCAAATAAGTTGTAATTGAATTTTTTTTTTTAAATTTTCCTGTGAGCCTAGGTTGCTACGTCTGCGTTAAATAAAACAGATTTTTCGTGTTCGGAAATCTTGTTAGCTTGTTTAGCGGTAATCCTTGATGTGGATAAGCACAGCAAGTGCGCAAACCTATGAAGAACATGAAGCTGAGTGTAAAGTGGACTATTCAAATAAGAATAAGCTAATGAGAAAGAAGTGATGTGGCTGGATTTCATGTATGTAGCCCTCATACATGGTACAAATTCCCGCATCTAATTTTACATTATATCTCTGTTTTTTTCTTATAGGAATCGAGTAAATGTGACACCATGGTTAGTTGATTTAAATATGTTTGTATTTGTCACATTTTTCAGGCTCCAATCCTCATCTCTTTTCACCTATTCAGACTTTATTGTCAGATTAGTAGAGTACAACACTAAATGTCAGGGCATGTCGGTCCCTTTTCCACACCGGAGCTGAAGAGAACGAGATAGAAGAGTAATACAGAAGTGTGTGCACATGAAGTGAATGAATGTGTGACCATTTGTGTGTGACTGTAAGAGTGTGAGCGTGAGAGAGAGAAACGGGGATGTCTTAATCAGGTGCATGATTAAAATCCTCCGGAGAGAAAAACCTACAGTAATTATACTCTAATGGCAGATGATTGTGCCACTCAAAGGTAAAAACCTGCCTGTAATGGAGTAATAGAGCATGTTGATATGTGAAGGACAACTATTAGAACATTTCACTGCACAGAGGATTAAAAATTTGCATTTGCTAGATCCCTACTTCCTTTTTATGTTATTTATTAGTAATACTGCTACTACTACTACCAGTTGTAACTCGGAACATGTGGACTTTTGCTCGTTTCCTTGCCGAGTACTCAGAGAAGCTCGGGAATCCTGTCTGGGGATACGCACCAGTAGGACGCGTTACGAACCCTCGTGAGGACTTCGATACGTGACTAGATACTAGCTCTGCCAGAAAACGCCCTGGTAGTCAAAAGGAAGGAAGTAGAATGAAAGGCTAGTATGTAATCGTGATTCTACAGCTGAGTGGACGACCACCATGGCCACATGGGTTGACAAGAATGGCTGAGGTTGAGCGCAATGTAGCAGGGGGCTTTTTATAGACTGTGCACGTGAGGTCATGGTCACAAGGTGACGACTTCGCTATTAGCGATTGCTAAGGAAATGAGCAAATGGGAAAACTCCACTGGTTCCAAAGGAAAACTACCCTGGTGATCTTTTACTCAGCATCATGGTTACGTGTTTTTAAAAAATATATATATTTTTTTATTACATTTCTTGCAGTTTTTGCTCGTGTGCTTGTTCTGTGTATCTTTCATCTCTGAATAATGGTTTTCAGTGTTAATGTTAATTTATTTATTTTATTGATTTTTTTTTTAACCAAAATTTGGATATTTCATTTCTCCATGTTGATCTCAGTACCTTTTTTTTCCCCTAAATAAATGGACATAGTGTGTCCTACACTCCATGAAGGGAAACAGAGAATATTCTGTATGAAAAGTGGTCATGTTGCAGTGTGTAATTAAGAGATTTTGACTATTAAGCAGGTGGAAGTGTGTGTGTGTGTGTGTGTGTGTGTGTGTAATTAAACAGAAAACATTAAGTGTCAGAGTCAGAAAGAGGCAGAGTGAGAGAGTGTGTGACTGTGTGTGTGTGACTGTGTGTGTGTGTGACTGTGAGAGACTGGGTCATAAATTTATCACAGGAAGCTGAAAGAGGAAGGGGACCAACACATGTTCACTCTTACCTACAAAGCTGCTTCGAGGCTTGGATAGATGAGAACCTGGGTACTTTAACACCTGCTCTCCTGAGAAATGATTCCCGCACGATGCCCTCAGTTACTTTCCTTCCTTCAGCTGTACTTTTTATCCTATGCGAGGTACATCTCTATCTATAGCCTACTGCCTTTCTGTGTCATATCAGTGCAAACTCTTTTTGCCACAAAGTGTGTTTAACAAGTCAGACGGATTTCGGTAGATTTCATATAAGCTGTAAAGTAATTAAGCTGTAAATATTGTTTATTGATTTATTAGGGATTTTTTTTTTAAATTGTGGTGGGCCTCAGCACAGCCAAACAGAGACAACACCTTCATGTAGGGCTGAAGAGGTTAAGGTCATACGATCAATTCTAGAATTATTGGCACTCTGTAAACATACCGTATATATTAAATAAGAATTATGCAACATGACGAATTATCTCCACTTTAAGCAATACGAAACTTTTCCTCTGACCTTTCTATTTTAATTAATCCTTAGCATGCTATACCTATGTTGGCCTGTTTTTCATATGTACGGATTAACGTTAAATAAAAATGACACTATTTCAAATAGATATGCAGTGTTTTATATCAATTTATTCAGCGTCATTTGTAAATTTGAAGTGAATATATGCACTGGAAGTATATTTAATAATAAACATACAACTTACTTCCCATTACTGTATTTCTAGGCAAAGACACTAGACCAATGGGTGCTCTAGAGGTTGAGGAGCCCCAATATTTTAGATTCCTTTATTTAGGCCCATTTAAGTACATGTGCATCAGTTGGAGAATAAATCATTAGTATTACCTATTATACGGCAATGTGTGTATTAGACACAATTTTGATAGAAGACTCTTAATAGCATGCGGTGTGCTAGTCTCTCCCAGCGTTTCTAATACAGCTGGTCCTTACAGATTACTTCCTCTGGTGTCACAGGGAAACAGCATGCTGATAATTCACCCTCTAGGGATTCTCTTAGAAACACTGACACCAACCCCGAGTTCCCCCTCAACACTTAATCTGTCATTTTTAGGCCAAAGATGAGGGAAAGTAAATCCAGCAGTGAGCATTTCTCTCTCATACTGGGTCACCGTGATTAATAGTCCACAGACCAGCCACGCTACGGCCCAAACGGCTTCAGCAAGGCAGCCTCCCACATGGCCCGTATCTCTCAGAGCCCCTCTCCTCTTGTTGCGACCTTAATTATGGTACGCAGAGATGCGAACAGAATGTTGCTGTGCACAGAGCCGCAGGGGCCAAATTCAATTAAACTGGGAACTGACGTATACGAATAGTGGAGGATAAAAACAATAAGGAAGGAGGATTGGGGCAGAGGGCACGGAGAGGGGTAAATACACCTATCCAATTAAAACAGGAAATGATGTTGAGACCATCAAATATCTGGCACAAATCAATCCCAGCAATCTGGATTTTTTATTTTTTTTTAAACATTCCCTTTTAATTATATATATAATATATATAATATATTTTAAAAATGTTTCCTTATTTTTTTTTTAAATATATATATTTAACCATAGCTGTTATTATTTTTCTTTTATGCATTCATGTATTCATTCATCTCTAGCAAGCACTATCTTCGTCAGGGTCATGGTGGATCTATAGGCTATCCCGGGAATACCGGGCAGGGGGCAGGAATACACCCTGGATAAGCTCTCAGTCCATCTCAGGCATTTATTTATACATTATTATTCATTATATGCAAGTTATAGACTATATTACAATAGTTTTGAATTGCACTCAGTGTCCATCCTCGCTGTGTGTGTGGGTGTGTGTGAGTGTGTGTGTGTGTGGTGTAGTCTAGTGTGGGAGTTTTTGAGTGAGTATGATTTGCTCCATCAGTTTCACTAAGTGAGGCTGCCAATAGGATTCCGTGACTGGCCTGCCAAAATATGCTGTACTGTGAAGCAAATACACACACACACACACACACACACACACACACACACACACACACACACACACACACACACACACACACACACACACTTGTTTTCACTAGGCAGTATTCATTCACCATTGAGCTCACCTCAGTCATCACTATATAAGCAGCCATGTCATTTAACAGGGATTATTAAATCATGGGATGGGATTATTTGTGCTGTAATTTTGTAAATTTCTAGATAGAATACACGGGCAGGTGGATGGATGGATAGATGCACGGATGGATGGATGGGTAGATAAACAGATGATAACCAATAGGTAAACAAAGACAGCAGACAGGCATGAAGTAAATAGAGAGATAGACAGCCAGGCAGAGAGACAGGCAGGCAGGAGGGCAGCTGGATGGGAGGATGAATGGATGGAACAGGCAGGCAGGCAGGCAGGCAGGCAGGCAGGCAGGCAGGCAGATAGATAGATAGATAGATAGATAGATAGATAGATAGATAGATAGATAGATAGATAGATAGATAGATAGATAGATAGATAGTAAACAGCATACACAGGCAGGTAGATGGACAGCAACTAGATACATAACCAGCAAGCAGAGACAGACAGACAGACAGACAGATAGATTGATTTGAGACTTATTAATTAATTGATTTCCATTTCATGGTAAATACAGCTGTTCTAGAAGTTCTGTACATGAATGTACAATGAAAAAAAGTGGAACATTTCATCAGATCTTAAGCGAGGCTATGTGTGATTTGTTTAGGCAGCTGATGGAGCAGTTGGTTTTGCATTAGTCGGCTCCCGCCCCAGTTAAATTAGGCTGGTTAATAGGAGAGAGAAAACTGGCAGAGGACATTGTAACAGGTGTGTGTGTGTGTGTGTGTGTGTGTGTGTGTGTGTGTGTATGTGCCAGGGAGCCACAAACGTGCATTTGACACAGACCTATCGAATGCTTCATGCCAGTCTCCGTCTTTCTGCACAATTCATTTTGTTTCTGCAGAATGGAGATAAACTCTGACTGTTCTTGAATCTCGAATGCTTTTGTGAACCTTTCTTCCTAACAGACTAAAATCCTACAAACATAAATATCCTTCTGTTGCTTCATATTTAATAGATAACTGAGGAAAGTGTTTCCAGATTATTCCACTACAGAAAAGAAGCTTTGAGGCTACAGCGGCTGGAGGTCACCCAGTGAGCGTTTTGCTTTGTAGATCATTTTATAATAGGCTTATTGAATTAAGTAAGAAATAGAACTCGATGAAGAGACCGAAGGGCATCATGACATGAAGTACTTACCAATGCTCATTTTCATTACATAATAAGGGCACTGTGGTGATTTATTTATTTATTTATTTTTTTTTTTTTTGACTGGATCTATGTCAGAAGAATCCTGATCTAAGAAAATAATGGCAGCACCTGCCTGCCAATCAGAAACGTATTTTCAGTGGTGGTGGCATTATAAAATACAGTAATGCATACTGTAAAGAAAATAGTTCAATTCGAAAATAAAAAAATATTTGAAGTAAAAGAAAAACTACAGCATATTAACTCATGGTTTTAATAATAATAATAATAATAATAATAATAATAATATGAAAATCCCCAAAATTGATACCCTACAGTTGGAGAAATTGGAAATCTTTTTAAAAATGAACCTTAATCTAAGCTCAGTCTTCAATCTCTTGACTGCAATATATTGTGCAAATAACTAACAATTACTGTAGGTTAGGAATTAAAACACAACTCAGAAGTTGATTATTTTCCAATAACACCATGTCCTGGAGTGTTTTATAACTTTTATATCACAGCAGATTTCCAATGCTTAAAATGTTTTATTTATTACAGAACATACAAGTTTTCTCTTTCACTAGCCTATATTTTCTTCTCTCTCTCTCTCTCTCTCTCTCTCTCTCAGTTAATAAGACAAAAAAAAAATACAGCTTGTGTTGTACTGACACTGGAGACTCCTTCCAAACGACTTGTGTTGTTAGAGAAAATTCTGTTCAGTCAGAATTGAGCATTCAAATGCTAAATGTATTAAATACTTTACTTTTGGAGCTAATACGATTAAATCAAATTGTGACAATGTGCTCTGTATTTACACTTATGCTAAATTTTAGGCTCTAAATTCTCCCAAACCCTGTGAAACTCGACGCGTCAGCGACATATCTTCGTAATAGAGCATGCTTTAGTTTACCTCGCTCTCTGAAACAGCTCAGCATTGTTTCGGCCTCTGCTCTTTTCTAACCCTTTAAAGTTTAATGGCTATTCTAGGATAGACCAATGAGCTTACGAGCTGTAAAGATGGTTGCTCAATTTGAGATGTACATTAATACTTAAAAATGGCAGAGCAGCAGTGATGTGGGGCGTATAAAAAAAAAAAAAAAAAAGTGAGCAACGCAGATAATAAGGAGGAGTAAGTGATTGAGAGAAAGAGACACACAGAGAGGAGGGTTAAGCAAAGGACAGATACTGATCAGCTCTTGATGCTCCAGCTTCACCCTTCATGCCCACCAAGGACAGGCTTTGTGAAGCGTGAAGCATCGATTTTCCTCGGTAGGTGTGTGCCAGCACTGTGTGCGTGGTACGTCTATAATGTCATGATGTGAAAAAAGGTACCTGGTCTGATCTAATGTCTCATGGCAGGGCGCTCTTTAACAGCTCAGGTTCTGCTAATGCACACCTAATGTCCACACACACACACACACACACAATAGTAGTGGAAATGCTGACCTGGGCAAAATAATAATATGGCTCAGCCGTCTGTTGAAAATCCTTTCATTTATTATAAACCCAAATAGCTTTATTGACTAGATGTAGTCGTGTTTTTGACCCACTGGCTCCCAGTATTATAGTGGTCTTAAACATGCCTGATTGATATTGAAGACACAGCTTGATCATTTTAACGGAAGACTGATTGAAGATTACTATTACTGTTTATTCTGTGATACTTTATTTCATTTAAACAACTGAATAGTATAGGGCTGACTGAAGAGTAAATATAAAGTCTGTATTAGAGGTGGTTTAATTCAAAAGAAGAACTGTTCATATATGTATATATACAGTGTGTGTGTGTGTGTGTGTATATATATATATATATATATATATATATATATATATATATATATAGCAATAATGCATTATGTAGTGCACAGATGTTCTAAAAATGTTATAAGCCTGTATAAATGGTCAAATCTTACATGCATAGCACTTTATGAATTGTGTATTCAAAATAAATTGTAAACACATTTACAACATTATATAGCACACAGAATACGTTATAATGCCTGGCTTAAACCTGTAGAAATGCTCTAATCTACACCCCTAACACTTTTGTTATAAACATTGTAGTCAAATACATTTATGATGTCTTAAAACATATGCATGTTGTATGTTATAAAGCCTGGCAAAAGCATGTAGAAGTGCTTGGAACTACATGCATAACACTTTTAATGAATTATATGTTCAGAATACATTATAATCAACATGCATTATACCTTCTTGTATGTCCTGTGTATTCATCCTACATTCTCAATGCATTTAGAATGTGTTATAAAGCATACATAATAATGTTATAATGCTTGGCATTATGCTCGCATAAGCCTGACAGATGCTTAAATCTACAGGCGTAACAATTCATAATGCATACGATCATGACTTAATGCCTGGTTACGTAATGCATAATAACACCCGTCATAAGAACGTGTCATGTGTTGTACAGAAGTTTATAATGTGTTAAATAGCATACATAATATGCAAAAACACCTGGCATAAGCATGCATTAGGAACTGTTAACATGTTGCATTATAAGTAGTGTTGAGAACACATTATATCACCAAGCCCCACTTTGCATAGTGCGTTATGAGAAACTATAATAATGATACAATGTGCAATAAGCACTACTTGCATTCTATTAGCAGTTTATAAATGCATTATAAACAAGACGACAAACTCTAATGCCTTTTCATTAGTAATTATATCGATGTTTGTATGCCTTAAGAACGCATTATACATGTTATGTATGTAAGTCGTTATACATATGGCCTCCATAGAAAGTGTTACCAACTTTTGATCCTCTTCCAGAACCATACCTTCATAATGCATTATAAAAACATACAGTCGGGTCCATAAGTATTTGGAGAGTGACAATTTTTGGAATTCTGCCTCTGTACACCACCACAATGGATTTGAAATGAAGCATACAAGATGTGATTGCTGTGTACACCTTCAGCTTTAATTCAAGGGGCTTAACAAAAAATACTACATTAACCATTTAGGAATTACAGCCATTTTTTTTTTTTTTTTTACATAGCCCCTGCATTTTCACAGGCTCAAAAGTAATTGGACTAACAATCACATATCACTCTCTGTCGAGCTACACATGCTACTTCTGAGATGCCAGTGATCCTGACCCCTTCTGCTCCTCCTCGCTGCTTGACCCATCCTGATGCCCTACTTCTGGTTGGAGTTCTCATCGGTTGAGTTTGCTCGCTGTTGCTGGGGGTGGCCCCATATGGACGGCCTGAAGAACCATTTGGTTTGCTGGGGATGGTGCCACCTGGGGGCTGTGGAGATGGCTTTGGGATCACATATGGGGAGCTGTACTGTAATGGCTTGGGACTGCGATTGCTGTAGTGGCTTTGGGGTTGCGGTTGCCACGAGCAGCTTCGTACTCAGGACTCCATCAGTGGACAGTGGATTTTAACCAACCGAACTTCTTGCAAAAACTGTGATGAATTTATTGGTTGCACAATTGCACTATTTGTCCTTATAGTACACAATAATAGAAAGGACTTATTTATAATCGCACTATCCGTTGCACCCAGATGAGGTTGGGTTCCCTTTTGAGCCTGGTTCCACTCAAGGTTCCTCCCACATATCATCTCGGAGTTTTTCCTTGCCACCGTCGCCACTGGCTTGCTCGTTAGGGATAAATTCACATATTTACAATATATTTTTGATGAATCCATTTATTTCTGTAAAGCTGCTTTGTGACAATGTCCATTGTTAAAAGCGCTATACAAATAAATTTGAATTTAACTGAATTGAAATATTAGGATTATTTGTAAAAAAGTGAAAAGCATGCTTAATTGGGTTGAGGTCTGGTGACTGACTCGGCCATTTAAGAATATTCCATTTCTTTGCCTTAAGAAACTCGAGTTGCTTTCGTGGTATCTGTTGGGTCATTAGCCAGCTGTACTGTGAAACGCCATCCTATCAGCTTTGCAGCATTTGACTGAATCTGAGCAGAAAGTATAGCTCTATACACTTCAGAATTTATCCTGCTACTTCTGTCAGAAGTTATATCATCCATAAACGCAAGTGACCCAGTTCCATTGGTAGCCATACGTGCCCATGCCATAACACTCCTCCACATGTTTGACAGACAATGTGGTATACTTTGGAACATGAGGCCCTCCTTTCCTTCTCCATACTCTTCTCTTCCCATCATTCTGGTACAAGTTAATCTTGGTTTCTGCTGTCCAAATAATCTTGTTCCAAAACTAGACAGTTTTTTTTTTTTTAGATGTTTTCTAGCAAAGTCTAATCTGGCCTTTCTGCTCGAGTGTTACCAGTGGTTTGCATCTTGAGGTAAACCGTCTGTAGTTACTTGATTGTAGACACTGAAAGAGATAGGCCTACCTCCCTGAAAGTGTTCTTGACTTGGCTAGATGTTGTGAAGGGGTTTTCTTCAGCAAGGTAAGAATTCTGCGATCAAGTTAGTTTTCTTCCTTTTGGTCTTGCTGAGCTGGCCAGTGCATTCCTTCTTTTTAAGAATATACCAAATTGTTGATTTGGCCACTCCTAAAGTTTCTGTTCTTTCTCCGATAGGTCTGTTTTTTTTTTTTTTCTGCCTAATGATGGCCTCCTTCACTTGCGTCGACTCCCCTTTGGACCACATATTGAGAGTTCCCATGAACAGCTACCAAATGCACATTCAACACTTGGAATCAACTCCAGACCTTTTATCTCTTTAATCTGTCATGAAATATGGAGGATTTTTGTTAAACCCCTTGAATTAAAGCTGCAAGTTTATACTTCGATCACATCTTGATTGCTTCTTCTATTCAAATCTTTTGTGGTGGAGTACATAGGCAAAATTACTTACTTATGCACCTGACTGTACATAATGTGTTATAATGTAGCCTATTATCATAGTAGCCTAATATTACTGAACTTTTCATCTTAAATGAATGCAATATCCTGTTGCAAGCGAGTCAAATGTGATAGACGTATGGCTCTATGGCTCTATCCGCTGTCCTCTTGCTACAATCAGACCTTTCGGAAATGCAAAACCATGCCTTACAGGTGACAAACAGGAGATCAGCGTGGTTTGGAATAATAAGTTAGGCTCACAGTAACTGCCCCAACCAAAGGGCCATATGAGAAATGGGAAACCATTCTTAATTCCTGATTTCCAATTCCTCCAGCATGTCCAATTACCTTCTCACTGCTTTGGTCTGTTGGAGCACGAGGCAGGCAAGTAAACAGTTGACACGAATCAGAGAGTAAATACACAAAAATACAAGGAAGCAAAATAAAGAGTCTGGGAGCAAAGGTTAGAGTGAGATGCAGCTATGAATCAAAATGAGGGAATGTGAGAACAGGATCAGAAAAAAGAGAAACAAGTTTGTCATTGACCTTCATTTCTGTGAATTTTGCAACACTTACTTAAATGATTTTTTTTTTTTTTTTTGTAAAAATCACTACATATATTCACTACATACTATTAAAAAGAATCACAATTTTATTGTCTTCCTTTTTAATTAATCTGTAAAAGATTAATTTAGCACCTGCAATGTGATTTGCATGCACAGTCTAGCACAACCATTAGGCATGTACTATATTTGCAAAAACCTGTTTTCGCCAATGAAGACACAATTATACAATTTAATTAATCTCACACTGTTTTTGTGCATAGTTTTATTTCTTTTTTTAATTTTAGCTCCTCCAACCGCAAACTCTGTAAAAATCCGACAGCTCAACATGTCTCAGAGATGTAAATTTCTAACAATTTACATAACGCAAGTTGTATGAAATGTTATGAAGGTTGGGTGTGGGGTTGGATTTGTATAAAGCTAAACAAAACCAAACTCCAATGCTCTTGCACATTTAAATTTATGAATATTAATAGGCATTTCATAAATATTGTTTGTACTGAATGGTTTTCATAACGTTTTATTTATTTATTTATTTATTTCTCTCTTTGCATGTTGATTTGTTGAAGGTTTTTGCCTTTTGTTCGTGTTCTACATTGTTTTTAATAAAACCATTAAACCTGCTCTTGCATCCGTCCCTGACTTTATGGCACATTAATTAATTAAGGCATTCATTCATTCATTCATTCAAGCTCATTTTTACTTTGTATTGCTAACTGCTTTAAGAATATGTTTTCATTTCCACCAGTTTCCATCATCTATAATGCAGCTTGGTTATAAAGAGTTATAAAAGTGAAAGGGGGAACAATATTAAATAAGTTTTACCATCTAATTGACAATATGTCCTTTATGTCTGTTCCTATGGTAGTTATGAATCAGAGCAGAGAGTAGGGCGAATCATAAATGGCTTCATATTCTCAACATATTGTATGTGCACTGCATAGGGTATAGCATAGTAGTCTCTACCTACTAAAAAGTGCACTATAAAGACATTGGGAAGCCATTAAGGAGTCACTCTGCAGTTGTGTGTGTGTTAGCTATATAGATAATCTAGATTTTACAGCACATCAAGGTTCATGAACATTTGTCTAGATAAACCGCAGTTTCCCATGTAATGATTATGCTACGGGATGATTATGTATTAGCCAATGAGCTACTTTTAAATATTTATGTGATATATACAGTATATACATAATATATGTGAATCCTACTTAGGTTTAACAAATACATCTCTATGGCTATCCCATTCATATTTTAGACAGTGAACTGTCTCTACTCAGCATAATGTCTCTGATCACATTCAACAGAACAAATTGGTGGATTTTTCAGGACATTTTCCGCCTGTCAGTTTGTTTTAGCTTTAGTCAATTAAATCAAACAGGATTATTTTGAAAGCTCAATTGTAATCAAGGAAAAATCAATCAACCAAGCCTAGGTGACTACTGTACACGGTGTCTTGTGAAAGCAGACTGCAGTATATTGTATGTAGAAGATGCTGTCACAGATGGGAGTAAGACAGAGAGAGAGCGAGAGAAAGGGAAGATGCTTGCACAAAGGTCATCTTTCTCCATACGCAAGCATATACCTGTACGCATGACCTTCATAACCTCATTGCTACAGGAGATGCTTGGCTAGGAGCTGGTGTACAGGTCAGTATGTGGATCAGCGTCACAGATTAAGGTCAGGTGAAGAGCAGGGAGGAAGTCAAGGAAAATAGGAATAGGAGACCTTTACTAGCTGTACAATCCAGGTTACAATGATCAGAGCAGCACACAGCACATTATTCCTTTGACAATACTCACTGTGGGTAATGAGCGGAAACCAATTAGCTTAATCTAGTGATCTGTGGTTGAACATGCTCTTGATTGGTTAAAGCTGTCAAGAACTCTAAACCCCTGATTCTCTGAGGACAGGTAATGGGGGGAAAACTGCTGGACACTGTCTAATGATGCCAAACAATGAGAATGACAACAGAGAAGTTTCAACAAACTCTGTGCATTCTGAACACAAACACGCGTCCTTCTGTTCAGTGATTCGGAGAAGCAACATTTCAGCAGTGGATGACATTTCACAGCATATCATCATTTCAAACAAAAAAAAACAGCATTACCTTTTGTTGGGAGAGCTCCGTGCTCCTTCAAAGGTGTGTCTTCAGGAGAAAGGCCAGAGTACAGGACAAGAGAGTGACGGACAGGGCGAAGTCAACAAGATGGGGGTGGGGGGTTGGGGGGGTTGGGGGGGCATGAAAGGAGAGGAAGGGAATAGGAAGGGTAGAGTAGTGAATGGGGGAAGGAAAAAAGAACAGTGGGTAGAAAAGGACGGATTTGTATAGAAGAGCTGGGGAGGGAAAGTTTGGGCAAAAGGAGCGTTTTTTTTGTTCCCCACTCAAAAAAAGAGCAGCAAAAACAGAACAAACCCATACCTTGGCTGTTTAACGTCAGGTGCGCCAGACCTTGAAGGAAAGAACAGAAAAAAAGAAAGAAAGGAAAAAACGAGGTCATAAAAAGGCACGGGAAGGAAAAAAATCATTGTCACAACGTTGGACTGCAGTTTGTGACAGACATCCTGGGGCAGACATGGATGTCAGAGTTTGAACTCAAAGCAAAAATAATAGAAATAAAATAAGAGAGAAACAAGATAACCGAAAAAACAAGCAAACACTTCTTAAGAGAGGTGTGGGGGACAGGAAAAAAAAGCATTTCATTCGGCGCAACTCCCGAAGGCCATTGCTCACTCAAATGCTTTTTTTTCTCTGAAGTACTTATGGAACACACACATAACTGTTTGGCAGTAGGAGCTTTTTTCTGTCTAAATGAATTCCTGATCTTGAACTGAGTTTCTATTTCAACGTGATCTCTGTATGGAAATCCATTTAGCTTTCAGAGGATCGTGCATAGATCAGAGATAAAAGCCAAGGGTTTAGTAAACCCTGCATAACCAATGCAAAGGGGGAAATAAGTCACGCTCTTCTATAAGGTCACCAATCAGAATGAAACATGTACACCAAGCTCACAGCGATTATATTTGTGTTAAAATATTGATGACTGATCAATAATCTAACAAGACATAGTGATTTGGTCTGAAAGCTGGGAAGACCACAATAAACCAACAAGGAAACCATCACTAAAAAGCACAGCTTGGTTTTGCACCACCATTTGTTCCACCTGCTTTGCTAGTTATTCAGTGATAACTCTAATATCAGGCTTGACCATTGACGGAGCACATTCACAAAGCAAATGGTATAGCATGCTGTAGAACATTTATTCCTTAAATAGCAAGCACTCACTGAAGTAGGCTTTCCTCAGAACCATTAGAGCACAGATTCCCAACCCTGGTTCATGGAGAACCCCCTGTCCTGCAGGTTTTAGTGTTTTTCCAGCTTCCAACACACCTTAGTAAACGAATCAGCTAATTAACAGCCCTTGCTCAGTACTTCAGGACCAGGGTTGGGAAACCTGTGCATTGAAGCTTTCAGTACTTCAGAGTATAATTCATTATGTAATTAAAATATCACTCAATTCCAGGCAAAATCTGAAAGATACATCCTGTCCTCAGAACCTCACGTTGACTGTGCTGAAACTGTATTGACTGTTTTGAAAGAAGCCAAAAAAAAAAAAAAAAAAAAAAAAAAAAAAGCAGAAACCTTCCCTGCTAATACAGCCATCTCAGATAAGAGTAGATAAAATTTTAGAGCAACAAAAACTCTCTTTTTGCAGCAGGTTGCTAATGTTGCTAACAAAGGCAGGGGAAAAAAGGACTACATGTGGTGAGAGTCGCTCTCTAATTTTACAATGTTTATACCCTCCAGTTGAGATTTTAACCAACTTGCCCCAAGCCTTCAATTAACTGCTGACTTCAAATCACTGCATAAAATAACTGGAAAAGGTCTGTTGTATTTCAGACTTGCATGATTGCAGGTAGATCGCACGGAGACCATTTTATCGCTAAAATCCATATTCACAAACAACCTGCCTGATGTAAGGTGCTCTACACCACATCCACTGATAAATGTCCACCATCCCCTGAGCTTATTTAATAAGGATTATTCTTTGCATTCTGGTCAGTATTATTTCTGTGTTTTGGATTACATTACTCATGCTTTTGCTTTTTGCCTTTGCTTCTGATATATTTTATATTTGTTTTTTGCCTGATCATTTTGTAATTTTGCTTTCTCTATTTTACTAACATACTTTTGCATTTATTTTAACCTGCTCTTCGCTCTGCAAGTGCTATCCAAATCTGACAGAAACTTTAGTCAACACATGGAGCTGGGTCTGGAATCCATCATCAGGTCTGTGGTAGCTCAAGGAGGCCACGATAGCAACACCTTCCCATCCTTGGAGTCACAGTAGAGGAGCTTACGTATTTAAACATAGCGACCTCTCTCACCATCACTGAGGAAGGGCTCTCTAGGCATCTTTCGCTCCTAGCCAGAGAGGATGTGCAGATGCATAATATCTTATTGCTAAACTGCACCACTGTAACTTGTCAAGGGGTTTTACAACGGTTGCTGTATTTTTATATATATATTTTTTTTTTGCCAACCAGCTCGTAAGCTCTGATTCATCCTGCATAGCCTTTGTAATCCCCAGAGTCCCCACAATACCAATATCTCCAACTCGACAGATTCTAGCACTCTTGCAACACCTCGACCTCACAGTCAGGGCCACCTACCAAGTAGCGATTCCTCTTTTTGTCCTGAGGCAAACTCGCTGCCCTATCATCTTAGGGCTCCCAAAGCTCTATAAAAGCAAGAGAGAGACCCTAGGCATTGTTTCCTGTATTGAATCCTGCATCCTAAAGCCCCACTTGCTATTAGCCTCCACTTCTGTGAAAAGCCCAGAGCCCAGTGCTTCCTGCTCAGTATGATGAGCTATCAGAGGTGTTTAGCAGGAAAGCCTTCTTTCCTAACATCAACCCTATGACTACATCACTGAACTAGTAGAGAGCAAAGTACTACCAAGGTCAAAACCTTATCCGTTCTCCCCAGTAGATCACAGTACAACCATCCCTCAAGGGTTAGGGGCCTCAATAACTTCACATTAAAATGAAGTGCATATAAGCTAGTATGGACATGAGGGGTCGATAAGTGAAAAACTAAGTTTATCACAAAATCAGGACATTATGAATATTCAGTAATGCCCTGTGGCTTGGTATTCGCCCATTTAATCTTCCAGCCCTTTAGTAATAATGTTTTGTGCAACATGATAGATTGTTTATTATAGCATATAGTGATGATCTTTGGATCTAATCCCCATTTTTTAATTTTTTTTTTTTTTTTAACACGTCAAATGTCAGGACAGGACTGTGTAGACACAGAGAACAATTTATTAGTCAAGACCAAAAGTGTGAATTCCACAAGAAAAAGGTGTAGTTTCTGGGTTACTTTTTAAGCCCAGAACAGTCACAATGCAGGTCAAAGAAGGTTGAAACCTTAGAGAATTGGTCTACTCCTAGCAGAGGTACAGAATTTAGTGCAGTTTGCATTTTATTATTATTTATTTATTTATGTATTTATCATCAATAGCTCATTAAGGGATTTAGTAGTATTTTGGCCCATGTAACGCTCTTGTAGCCTTGTACTTGTAAGCCTTCCGCACCCTAGCACCAAAGCACCCTAGATATAGCTATGCCCCCCCCCCCAAAAAAAAAAAACCCTCCAAAATCAGACTGACTAATGTTTAAGTTATTTATTGCAATAAGAAAGTCATGGATACATTTTTAGAACCCTTAAATGATTCTTCAGTTTGTCTATCCGGTGGGCCGCGTAAAGTTTGTGTAAAGAACCCTAAAACAGAGGTGTTCTCTTTCAGAAATGGTTCAGAAAGGAACCCGTTTAAAACCTAGTATCACTAACCAACCCAGTTACACTTGCAAATTGAGGGTCTCGATACACAGCCATGTCAGGAGACATACTCGACATGTGTACATTACAAATTAGACATACAGCCTAGTTTGTAATTTTGTTAGAAATGAACCCTGCTACTTCTGGACTAAATTGTCAGCTGCTTGCAGGGTAAAATGGTCACATGATCCTAGATTGCGACAACAGAGCAAATCAAGACAATGAACATCAGCTCAGTTTTAATGTAATAATGAGTGTCATTGTTGAGAGCAAATCCGCACTATTAACACGTCAGCAGCATGGTATAATGCTGTAGACTTTGGTGCTTCACTTAGCACTATCTGCCACATTAAAAACAATGCACATAGGTTCAGCATTTTGTATTCACTACGACTGGGTGGTTTAAATAAATTGAGAGTCTGTAATGTGGCATGATCAGAGTAGTTGGCCATGCAGAAAAAAAAAGAAAGTAGCGCACAGAACCCAGCCAACAGCATCGCAGGGAGCTCCCATTTAGTTTCACACCCCTCACAGCCTCACTGCATGACTGAGGTAATTGCCAAAGACGAGACACTGTAGTACTTCTTAACACCAATTACACAAATATTCAATCACTCACATTTAAGGAAGTTAATATGAAAACGTCAATCACGTCAATGCCTTTGACAGAATATTACAAACGGGATTAGGCCACGCAGATAAGCAACATAGTGGACTAGAAATGGGATTCTCTCTCCTGAAATATCAAGTAGTTCCTGTAAAATGTTGCATCTGAATACACTGCTAGTAATATTTGTGTATTTATGAATTCAAAATCAAAGTGAGATCTAAACAGGTTCGCCCACACAGTCATTTGTTGTCATTCAGAGAAGCCTTGGCTGTTATCAAGATGGTGACTCATGAAGCTGCCAGACTGTGATTGGCCAAGGCTTATGGAGTGTCAGATGGTGGTGGGGTCCTAATTTTATCATTAAGGCGGACATGTTTGGAAATCTGCCCTCTTGCTCAACATCCGTAATAATCAGGCAGCTGCAGGCACCGTATGGCTCCAACCAGAGGGGCTCATGTGCCATTTACACCCGCCTGGGCAAGACACCCTACTGCATACACAAATGAACCTTTGGGAAAAATGAAAATAACACCAGCAGCATGGCTAAATCCCAGAAACGGGTGGTGCGTTATGAATGAATTAGCCTGTTAGGCAATTGGCTTGTGATAGCATTGAAGTGAACATTTGCATTTTTAACATCAAGACAACAGTATGTTGGAGCATTCAGTTCAACAGTGCTTTCATGACATCCATGCCCTTCACTGTACCATTTCTTTTGTAAATAAATGATTTTAAGTAGGCCCCTGTTCGCCATGTTACTCCTACCAGATGTTCTGCTGCTGCATAAAGGTGCACAGGCTGGAACAAGGGGGTCAGTTACAGAGGAAAAAATGATCACAACAACTATTATTGCAGGTCTTACTCCCATCTCTCTCCTCATTCATAAGCAGAAGTGCTAGAAAAACTCAGACAGAGTCCTCTCCTTTCCAGCAGGCCTCCCGCTGAGCACAAGTGTTATGCAGAACTCTTGCAGGATCACCTCTGACATATGGTCCCCTCTCTCAGCACAGCACTAGGGCATATGGTTCTGTAAAATGTACAGAGCCAGAATGCATTAAACTAAAATAAAAGGAGCAGCACCAGGGTTCTGTTCACACAGTCCTTTAACATGTCAACTGTTGCCAAATGTGTGGCACAACTTTGAGTCTCAAGCAGGGATATGAAGAGGTGGTTCCAGAGGTGACTTTGGAGGAAAAAAAAAAAGTAGTTCTATCTATCATTCGATAGACCATTCAACTGTGCCGTTTTGTCTTCTGACGTGGTCTTTGTGTTAAGCATGATGGCCCCATAATTTGGTAACAAATGTAGCCTATCATTTACATACCATGTTATTTCAAAGAGACCTGACAATTTGCAGGCGCATTCGCAGTCCAGCAATCGCTCTTCTACGTGGGCCAGATTTTCCCTTGCATTTAGTGTTTCTTCATCCTGGTCCGGGAATACCACCATCCTACAAATTTTGGTGTTTTTGCTACTCTAGTTCAACTTAGTTCAGGCTCGTTAATTAGCTCACGAGTTGAATCAGGAACATGAAAGTAGGGGAAACACCAGTGTGCAGGGTTGTGGTACCCCAGGAGCACTGCATATGTAAAAAATGAGAAACACTATATGGGCAAAAGTTTGTGGACACGTGACCATCACATCCATATATATGCTTTATGAACATCCCCTTCCAGATGTTGCTCGCCCTTTGCTTTTATAATAACCTCCACTCTTCTAGGAAGGCTTCCCACTAGATTTTGGCACATGGATGTGGGGATTTGCTCAGTCAGCCATCAGGCACTGATGTTGGGCGAGACGGTCTGGGGTGCAGTCTAACCCTAACCCGAAGGTGTTCAGTGGGGTTGAGGTCAGGGCTCCGTGCAGGCCACTTGAGTTCTTCCACTCCAACCATGTCTTTACCGACCTTGCTTTGTGCACAAGGGCACCGTCATGCTTGAACAGGTTTGGATCCCTTAGTTCCAGTGAAGGGAAATTGTAATGCTACAGCAAACAAAGACATTCTGTACAATTGTGTGCTTCCAACTTTGTGGCAACACTTTGGGGAAGGCATATGGGTGTGATGGTCAGGTGTCCACACAAAGTCAGTTTTCTACAGTCCATTTTCTACAGGTCGTTTGCTGTTAGGCTGCACACTAGACAATCAGGCAAATTTCTGAAGAAATTCCATTCCAGGTCTGTCTAAACTGACCTTAGTTTCAACCCACATATTAAAATATAATGATCAGTACTGTGAAATAATGCACTCAAGTCCCAACAGTACTAAAGTAGAAACATATCCCCATCTGAGGCAAGCAGTAGCTCATTATATATTAGGTCTGGCATTTGCCATTTTTATTTTTGCTGTCATTGGTGGTTTCTTCTCTCAGTCATCTCAATTTATATCACTGACTACCACTCACTACTAACCTAATGCATTTGTAGCTGTAGAAAACAAATGTTTAAAAATACACAGAGGCTTGCAACACTGAAGGGCTTATGATCAGCTCTCGACACCATATCATCGGCACCGACAATCAGTTGTGATTAGCTCCCAATCCAGAAGTTTTCAGGAAGGGCAAATCTTTTTATCTGGCCCAGATAAAATCAGGCTACAATTACTGGCTACATACTGGATGTCTGGTTGGTGATCATTTAGCATTTCTAGCATACCTAATTTAGCGCATGAAATCCTTGGCACTCAGCCAGTGAATGCAAATCATGAAAACAGGAATTAAAAATCACTGCACTTTACACGTCTCTCATTTCACTCAGCCCAGACCAGTGTTTTCCTCGAGATTCCAATGCAATTTTGGGGAAAGAAGCTGGCACAAAGGGAGGGATATTTGTAAATACATCTGTTTAAAAGATCTCAGCGATAGTGCTTGATGAAGGCAAACATACATCTCCCCAGGTCCATACATAATGGATGCATCTCTTGCTCTCTTTGTTTCTCTCAGATGTGCTCTCTCTAATTACATGAAGATGTGAGCGTAATTTAAAACGCGTTAATAATTTACCAAGGTGTCCAGGAGAGGAGAGGAGAATGTATCATAACTTATCAGTGTGTAGATGATGGATGAAAAGCTGCATTCCTTTCACCCTTTCGACTCAATTATGAAAGTGAGGTGAGCCTGGTATCAAAACAGGGCAATGCCCGTGTTAAATGCGTCACATTTTGCATAAACACACACAATAAGGTGTTTGTGCATGTGCTTTTTTTTCATAGCCGTGTGTGATATAAAGGCGGGTAAATTATTTCATTTAATTAAAAACATGATGGGAATAATTCTGATTATTAGCCTTCATGGTCATTGTGTTGCTAATTTCTAGGATCTATACATTCGGCAATCATACTTTTGACCTTTGTACAGTAATTACTGCCCAGAATCTACAGTGGAGAGGCCTTGTGTTTTTATTTATTCATTCATTAATTCATTCATTTAGAATAGGTGGTATCTCTCATGATATTTACTATAATGTCTTTTTGGTCGAGCTGCCAAGCTGTTCCACCGATGCCACCGATATTACACCATCTCTGCTATTTAATGCTTTGTTTTTAAAACACTCTCCTGACAGTTTATACTCCTACATGCTGTCAAATGCAAACATGATAAAAACAGAAGCACAATGGAAAATTATATCAATTCAAGGGCATTGTATCATATGGCACTTTTCTGGTTTTTTTTTTTCCGCATTTCCAAAAGGTGCGTGCCCTCGACGTTAATCCAACTCTCATTCTGCTTGTGCTTGTGGGGGCTGTCTGTGAGAGGCCAAGGTGCCATGTGAAATGATTAATCAGCTTTGATTTTGACATCAACATCGCACACCATGCTCGTGACACATCGCTATGCATTTATTTTCATCTGAAACACCACTGAGCCGTGTTTTATGTCTATATGATATTCAGCCTAACAGTATGTTGGGGTAGCTTTTAAAAAAACAAACAAAAAAAAAAACTATGAAGATCAGTTGGAAATGGAGGATGTATGTGGATCTCAGGTCGCGAAAGAAAATGAAAATCTCAACAATATTTAAGTAAACAATACTCAACGAGTAAACAAATCATGGTATTGGTTCTTCCTGACTTTCCAATTTTCATGCTTTACAGCACTACACTTAATATTTGCAATATAAAATAATTTTATAGGCTCATTAATATTCAGATGCATCCGAGTACAAAATCTTAAGTAATTAAAGTTCAAACACAAATGTGTGTGTGTGTGTGTGTGTATGTGGAAGTGTGTTAACATTGAGCTTGAATAAGCTCTAAAAGATCTTCACAAGAAGCTTGTGAGCTGAGGAAAAGCTAATTGCCTCCCTCATCACCAAAATGAAATAATGAAATTTAAATAGTTCAATGAATCATTCAGTGTAACACGTTTTGTTCATGGCTAATTTGCCAGTGATACCTTCCTAGAATTAATTAGAAGAGTGAATAGGACTGGGAGAGTGTAGAGGTTTTCACAGCTGTTTTGTCTCAATTAAACAATTCATGAGGAAGCATGGTCTCTGGCTGGAAACCGGGACTCTGGATGAGTCCACAGGTGACCACTGACGTAGGTGAGGAATATAACGACCATTAGGGTAAATGAACTATGCAGATTCGGCTACTGAGAGAAAAACGAGACCAAATGTCCTCTTGATGAGAGAGGTCAGAGAGTTTTGAGCTGAAAAGAAGGCTACAGTAACTCAAATAACCAGTGTTTAAAACCGTGGTGAGCAGAAAAGCATCTTGGAACGCAACAAGCCGAACCTCAACCTGGGCTACAGAACAGCAGAAGACCACAACGGGTTAAGAAAAGGGATTTGAGGATTGGATTCATATTGGAAAAAACATTGCCTCGTCTTTTTCCAATCTACATCTATCCAGTTTCAGTGAACCTGCACCCACTGTAGGTTAAGATTCTTGTTCATGGTTGACAGGCGTGGAAACCAATGTGGTGTTCTGCTATTATAGCCCAACTGCCTCAAGGTTCAGCATTGTGTGCGCTCTGAAATCGTTTTTTGTTCTTCTGTCTGGCACCAACAACCATGCCATGGTCAAAGTCAGTGAGACTGTTTGCAGTTTTTGGATCTTTTTTACCCATAGTATGCTAAGGTTTTATCTGTCATTAAATCTTCACCCACAATTATTGAAATATTTTATATGTAAAGCATTTTAAGATAATGGACACTCAATAATGGATAATGGATTATGAAATGCTATTTAATAATTATTGTAGTTTCTTTAATTTTTGCTATATATGTGTGTATTATATATGTTATTTTTCTCATTATGTTGTATTTTATTTTATTAAGCATGTTATGCTTTGTTACTGATTATATCTGTCTGCTTATCCATCCATCTCTGTCTTTCACTTTGTATTTCACTTTGCATTTCATACCAACTGTGAAGCATGGAGGTGGAAGTGTTATGGTTTGGGGCTTTGCTGCAGCAGGACCTGGTCAGCTCACCATCATAGAATCCACTATGAATTCTACATTGTATCAGAAGGTGCTTGAGGAACATGCGAGACCATCTGTCAAAAAAACTGAAACTGAAGCGGAACTGGACCCTGCATCATGACAATGACCCAAAACATACCACAGTCAATCCACCAAGAACTGGCTGAAAAGTAAAAATGGAGAGTTCTGGAATGGCCAAGTCAAAGCCCAGATCTAAATCCTATTGAGATCCTGTGGGGTGATTTGAAACGGACTGTGCGTGCAAGAAACCCCTCAAACATCACACAGCTGAAAGAATTCTGCATTGAGGAGTGGGGGAAACGTCCTTCCAGTCGATGTCAGAAACTGGTAGATGGCTACAAGAAACGTCTCATTGAGGTTATTTAGAGCCAAAGGGGGAAACACTAGCTGTTAGGGTGTCCTAACTTTTTGCTCAGTTGAAATACCCATTTTTTTTTTTTATTTCTTTTGTTTAATAAGTGAAAAAGTGTTTTTTTTTTGTTGTTTACATGCAATTACATCACTTTCACCTACAGGTACAAATTAAAACAAGATCAGAAATTGACATGTTGACATTTCTTAATAAAGCACTGAATATTTAATGGGGTGTCCTAATTTTTTCACATGACATACATATATTTATATATATATATATATATATATATATATATATATATATATATATATATATATATATATATATATATATATATATATATATGCGCTGAAAGGACAGCTCTGCTTCAGCACCATTGTTGTGGAAAGCAAGAGAGCGAGTGGGAGGGGAGGCGAGACAAAGTACGGTTGGCGGCCAACGATTAGAGCGGCAGCTCCTCACCCTCTGGGAGAAGCCAGGAGAGTATAAAAGGCCACAGCAGACACAAAGGTGAGCAAGTTTTGTCTTCATGTGAAGCCTGACTCGTTTCTTTCTCTCCCCGCTAGAGACCGACGACAGTGCAGAAGACACTGCTCCCTTCCAGTGCCGCGTCGCAAGCCTGCAGCCCCACCACTTCCGGGAAGCCTCCAGGCACCGCGACGCTGCCACGCACCGCGACGTTGCCACGCACCGCTGCTCGCCCGCACCCCAGCGCCACACCGACAGCAAACCTCCTCCCATGCATCTCACCACAGCACACAGCCCAGAAAGCCAGCCACCCTCACTCTTCCTCCACTGACACCACCATTCCCCTTCACAGCACTTTTAAAATAATAAAACCACCTGTTTTTGCACTAATCCTGCCTGCCCTGTGTCTGTGTTCTGCCTGCAGCAGCTGCGAGTTGCTACTATAGATATATAAACATATATGTATATTTGAACTGACTGTTCACTTGCGATCCAGCCATGAGTCATAAAGTGTTGATGTAGCAATAGATATTTCCCCTTCTCACACATCCCCATCTGTTTGCTTATTAATCTTCCATTCATGAATAACACAAAATAACAGCCAGCTAATTCTTTTTTTGCCAGTGGCTATTTTAAAATGCACTGATAATGCACTGTATTATCAAGCTTTTCTAAACTGGGTTAATGAAAGGCCAGGCAACAGCAAACTACATAACAGCTACTATGTTCTGGCAAAGTCTAGAAACCTCACTAACGGAAGGCAGTCACCGCTCATCTCAGGAGGCCTATTAGAAATGTTGTTGCCCATGAGCGTCTGCACGTTCAAACGCAAAACCCATTCAAGGCCCGTATCCCCTTGTGGCTTTCTCTTCCAAACAAATTTCCACCAAATTGAATTACACAGATTTTACCTCATTGCTCTTCCTCTTCTTTATTAATGTTTACTCGATTATACGCTTTCCAAATTTCCTTCAGCCACCGTTCGCGTTGCCAAGAACCACTGAACTAGTGCCAAGAACGATAAACCATTCCCTCCATCAGCACAATCTTAAATCACTACACTTGGGGGGAAAAAAAAAAAGGGGACAATTATCGGTTGAGTTTTGAACCTCCAGGTGCCTGTAGCCTTAGGGCTTAACCAGTCAATATCACAGCCAAATGATTTCTATCTGCTTTTAATGCTCACTGTGGCTGCAAAAAAGCTAATGAAGCAAAGCTCTCTGTCAGACACAACACTCAATGTTAATGTGTGCTAGTGGTGTTACCATCAAGAGTTTCACTCTGGTTTCATGGTATCGTGTCCTCTATTGCGGGGAAGACACAGCAGGTAAAATATGAAACTAACAGTAATGAGAAATTAATGCTCTCCAACAGTGGTGTGATGCTAATGTGTCATATTCGATAGCTGAAACTAATTAGCATGCTGCATCTAAGTAAAACTCGCAGTGCTTAAAAGTTTGGGGGTTCTTCATTTATTTCATCATCCAAAACTATCCGAAATTACAGACTTACAAAACGTATAAAGTATCAGTTGAGTAAATACACAGTTTTTTTTTTTTTGAAGAGTTACTTGACAAAAAAAAAATTTCACACGACCCTGGAGAGCTGATAGCATGATAGCAATTCAGAGTTTGAAAACATAAAAAAACTGTCTTGTGAAGAAATCCTAATGCTGCAGCTCATTGTTTTTATAAGACAATACAGGTGTAACTTTTTTTCTAGTAATCAAAATCTTTTAAGGTTTTCAAAACAGATGTCTGAGGTATGTCTGTTTATGAATATGCTAACAAGAGATGCTAACTCCTACATAGCTACTCCATAAAATGTTGCAACAGTTGCCTGTAGCTATGACGGAAGGCATATTTCAGCTTACAGTGGTTCTGTAAAGAGTGGGGAAAAAAATCATTTGTGATAGTATTGACAGACAGTTATCTTGCTTGACAGGTCGAGAGAGGGGAAAAAAAAAAAAATTAGGGCAACCAAAATGTTTCTGTGCACAAATCTTATGTAATGAGATATCCATGTACAGTATATTCTCTGAAAAATATAGAATCATCATATGCTTTCAAGTGATTGGATTAAAAAGAATGGTCATTAAGACTTGGTCTTAATCTTGTCTACCAAAAGGTTTCTATCAGTATAAATAAGCGATTGCCCTTATATACAGTAGAACGTACACATAAAACCTCTTCGGTCAACAAGAATGTGACGGAATTAAAGATGGGAAAAAAGAAGAAAAAAACACTGGATGTGAGGGAACGACTGTTTATAGCTGTTATAACTTAAGTGATAACATGAACTAGCTTCTTTCGTGGATGTTCCACAACATTAAATCTAACTAGAAACTAGCAATTTGCTGTGGTACAAGGGAAATAAAACACTTCAGAACATGCTTTTATTGGAGAACTACTACCTTGTCTTTGATTACTTTACCACACATTACGTCCCATCGTGTTTTATTCCTTATTTAATTATTCCTTACAGAGCTGATGTGCGTAAAGAATTCGAAAAGTTAAATAGCCTCTCTTGCTACACCACATTCCGTAATTTTCGGTTCTAACCATAAGAGACAAGCGAGAGACAGAAAATTAAGTAGTGGGGGGGGGGGGGGGGGGGGGGGGGGGGAGTTGAATGTAAGGAAATTAAAAGGCACTGAACCTTGTACACAAATCTCAACAATACTTCTCAGGCTGTCGCATTTGTCACAAGTGGAAAAATTAAACGCGCCCCCTTGGTCTGAAAGCTATATTTCAAGAGCAGCTCGAGCTATATTTCTTCAGAAAAGCCATTTGCCTGACAGGCATCTTACAACAGGGTTTATGCAGTGGTCGAAACCACGGGCCACGCGGCATTAAAAACCACAAATGTTGCTCATATCTATGAAAGTGTACTGAGCAATGTGTGGAGTGGTGGAACCACTACTCTGCTGCCTGGAAGCCGAGCCTTGCTCAGCTGCTACTGTGCTTCTGTTAGTCTGCGCAATACACTTATTGCCTTGATTAACAGTTTTATCTGGAAAGGTGGAACTTGTCACCTTGAGGTGTCAGCGGTGTGCAAGATATGCAAAGAGCATGTGTGCAGCTGGAGAGAGAGAGAGAGAAAGAGGGACGGAATAAGAGAGAGAGTTGCACATCATGCATGAAATGGTTCCAAGCACGTGTCTGTTTTTTTTTTTTTCCTTTCTTTTTGAAAAAGTAGCTCGGTGGGATTGTCGCCATACAGCTTGTAGAACTGCTGCACCCTGACGTCATTAGCATGGCAACCAGCTCACGCTTTGCCTAGCACGACGTCGGCCATGTTGTCGAGGCTGTGAACTCGCTCTCTAACATCTCGTCTTTTCTCTCCACTATCATTCTTTCTTTTTATATTCTAACAATCCCCCTCCTACTCCTTCTCTCTCTCTCTCGTAAGCCATTTTCAGCAAGCAATTAAATTCTCCACTGTGCATTTTTATTGCGTTATTCCCTTAATATGCAGCGTATTACCAGAAAAAGTCAAAGAGGATTTGCGATATGAAAATTGCATTATAAAATAGGAAAAGAGGGAAGGGGGAAGGAATTGCATTATAGGATATTTGATACTAATTTTGCTACCTGGCATGCTCAGGTTTGAAAAAAAAAAAGACTGCACATTAGGGGTCAATAAAATAAATCCTTTGCTCCACTGAGTCTTTCTTCCCAGGGCTAAAATTGCTTTTTAGAGTTTAAAAAAAAAAAAAAAAAAAACTTTTATTGAGGTGAGATCTTTGCTTCATTAGCTTTGTGCTGAAGAATATTCCTCTGTAGCATTTGAGAACTCACTAACTGCTGATGCTTGAAGAGGAACACATGGCAAGCATGGTTATTTCCAAAAACCATCAACGTTGTTTAAAACATTCCAGACTTGCAAGAGTGATCCTGTGCATAAAATGACAGCCTTGTATTGTATTGTTATAACTCTTGCCTTATGTTAACAGGTTCCAGCTGGTTACAGGCAACATGTATATTATTCAGTCATTTCTCAAAGTGGCATTGCTGAAAATGTGAAAAGTGTCCCCTAAAGACACACAGCTCTACTGCTACCGTATATGTGCTAGAGCCTCAAGGGGACTATTAGTTCCCCTGTCTGTGTGTAACAGTTAAGCTATCTATCTATCTATCTATCTATCTATCTATCTATCTATCTATCTATCAGCAGTATCCTGGCTGGCAATAAAACAGCACATGATATTAAATGTGTGTTGTTTGTGTGTACAACATCCTTCCCTAAGGATCAATCCAGACAGAAATGTGTGTTCGTGTTTGTGGGCGTTATGCTCCTGAGCATCTTGACAGGGGGTTATCAGATCATAGGTGAGTTCATCCGATCTGATAAACCATCTGCCCTACTTTGAAACTGGCAAGCAATTCCTCCCTTTTTCTCCATCCAAAAAAACAATGGTGCCAGGTGGGATCTTGTATATGGCCTGGCATTTTCGTTGGCCTGTTATCTGGAATTCTTCCCACGTTAAGTTCACCAGCAGTGCTTCCCAACCCGCCTCCATCCCACACACACACACACACACACCCCTTCCTCCCATGGATACACCCTTAGTGCCCAGCTTGGCAGCACATCAGACAGAGCGGAGCTACAAAGCTGCAGGAATTGGCACACTGGAAGTTTTTTGCTATATTTACGGAGTTAACACTTCATGTTTTCTGGAAAATAAACACTACCCTGTAAAACGGATGGTCTTTACAAGCATAGTAACACTTGTACACTAACACACACAGGATGTGTATTTTGGCAGAGGTAGACCCCTTTCATGTACATTTCTAGATGCCAGGGTGAGCGACAATGTCTTAGCCTGCAGGAAAAGTGGATTATGTGCCAATCCAAAAGGAGCCAGTCCCCATACTCCTAATGGAAAACCCTGTTTACATGGATTTTTCTTCAGAACAAAAAGGGTTAGGGTTAGGGTTAATGACATAATTTCTCTCTTTTCTCTCTAGCCACTGCCTCCTTCGATTTCCTATTGACAGGGATTGAGACACTGTTGGGTTCCTGGAGGTGTTGGATTGCTGAATTAAATAAACATAGGTGAAGCCTTAAAACTTACAGTATTACTGGGACAACACAAGGCTGAGGATTCAACAATGTGGCTATTAGCTGCAGTTTGGTTTCAACTCTTTCATGGATAAATTATGTGAAAACAGGTTTTTCAAGTGGGGCAGGCATCAAAAGTGTATGGGCAACCCACTGGAATTGTATGTTTTCTTATTATTATTATTGGGCCAAGCACTGAAGGTGTGTAGGCACCCTAGTGGAATTGTATGTTTTCTTATTATTATTAGGGGGCCAAGCACCGAAGTTGCATAGGCAGCCTGTTGGAAATGTATGTTTTCTTCTTCTTCTTCTTCTTCTTCTTATTATTATTATTATTCTTTCACATTGGAGTCTGTGGAATCCCAGTCTATGGAATGGTGTCGGATTGCGACCAATCTGATTAAAAAGTAAATGGATTGCCCATGTTTAGGAATACTGTGAGTAAAAAAGAATAAAACATTATACAGAGAAAAAAGATTCTAAACAAAATTGTTTTAAAACAATCGCATCTAAAATATTTAATGTTGCCCATTATTTATTTTTAACAAAATGTTGCAATTTTCTTGATGTACAAGATTTACACAGTTTAGGACTGATGCAGGATGCGGGTTTCAAAAAAGGCAAGACTGGAGTCTAAAATGTTTCTTAAAGAAGCGTTTCATTAATTTTGCGTAGATTTTGCAAAGAAAGTTTGTAAAAATATACCAGAGTCATGCCGCCCTCAGAATGGCACATCCAGAAATAAGTCTATCTATAAGTCTAAAGAGCAAGGAAATAAAGCATAATTATTTATATTATGTTATAGTAATGGTCTCAAGTGATTTGGGGATGATTTACATCTTATATTTAAAAAGAAAAAAAAATCCTTAAATTGACTTCCATAAGTGTGCACACTATGTATTTAAGGGGTTAAATACGAAGAAGGTTGTATATTTGATGATTTGTAGATGTGTTGCTGATTCATAAACCATTTGAAATTAACAAGCATGGCTTAAGATAGAAAATAAAATCAGGGGACAGTTTGATGGAAGATGCAATGGAGATGCCACTTGCCCATTTAAAAATATGTTAATATTATCACTATTATCAATAAGTTAATTCCATCCATATTAAAGATTTACACAACATGTCACTGTGGACTAATCAAGTAAAGCACCTGCAGGTGAGATGGTTTTGTAAAACTCAGGGTTGCCAGACTGTATTCACAGCTTCCAATCCGACCATGGTTTAAAACCATCCACTTACTACAAATGCTCTCAAACTATAGCCATAACGTATTCATTTCTTTACAGTAAGTGTTTCATGTTTGTCAGGGTCGTGGTTGACCTATCAGCAAGAAATTACTTGTTTCCAGACCAAAGGCATTAAGGATTTTCCAAACAGCGTTTAGTAGAAATGCATACCTTTTGACCACAATGTAGTGGAGTGGTGCAACCTTCTGAAAAGTGAACAAGTATGATAGCCTGCAGTTTCCAGAAAGATGTTCAAAGTAACCTGAAAGATTTAATACATCCAGGGACAGCTGGTATAAATCTTCTCGCTGGAATTAACCACCTAGCCAACAGTTATATTATTTGGCTAGCTAAGGACACTAACTTTCACAGTTTTATAATTACTATCACAATTATTTTTTATCAGCTGTATAGGTAGTGAATTCTTTTAATCTAGCACTAATACGCCCTCAAAAACTTCATACATCATAAAGCAGGAAATGCTAACCTAGCATGACCTAACTATTAATCATCCAGCTAATTAAAGCCTTCTGGAGCATTGGAATACAAGAGTGGTAGCTTGGGCAGGTCTGATCTTGGCATAAAAAAGATCAGTGTAGGAACATTAGTAATAATCCAGTTATTAATTCACATAAAAAGGTTCATTCTTCCTTGCTTGTACAAAGCATTGCCTCTTTAAATGAATTCATGGAGTGTGTCACTTAGGGGCTAGCAGCCAAGCAAGAAACCTGTTAATATCAGCCTTGACAAGGTCATCAGGGTTCAAATGGATGCTGTCAGCCAGAGGCGGTGGTGGGTCTCTCACAGGAGATAGAGAGAGCGAAAACAAATCATCTACGAAGATCAACAGTGTGGTTTTTTTTTTTTTTTTTTTTTGCTTATCCACTTGAGAGAAGAGATTAAATAATTCAATGTGGATATCCCTTCAAATTTGCAATATAAAACAGGCAAATCCAAAGGAGACAAATACAGCTTATTTATGAAGATAAATGACTTCACGGTCTTGACTAACATCCTCACTCCAGGCAGAAGATTGCTTAACAGAGTGGTGCATCTAGCAAGGAAGGGGTGTGTGAAGAATAAACTCTACAATGGCTGCTGCAACACAAGGCAATCAGGTTGATGCAAAGCAGTATTAATGGGAGCAAGACCTCAACGCTATAGTTCTCACTCTCCTGGCTTTGCTTAGGCTAAATCTTCAAGCTAGGCTCTAGATGGATTACTGTAGTCCATTGGCAGGGCAATAGAGATATGGTCAGTGATTATCACTGGAGTTACATTACACATTGTGGGTGAGCAAGAGTCCGTGACATGCTTTAACTGGGGTCTTCTTTCAGTTCTCTTTCTTTATCATAGTGACACACAGATAGAGATTTCTATTGTCAGAAGAGGATAGCTTGACCACAAGGCCAGTGAGCCGTTAAATCCAATTATATCCAATTACCAGGATGCCTTATAACAAAGAAAGGGCCATTATTTCTGAGAATAGGAGAGAAGATTGGATCCGATTGTACTCCGGCTGTCCCCAGAGACCTAAAAATGGGAGGATAGATGGACCCTTATCTAAAACTGACTAACATATTCAGCTGAAGGACTTTATCCACTACATTTCTGCCCCTTATTAGTTCACAAAATACATTAAACTGGGAGAGCTGAAGAGAGTAATATTCCCTACTCACAGCTCAAGGGTCCAAGGTTCGATCGTTACCTCAGGGTACTACCTCTGTGAAGTTTTGCATGTGTGGATCTCCAGGTTCCTCCCACCTCCCACCAAAAACATGGCAGTCGGTGGACTGGCTATGTTACATCGCCCCAGAGTGTGAAAGTGTTTCTGTGTGGTGCCCTATGTGCCCCAGGGTGCATTGCTTTTGAAGAACATACATTACACAAAATCTACATGGCTGTCAGTTGAATAGACTCAGAAGAAGTGGCGTGTATTCACCAATATCTGACTACTTGCCCGGGTTATTGTATAAAGAGCATGTCTGCCCATTCATTTCAGAAAAATAAAAAAAATACTCATCAACAAATCAACAATAGTGAATAATAAAAATGAACATTTAAAGTCACAAGAAACCTAAATCCCCGACTACTTTGTAATCAAGGTAATGTAGCCGTGCCATATGCAGTAATTTGTGAGATACCATTCAAACATTTTCTGAAAAAAAAATCAAATATGTCACAGCGATATTTGATGCACCTTCCATTAAAAAAAAGCATTTCATTAAAATGCTTTCAAAAAAACAAACAAACAAAAAAAAACAATTTGTTTCTTCTGTCCTCTGTGGCCATGTACGTATATGTTTAGGTACATCTAAACATATACATCCATTCAGTTTTAATATTTGCATTTTCAAAATATGAAATAATAATAATAATAATAATTTGATTGGTTTATTCCATACTTGTGGATTGCACAATCCTGATTTTCTGATTTGTGCATTTGTGTTTAGCTCTGAAGTGCTGTAGAAAGGGTATAAAATACATATTATTAAAAAAAAAATATATATATATTTTTTAAATAAATAAGCATATTATAAAAAATACAGAAATCCATATCCCAATGCAACCTACACCCAGGCAAACAGGTGGATAACAGATTGAAAGATTAGTATGCCATGAAGGCCAGAGAATAAAAGTGTGTATTGAGCCTAGATTTAAAAGCAGAAATGGAAGGAGCACGTTTAATGGCAAGTGGCAACTGGTTCCACAGGCATGGAGCAGCGACTGCAAAGGCTGTCACCTTTTAGTTTGAGACGTGACCATGGGACATGTGAGAGAACTTTGCTGGCGGATCTAAGAGACCTAGGAGCTGAATGCAAATGGATATGGTCTGTGATATACGAAGGGGCCTGACCATTAAGAGCCTTAAAAACAATCAGCAGGATTTTAAACTGAATTCTAGACAGGGAGCCAGTGAAGGGAGGCCAGAACTGGGGTAATGTGATTACGATTTTTAGTACCAGTCAACAGTCTGGTCCCTGCATTCTGGACCATCTGCCAGCATGTTAAGCAAGGACTGGGGAAAACCTAGGTATAGGGAATTGCAGTAGTCCAGTCGTGATATAATAAAGGCATGGGTAACTTTTTCCAGATCATGGAAAGACAAAAATTATCGGAATAGTTTGGAAATGATTCTTACCTGGTAGTAATATGTCTACTATGAAACCCATGTTTGGCATCCTGCAACCTTTTTAAATATTTCACGCTGTTCTCTGAAACTTTAATACTCAGGAACGAAACACAATGCTGAGAACAGAACGCCAGTATAATAATTGCAATATAGAATATGTTTCTAAAATCCTAGCAAAATGGAATTCGTGTACAACCGCAAAAATGGAATGTGACATAAAACCAGCAAGTCTCGAAATGAGGAGAGTGGAGCATTAGAATAAGTTTTATCAGTTGATGTAGATGACAAATGTCTGGGCCAAATGGATCTAATCTGAGAGGAGGTTTCATTCTAATGGCTGCTGTGTTATGAAGCCTGTAACGATAAGTAATTGCAGGGGATTAGCTGCAGGTTGCCACAGAGACCGAGTCTGATAAACGGAGAATTGGACTGTGCTTCTTGATGAAATTCTAAACATGGATCAATATCCCAAATATTACAAACGTGCCATCAATCTCGATTTCGTTTAACCAGACCCAATACGATTTTATATACACAGCACTAACGGCACTATGCTTCAGTCCCTCACACCAAATCAGAATGGATCTGGGACACCGAGTCCATTCCTGTTCAGCCATATCTGGCTCAAGATAAAGCCGGATAGCAGCCATGGGGTAAACACAGCCAAACGGAGCAGATACAAAGCCTGAAGCGTGCCCAATTATGAAATATTAGAGTGCATTAATAATCGTTGCTGTAGTAGAGGTTTGTATGGGAAGGAAAAAAAAAAAAATCATGAGACAGCTACATTTATTTCGTTGCTAAAATGTATGCGATTACTACTAGCTATTAACCCATAGGGGAACCTCGTCTTGCAGTTTCTTATTCATCTGCTTCTTGGGGCTGAAACTGGTATAACATGCATATCATCATTTAATTAGAAAAAGCTGCTCCTTGTAGTCATAGTGGGTAAAACATGCAGATTGTAATTGTTTAAGGAGAAAACAAATTACCCCATTGCGGTCATAATTGGAATAACATGCTAAGTGTTAATATTTAAGGAGAAAACAAAAAGCTATCCCATGTGGTCAAAATTGGTATGACATGCCAATGACATGACATCTCCCAATCTTTGCCACACCTCAACAGCGCCAAAAAGAAAAAAAGGAAATGTAAAAAAAACAAGCAATCAAATAAAATGGACATTTTACAGGTAAAACAGAGGATAGATTGTTTTTCTTCACGTGCTATGCAGAACAAAATAAACAGAAATAATGACTCAAGATCATCTATCTATTTATATATTTATTTATGTTTCACCTACACCTACCTTCCCCTTTATGGTGTCCATGTGTCTGTTTATGCTGTGTGAACTTTCTATTAGTATTATAACATTTAATATCATATATTAATATCATATAATTAATAATAATTTAAATAATGAGACATTTGTTCTTTAGATAATCTATGCAATCGTGTGCTCATATATTCCCAGGAAACCCAAACATTTAAAATTAAATTATTTTTTTTTAATCTAAAGTTAACCATTTTCTTTTGCATTGCATGCAAATGTATTAATGTGAGTTGGTTATATATTCGTGATTTTCCTCATACATAATATTGACAGGAGGTCTTGGGGATTTAATGGGCACTGAATGGCTCATGCGGTCATACATACATTTGATTAAGATGTTTATTTGTGGCAGTGTTGATTACATGTCACACAGAGTGAACAGCTAATACTGAATCAATGTTAATCAGTCAGTTTGTGCCAGCAGGGAACAATCCGACTTTGTGCATGAATATTAGCATCTGGCAACTTTTTGTCATTTTAACGAACTCATGGAAATTCCCTTAACTCCCTTTATTGCCTTGCAGCCTCAAGAGACAGCAGTCTGTTGTACTGTACTGTTTTTTTTTCTTTCTTGATTTGCAGTGTGTTGCTTTGCATTCATGAGCAGTTGGCTCCGTGGAGGTGTACGAATGATCAATGTCATTTCCACCCCATTTCTATGATCAATGCTACCTCAGCAGGGGCCCTGTCCACACGGTGACTGGAGTTTTTAAACAGGCACCATCTGTTGGGTCCCTGAAGGAGTCAAAAAAAAATGGCAGGCGGAGCTGCAGACACCACTTCGGGGCCTGAGATCGCGAGTGTGAGAGTTTGGTTGGGAAACTAAGAGGGCTGTTTAATGGCTAGTTGAAACAGTAAAGTCAGAAATGGGTTACTTGTTCACTACATATGCACACACACACTGTCAAAGCTAATGTTAATGTAGGAGATTTCGCTGAGACTGTACATCTCTTGGGCTGTTAGATGCAGCTAAAAATCTAAAAGTTAGTGTAGAGAACAAATCTGTAACACTTGGTGGTTCCCATTATAGTTTAGCAACTGAGTCCTTCATTCTCTTACTCCCATGTTCTTTGTTTGCATTTTCATACACGCTGTCCCGATTGGCTGCAGCTCCTGCCAGTCCCCTTGTAGTCAGACTTCTTTAACGCCTGAAGTTAGGGCATGATGGCATTTGATATAAGTGAGCTGGCGTGTGATATATGCATACAAATTTCCTGCCAATTCTGACTTAAGGCTCCTGACACAGCACTGATAGTGAGAGTGTACACAGTAGATGGATACTACACACCGGAAACTGGAAAATGTCGCCTGGTCTCTTTCCAGTCTGAACTGTCCAGTTTCGATGAGTTGATGTGCCCACTGTAGCTTCAGATTCCTGTTCTAGGCTGACAGGAGTGTATCCTGATGTGGTCTTCAGCTGTTGTATTGTGTCCGCCTGAAGGTTCTGCATGCTGTGCATAATGAGATGCTTTTCTGCTCACCTCGGTTGTAAAGAGTGGTTATTTGATTTCCAGTTGCCTTCCTGTCACTTGGAACCAGTCTGGTCATTCACCTCTGACATCTCTTATTAACATGGCGTTGCGCTGCTGTCACATGTTTGGCCGATTGGATAATTGCATGAATATGCAGGTGTACAGGTTTTCCTAATAAAATGGTCTATTAGGGTATGATTACATTATATAATAATTATAGTATGTGTGTGCACTACTTCTATATGTATATAGTGTGTCAAATTCCACCAAATGCCTTTTTCAAGTGGATTTCAGGACAGAAAAACATTTACTTTCGCTTCCCTGCTTGACCCATGCGAATGTGACTACAAGTCTACACGTGGAGTGTTTGTGTGATTGTCCAAAGTATTCCTGTGTGTTGAGAGGTGTGTGTTTGTGTGTGCGTATGCGTGTCTGCTTTTGGTGTGTGGTCCTCTCTGTTATCTCTCTTTGCCAGGCTCTCTCAGCAGACAAATACTCCTTAAACCACAGGCTGTGCATCAGCCAGTCACATAGGCATGGCCAAATGACACACACACACACACACACAGAGAGAGAAAGAGAGAATAAGGGAAGTAAAGATGGAATATGGACGTGAATGACAGGGACAAGGCAAAAGGGAAGTGACAGATAGAGAGCCCAGTTTGAGGATAGAAAAGAGATGAAGCAACACACGCGGAAGAATGAAGGAAGAAAGTGAGACAGAATGGCTGTCCAGAGTGAAAGAAGGCTGAGAGAGAAAGAGTGAAAGAATGAAAGAGAAAAGGGCAGCTACAATACATGACTCAAAGTATTCCGGGACTAAATTTTAGTTTCTTTCTTTCTTTCTTTTTTTTTTGCTGTCTGTCTCTGTATAGTCAGAGCATTACATAAGTAGAGGAGAAAGAAGGGGCACCACCAACCAAGCTGCCACTTTGGGTCCTTGAACGAGACCAATCACTCTCATCTGCTCTATTGTATCCTGTCCCAATTGTAAGATGCTTTGGATTTAAAAAAATAAATAAATAATCAGGCAAATGTAAAAATGTTAATGCTAACTACATACCAAAATAATGTTAATGAAAGCAAATGACCAAATTATATAGAAAAATGTAGGATAGTATCCACAATTTTAAAACACCAGACATATTTGTTACATTAGTTGTCCACCAACACTTAATTTGGCTGAGAAGGCACTGATATTGACTGATGAGGTCAATATCAGAGGTGACATTGCTAATAAGAAAATCCTAGCAGCAGAAAGACAAATTAAATTTTAACACAAAAAACCCTATGTCAGTGGCTCCATGCTGACAGCATAAATGATAAACAGTACATTCTACCCTGTGCTTTTATCGATCACAAATCATAACCCGGCCCTCATTTTCTATTGGTTCACAAGATCAAGGTTTGCCAAATCAAAGTCATAGAGAAGTGAAAGTAACTGCTACCAGTAGCAAACACATGTCCTTTCCCCTTCAGTGAACTGGCTTTTCCATTGGGGAAATTTTACTCTTGGTCATTGCTTTAAAATCTTAGATTTTTTTTTTGAAAATAAAAATCTTAGACACTCTGAATAAACCATAGATGTTGGCACAGCTGTATGTACATTATGGGCAGTAGACGTCCCACAACTTTGACAGGTCTACCAATCAGAACACAGAATCTCTGGACAAAAATATCTACCATCCAGTAGATGTACTCGGTAGAATATTTAGTATGCATACGTCGACTGCTATTGAAGCCTTCAGTCTGAGAATGCCTCAAAAATCTAAATCTTTGCTCCAAATATTGAGCTCAAATGCACATCCATGGATTGATATCTGGGAGAATGAAACCGTACTCTTAGCCCCTGCGCATGTAAACCATACCTGGGTGAAGCGCACACTCAAACAGCTTCTCTTATCTTCAGGTAGCATCAAAGATGAACTTGCCAGGACAGATGCCTTGCGCCTGAGGCGTGCCCAGCAAAACATCTAAAATCTGGTATAATGAAATCTGCAACACAGCTTTCCACTACACAGCAGTAGTAATTAATGAAGCCTCATCAATAATTCCTGTGCCTTGATGGATTTTTTTTTTTTGTGGCAGGTACACGAGTGTGAATTACTTGAAACAAACCCGTTTGGAAGGATACAGTATTTTGCTAGTTGGAGGTAGACCAAATCTTTAAAAAATGAACCTCCAAGCACTTATAAATCTGGTTTCTGTTCTTTGTAAAAGAAAAGAATGTGCAACAGTCCTTCTACAATTATGCTGTGGGAGACAATGCCAATATCTCACATCCCCATCCTAAGAATTTAATTTATTAATTGTCTAATCAAACATTTGTTCAAATCATGGGCACTTCTTTACATGAGAGCATATTTGTTAAAATCATTTCAAGGACCCTAAGTGTGGTCGCCCCATCATCCGGAGTTCTCAAGCCAGAATCCTGACAATGCCACAGCCATGCATGACCAGGCAATTGGCCGTTCTCTCTGGGTGGGAGGGGTGTCGCACTCTCCCCTGTCAATCACAGTAACACTAGCCAATCGCGGACGTCTGTGAACTCATGCATGTGGAAGATAGAGCTTTCCTCCAAGTGTGTTACGCAGCCCTGTGACTCTAACTTATGTAGAAATCGGAACAATTCTCGGAGACATTGACACTTCCTTTGAATTACAGTTTTAAAATTTTCTGCATTCTCCTATTTTAAAGAAATTTCAGCATTATAAGGTCTTCAGAAGTCCAGTTTTTGCTAGTTTGTTAACATTATCATTAAAAAAAGCTAGCCATCTTTACAGAACACAAATATATTGAGATATATGTATTTTGTATATAAGTATTCGGGCCCTCGACCACTGTATGTTGTAGTGTTAGAGTGGAATTTGGGGCCATTACTTGTTGGAATCACCTTTGGCTGCAATTACAGCTATAAATCATCTAGGATTTCTCAAACAGCTTTGGCCATCTGGATCCTGATATTTTTGCCCATTCTTCTTGGCAACATTTGTCAAGCTCTGTCAGATTGAATGGAGACCACTGGTGAACAGCCTTTTTCATGTCTTGCCACAGATTCTCAATTAGATTGAGGTCTGGGCTTTGACTGGGCCATTCTAGCATATTCCTGGTTCTGAGCTGCTTGAGTGTAGCTTTGGTGGTGTGATCAGGGTCGTTCTCTTCTCAGATGGTGAACCTCCATCCCAGTCACTTAAAGACTGGAACAGCTTTTCTTCTGCAATTGCCCTTTATGTAGCTCTATCCATCTTACCTTTATCCATCACCATAATGATTTTCAAGTGTACAAGTCACAAGACTCATCATGCACCCTGCACTGCCAATAGGTGCCACATTACCTGATGGAATTATCATTTGTTCATTATGTAGTAAAGCGCTCCCTCGAGGCTTCAGTCTAACGCTAATGACAGCTGCATCACTGGAATAGACTTCTTACAGTGTGCATTACTTTAATGCTTATATCAGATCAATACATGTCAAAATTCCAGGCACAGATGCGCAATATAGAGGTTAATTATGGTAATTTTGTTGTTTAGAGTCCTACAGAAATGTTTGTGTCTGAGACGACTGCTGTATGAGATGCAATCAGATGGAAGTTTATTAAAACTGGACCTCTGCCCAACATCTCGGTAGGTATTTTAAAGCAGAGCAGGTGCCACAGCCTCAATCAGGGTACCACTGAACTGAGACAGATGGCAAGCCAGAAAAAAAAAAATTATTACCTGTGTATAGAAATAATGCAAGAGAATGACTTGTTTGCCGCTGCCTAGGATGATAAATGTCGGCAAATGCACACTAAATTATAGAAACAATGCCTAAAATCTCAGATTCCATTAGTCAGTGAGGTTCAGGCCTTAGGACAATGCGTGTTTTAAATTAATACAAATGCAGATATGAATAGTAAGCCCATTATATGCACTATATTGCCAAAAGTATGTGGACATCTGACCATAACACCCATATGAGGGTCTTCCCTAAAATGTTGTCACAAAGAAACACAGAACTGACTAGTATGTCTTTGTATGCTATAGCATTATGATTTCCTTTCACTGGAACTATGAGACTCAAACCTGTTCCAGCATTATAATGCCCCCCTGTGCATAAAGTGAGGTGCATAAAGACATGGTTTGCCAAGATTGGCCGGGAAGAAGTCCAGTCTCCTCAATCTTACCGAACACCTTTGCGAGGAACCGGAACGCCAACTTTGCACCAGGCCTGCTTGCCGGACATCAGTGCCCTTGTAGCTGAATGGGCACAAATCCACACGGCTTAAAAACCTAGTGACAAACCTTTTCAGAAGACTGAAGACTGATATAACAGCAAAGGGAGAATAATATTAATCCCCATGTTTTTGGAATAGGATGGGCTGTTCAATGGTCAGGTGTCCACATACTTTTGGCCATATAATGTATTCCAGTTTAGGCCACGTACATTTTAAATCCAAATACATATACTTGCATGAATATTTGGGTCACTAAACAAATACAGATATATCTTGGCAATTTATTACACCCCGTATAGTCCATAAGTGTGAAATTTACTGCACGAGCCAGAAAATCTCAGTAAATATGTGAAAATAACAAAACATGTATGCAAGCTGCTCCATGTGTAATGTAAGATTATATATAACCATTTGGATCATGCATTAATAATGAGGTACATAGTTTTAAATAAAAAAAATAGCATTTGCATGAATTGCGACACCAAAGCCACAGTGTTCTGTCACATAAGATATTTTAGTGTTATGGTGTTTATATCTGGAGTATGTCTGTATTCTGGCTCTCACAAAGTACATATAGGGTGAAAAATATCATATCTTGTCTGCTTGTGTGCTGTTATATTCTTAATTCTGATTGGTCAGTAGGTGTTGATTAATAGGCTATAACAGCAGTAATGCCCACTGTAATTTGAATCACATGTTTATCTTAATGCAACAGTAACTCCGGGCCACATTAGATCACCCCAACGCTGATTATTTTTCTATAACAGCATCCATAACACCATCCTGTTTAATTCTTGAACTCCTATGTAGACAGCATATTGAGTAAATTTGGAAATCATTTGGGATTGCTTATCTGTGAGGCTTAAGGGGGAAAAAAAATTCAAATTTTTTCTCTCCTAGGCCTGTAAAATAATTTGCCTTTGTTCACATTCTTGCAGTCATACCACACATATGGCACAACATAAGGAAAGTATGACAAAGTCAATATAATAAATGAGCAGCTTTAATCGTGACGTCAGCGGCAACCCTCGGATAATTAGAAAGTGCAGGAATTGAGAGGATTCTTCATTTGGCACAAACATTGATGTGTGCGTGTGCGCGCTACAGCATGTGTCTCAAGAGACAGTCTCAGGGCTCAATGTTTGTCGGGTTTAATAGCAAACCCTGTATAAACAAAGATCCTTATGTACACACATGTAAGCCTCTATTATTGAACACTACGTGCTCACACACACACACACACACACACACACACACACACAGCACATCAACTTTCGGACACCTGTTTCAGGTAGATTGCTCAGAGCACCCTGATGAGTGTGTCAGTAATACGAGACAGGACTCTGACTGTGATGAGGACGAAATTAGAATAAACGCAGCAGGTCAGAGACAGCATGACACACACACTTTTTTTCTTTCACACACACAAACACACACACACACAGACACACACCTTATATGCACCATCTGCTATTAAAATATTATTATACAGTACAACCCTGTCTATTCAGAGCAACTGAGACTTAAAACTAATTAGAGGACAAAACAGAAAAAAATGGAGGTAAACACACGTGAAAATATGAAAAAAAGTGTGAAAAGTTTGGAATCCCTGAAGAGTAAGGTACAAAAAAATGTGTTCACAAATCCACTTTCCATAATAAAACAGGTGAAATTAAAAAACCTAGCATTATTTCACCATTAGCCATTAAAAAAATAAGAAGCAGAGGCTTCTATCTGGCCTTAGCTTGAGCCTAATGTGGCTAAACCCATAGTTATCATCAACCTATATTTGTATGTAGCATAGCTCTACAATATGCTGCAGGATTACTAAGCCGCAATCGATAATGCTCTATAATATTTCTCATATGTATAATTAAAAACTGCGTATCCATTCCAGCTGCATTTATTTTTCAATTTTGCATGAACTGTGTAATGCTTCTCACTGCTAGTAATCACACAGCATTAATACATCGCCTTTTTATATATGTATACAAGCATTTGGCTAATAAATTGATGCTATACGGTAACATTTACAAAACAAAATTATACAAACTGATGCTGTTGTGTAATTTTTACAAAACAAAATGACACTGCAGTGTAAGTTTACAAAAACTTATGCTGTAGTGTAACATTTCCAAAAGAAAATGACAATGCAGTGTAAGTTTCCAAAACAAACTGAGGCTATTGTGTAATTTTTTATAAAACGAAATGACACTGTAGTGAAGGTTTACAAAACAAACTGATCCTGTAGTGCAATTGTTACCAAACAAAATTACACTGTAGTGTAACTCGCAAAACAAACTGATGTTTTTAGAAAACAAACTGATGCTGTAGTGTAACTTTTACAAAACAAAAATCACGCTGTAGTGAAACTTTTACTAAACAAGCTGATGCTTTAGCGTAACTTTTAAAAAACATGCTGATGCTGTAGTCTAACCTTCAAAGACACACTGGTGCTGCTCTCAAAATATTCTTAAACATCAGACAAAAATGCTGAGTGATCATCTGAGATCAGTAGCTCCTATACTCCCCACTGCACCCACATATCACAGAAAGGGGGGGAAAAAATCATACAGATCGCTCTAATTACTGAGCACAGCTCATGAGTGAAATTTCCTATTAAACAGCTTGAGTTCTTTATTGGATTGGATTTAATTCTTAACTCATCTCTCCTCCTCTTTTTTCCCCCCACTTTCTACTGGTGTGCATCTGGCTCCATAAAGCCCTCTCAAAAATAAAAAAAAAATGATGAATACTGAGAACATGAGAGGAATGACTATCAATCAAACAAATAAATGCTTCC
>CM041002.1:3211391-3277726 GCA_022985145.1 Pangasius djambal | reverse complement strand
GGGGGGGGGGGGCATTTTCAAATGACAAGTCCAAAGCCGCAGCTGTCAGAGCATATCAACACAGAAATTGACATAGAAGTGTGACGCTTGATGAAAGTGGGAGACGAAAGCGAAAGACAAAGATTGATAGCGTAAGAAAGGTGTAAGCAAGTCAGTACTTGGGGAACTGTGCATTGCTTTTGCTTTGCTTTCACCATATAAACATGTCCACAGGTGAAACATAGTATAAAAGATGAAAGATTCCAGGCAAGGAAACTGACTCAATCTGAATTTCAGAGAAATTTAACTTAATGTGAGTATAAATTTGAAGATTACCCATGCCCGCCACATTCTGCTGCCTTCCTGTTTACTGCTGTAAGGCAGATTTTTATTGTGTTGAGTTAGGAAGGAAATACATAAAATATTTAGCACCAGTCCAATGTCTGCCTGGAAAGATTGGCTGACTGGGGTGAGTGTCGGTTATGACCGTGTATATGTGCGACACGGAAAGACTGATAGATGAAGACAATGAGTGAAAATTAGGGGCAAAAAAGTGCAAAAGAGAAAGTGACAATGAAAAATTCTTCAAGAGCTTTCTGCAGCAGCTGTGCACTGAAAAGATAAAAATCGGTGGGGGGGCTTTGGTTGGGTTTGGGTTAGGTGATAAAATCAGTGGGAACAGGTGGGAGGGGTTAGGAGTGGGTGGGAGTGACACCTACAAAGTGGAAATGTCTAGATTATAGCAGCACATTTATACAGAAAATAGTGATCTATCTAGCTCCAAATCTTCAACTTAGAGTATCAGGCATCAGACATTTCTGTGTTTGAGCTAATGTGTATATATAGCATATGCAATGTCAGTTTATAACCAGCAATTAGCTCATATCCTAAATGATGGGCACAAAACCACCAATTTGGCCGCTGTAATTACGATAATAACAATCGGAATGTTTGTTCTTGACTTGTGAAGGGTTTTTCTTCAACAAGGAAAGAATTCTGTGATCATCCATTTTAGTTGTCTTCCATCGTCTTCCAGGCCTGACTGAATGACTGAAATGTAGACTTTCATACAAACACAATGTTTATGACTCTGGGGTTGCTGAGTTACCTGGATCACTATGGGAGACGGAAACTGGAGTGTAGATAGTTTCACACACACTCAGTTGGCAGTATATAATGTTTTGTTTTGTTAGTTTGTTGCCATTGAGACCTACACAGTTCTCGCCAGCGTTGGCTATTACCTTTGCAGAAACTGAAAATAATGAAGGCGCCGATTGCATTGTTGTAAAAGACAATTTACATTGTCAGGCAGCTGGGCTGTTTGCAGAGCATGATTAAACATACAAGAAAGTGCTTTCTTTGGGGGCAAAAGAAAAAAAAAAACTAAAACAAAACTTCTCTGCAATGATTCAGATCAGTAGTCAAATAGCCAAATAGCTTTCACTTGTTTTTCACACCATCAAAGTTGGTGTAATAGGGCAGCCATGACTCTTACTGGTAGGATAGTACTACAGACATGTTAAAAAAATATACACACACACACACATATACACAGTCAGGTCCATAAGTATGGATTTGAACTGAAGCAATGAAAATGTGATTGAACTGTAGACTTTCATCTTTAATTGCTCCATTTTCACAGGCTCAAACGTAATTGGACAATTGACTGATAAGCAGTTTCATGGCCAGATGTGGTCTGTTTCTTCCTTATGTCATAACAAATTAAGGAGATAAAAAGTCTGGAGTTGACTCCAAGTGTTGAATTAGCATTTGGTAGCTGTTCGTGAGAACTCTCACTATGCAGTCCAATGAGGTGCCGATGCAAGTGAAGGAGGCCATCATTAGGCTGAAAAAAAGCAAAACAGACCTATCAGAGGTAGCAGAAACTTTAGGAGTGGCCAAATCAACAATTTAGTACATTCTTAAAAAGGAGGAATGCACTGGCGAGCTCAGCAACAGCAAAAGGCCTGGAAGACCATGGAAGACAACTAAAGTGGATGATCGAAAAATTCTTTCCTCGTTGAAGAAAAACCCCTTCACAACATCTAGCCAAGTAAAGAACACTCTAGAGGAGGTAGGCATATCAATGTCAAAGTCTACCATCAAGAGACGGCTTCATGAATGTAAGATTCAGTGATGCAAGATTAGCTTGTACCTGAATGATGGGAAGAGAAGAGTATGGGGAAGGAAAGGAAGGGCTCATGATTCAAAGCATACCACATCATCTGTCAAACATGGTGGAGGAAGTGTTATGGCATAGGCATGTATGGCTATCAGGGAGGAAACTCAGCATTTGAGGATGTCCATGGGTTCCAGACTTCAGGCAGCCATTGACAGCAACGGATTTGCCTCCAAGTGTTAAAAATAATCCTAATATTCATGATTGTTAGTTTGTCCAATTACTTCCGAGCCTGTGAAAATGGAGGGACTATATAAAAATGGCTGTAATTCCTATACGGTTAATTCACTTTTTTTTTTTAAATGCCTTGAATTAAAGCTGAAATTCTACACAGCAATCACATCCTGACTGCTTCATTTCAAATCCATTGTTGTGGTGTACAGAGGAAAAATTATGAAAATTGTGTCACTGTCCAAATACTTATGGTCCGGACTGTGTGTGTGTGTGTGTGTGTGTGTGTGTGTATGTATATATGTATATATATATATATATATATATATATATATATATATATATATATATATATATATGATGATAATAGAGGGTTTTAGTAAGGTGTTGGGCCACCACAAACAGCTATAATGTGTCTTGGCATTGAGAAGTCCCTGGACCCATCTCTCTCCTGATTGGTTGCTGCTCCTTCCAGTCACCATGTAGTCAGACTTTTGACATTCTTTTTTCATCCGTTTTGATGATGAGTGCTATCTAACACATTCAAAATCTCCTACTGGCTTGACGTGTCATATTCATCAACCAATTCAGTATCCCCCCCTGTGCTGGAAGAAACCACTTCTATCAGTGGACCCAAGACAAAGCAAAATAGTCACCATTTTTTCTTTCTGTATGCTGTTGTGATCAAAAAGTTTATCGTGCCTTCTACATTGCTGGCAATCTTATTTGCTACAAGAGTTTGCTAGACTCTCAGGTCATGCACTGTGGAATCATAGCGGTCAGTGGGTTTGAGCTTAAAAAGCCTTTTCATCAGCTTTAATTGCAATCCTTTACACTCACTACTCAAGCATACCTCATCTGCCGACACTTTGAACTCTCTGGACTCTCTGGATCGTTTCATCTAATTAATTTGCATTAAAACTTTTAAATAATGTCAAACTGCGTGTTTAAGTGGTCAAAAAATGTGTGTGAGCGTGTATGTGAGTATTTCTTCTCATTCACTTGAACACTAACTCAATCTTGCTGTGCGCTCTTGACTCAAGTGCAGTGCTTGATTAGCGGGTCGGTTGGATGAAACTGAATGCATTTTAGATGCATGATGCCAAAATCCAGCTATAATGTTGCTGTCCACTCTACGACCCCATCAGGAGCACAACCAGCAAAGGATGAGTGCAAACTGAGAGGACAAAATCCAATAAAAAAAAAAAAAGGTGTATAGTCTAAAAGTAATATGCAGAGTAAGTGTGAAGTGTGTTCTAGGTGTGAATCGAGACTCTGCAAGCAGCAGTGGACTTCTAAGGGCCACGGTTTATGAGGATTAATATGTGCTGTTTCAGTGCATGTTAAATAATGCATTTTCATGGGGGAAAAAAATCACTTTCCATTGACCTCTTGTGATTAAACATTTAAAATCATAAAGAATAAAGATTGTGAAAATTGAATTGTTTAACCCCCAAAAAACCAGCATTACATTAATAACCAGATAGCTAATTGCTGAATTCTCAATTCTGATTGGTCAGAAAGTATGTTAGTTTTCTATAACAGCAGCTCTGATTATACACTGGTTTAAAAATTGTGTATTATTATTATTGAAATAGGGAAGTTTTTATGAGATGTTTGTGTAGCATTTAGCAATGACAAGCTGCATTTTTGTATTATCTTCATGAAAGAAAAAAGAAATAAGGAAGAGTGGCTAGCAAGAAACTTACTTGTTTTGTAGATGATATACAACCTTAAACATGACTTCAAACAGATAAAGCTGATATACATTGTTCTATAATAAATAAAAAAAAAACATTATTAAGATAAGGAAGAAGAGGGATAAAATGCTCTAGGAAAATAATCAACATCAGGGTGTTAATACTACCTCCGCTTTGAGTCCTGCTCTTATAAATGCTCCTATTGCGGCATGCCATGTTTCATTTCTTACTTTTTATCCAAGCAAATTTTGATAAGTAACTTTCCAGCTGAAGGAAATTGTTATGCATTGCCATATTTTACCGTGGAAGTGGTGTGCATTGTTTGGACGCTGCATTTACCATGCACTATACGTAATAATATACTGAACAAGCTACTTAGCATTTGTAATATGCTACAAAATGGCTGCGTCCTAAGTAGTCCACTATACGGTAAATAGGGAACAAAATTGGACACTGCATACCAAAAGAAAACAAAATTTCATTCTCTCTCTCACACACTACACACAAAATGTGTCCTCATTAGGTAACACAGCTCCGCTCTCCACAATTATTGGAATAAGCTCATGATGTGTGCTGCTTCTCCACCCAATAATTATCACCTCAGTCTAAATCTGAGACACTAAAATGTGTGGGTCTCTTTAGAAAGTTATGTAAAAGTTTTTTTTTTTGTTTTATTTTTGATAGATGATGATAGAAAAAAAATGAAAAGCAGTATTTTACAATTATACAAATGAACACGGCTTAAACCATAATCACAAATGAGCAAAACAATAGCTTTGTTTAGACAAAGAATAGAGCAGAATTAAAAATGCTCATTGATGGTCAGACTTATATTTTGGACATAATTATCTGTATTATACAGGAGTTGGAGGAAACAATGTAGATGCTACAGGAAAAAGCAGTATGCACACGCTTCTTATTTATTTGAATTGTAATAAGAATATGTTTCTGCCAATGAAATAGTTATATAATAACTCCTTGAAAATAGCATGTGTATTATTCATAAAATGGAATTTCAAAAAAATATGAAATTAATCTCAATTAATGTCAAGCGACAGCTTTAATAAAGGAAAAAAAAAACTTAAATACATTTTAAAAAACGGCCCAAAAAACTTTATCCCCTAAATATACGTTTAAAAACATCATCTGAAGGTTGGTGACTGACTAGGTGTATCCTTGAGTCCAAATATGAAATTAGATGTTCAAGTATAGTTGTCTTACACTTAGAAATCCTGTCAGGTTAGCTCATGGTAGCCAGTTAGCTAGTGTTAGCAGTGGCTATCTAACCGGCAGTGAAAAATAATGGGATTTATGTATGCAACTTGTAATTCTTCTTATAAATCCTGTCAGGTTATCTCACTGTAGTGTAAAAGTGAAGATTAATGGACATTTATGATGCCTTATTTATTTGCCTTAACAGTGCTATCAGAAATTCTCTCAGGTCAACTCATACATTAGCATTAGCACAGACAGTTTAGCACATTTGCCAGTTAGTTGATGTTAGCAGCAAATATTTATAGATTAAAAGTCAGCTCATGCTGGCATTAGCACTGAAGCGAATGACCTTTGTAAATATGACCTAAAAGTTTTCTCAGAAAACCTGTCAGGTTAGCTCATGCTGGTTAACTGATTTTTTGTTTCCCCTCAGGCATCCTGCAAATTTAGCTCATGTTAGCCAGTTAACTAACATTAGCAGTGAAGATTATGAACATTTAGGAATTTTCCATAATATGCACAAGTATCCTGTCAGTTTACCTCATGCAAGCTAGATGGCTAACAAAATCAGAGGAAAGAAACAGATCAATGGCTTCCTTCTTCCTACTATTCATATACTGGCTCAAAGAAAGTATGAATGAATGAATGAATAACTAAGACAGTAATAGTAAGACATTCATAATTCTAACTTTTTAGCACACTTGATCTGTATACGAATGGAGGTTCAATTTCCCCTCCACTGTTGGGTCACTGATTAACACAGCCATATGTCTTTTCTCTATAGTGTCTGTATTATTATTATTATTTATTGTCTACTCACTGTATATTAGCATCATATAAGCAATAATGATGCTAGCTGCTGTGTCTGAAGCTACACAAACACAAACACACAGTAAATACACCAGGCCACACACATTCCAGCAAAAATGGGATGATTATCAGGCAGCCCGTCTCTGCTTTAATGGCCACCATCAGGAGATAAACTGAGGATAAATGGCTGGCAATTTCATTTTCTATTAGCATAAATTATCATGGAAATGCAGCTAAAATGCAGCCAGCCATATTGAGATGCCCTGTGGGTTTAAGTACCACATTGCGCATTGTTAACGTTTAAAATTGTGTTAGGATTTTGAATAACACTCCAACCTGAAAACCGGCTGAAAATGACACTTCTCTAAATCCACACGCAATTCATAATGGCTCAGTTGGGTCACCACCAAACCATTACATTTTGTGGAAGGCTGGTCAGGTGTATGAGTGATATGTTCCCAGGTACTGTGTAATATTTATGAGAAAATTTATATCACCTGAGTGACTGAATATCCATAACAACTCTAGCAACCAGGCTGGATATGGATGGAAATCTCCCATTTAGCAGAATAAAAACTAGGCCTCCATTTCACTGGACTGTCTTGACCTTTGCATGGTCTTAAATCAGAGAGCTAACTAAAAACCAACAATATTCATTATCAATCTTCAGTTAACACTTTATCCTGGGCAGGGTTCCAGGAGATCTGGAGCCTATCCTGGCAACACTGGACGTGGAGTGGGAATACATAGCCTTTTACGGACATTTGTACACTAACTCACTTAGACAGATAATTTAGAGTAGCCAGTCCACCTACTAGTATGTTTCAGCAATCTGGGAGGAAACCAGATAACCCAAACCGACGTGGACACACAAAACGTCTACATTGTGGAAGACTGTTACAAAGCGCTGATAATGGAGATTCCCTCCATAACTGTTAAACATCTCCTTACAGAAAGCTTCTCCATATCTATATGTTTTCTTTAACAACACATTTTTAATCAATTATTGGACTTACACTGGATATAAAAAGTCTATACCCCTGTTAAAATGGCTGAATTTTGTGGGGGGTTTTTTTTGGTTTTTTTTAACAAGATAAATCATGTCAGAACTTTTTCCACCCTCAATGTGAAATTACAATGTATACAAATTAAGTGAAAAACAATCAAACATTTTAACCTGGTTGCATAAGTGTGCACACAAGGGATGTTGCTGTGTTCAGAATGAAACAATCACATTCAATCTCATGTTTAAAAGTAATTATCATACAGCTGTCATCAATGAAATTATTCTGATCAACCCCAAATAGACCAGCTGTTTCTGTAGAATTTTTCTTCACATCATCTTAATTTCATCTGACTTCAGAAGCCATGGTCTGCAAAGACCTAACAAAGCCTGTACCCCCACTGGGTCCCACTGTTGAAAGCTATCAATCAGGAGAGAGGCACAAAAAATTTCCAAAACCTTAGATGTACCATGGAACACCGTGATCAACAAGTGGAGAAAATGGAGCACCACAGTGACATCACCAAGAACGGGATGTCCCTCCAAAATTTCTAAAAGCATCCAAGCTCAACTAAATCACCCCAAACTATGTGGCAAAATGTGTTATGGTCTAATAAGACCAAATTCCAAAAGGTATGTTAGGTGCAGGGGGGGAAAAAAAAAAAGAGCAAAAGAACACCATACCCACGGTGAAGCATGGTGGTGGCAGCATCATACTTTAGGGCTGCTTTTGTTCAGCCGGAACCGGGGCTATCAAGGTGGAAAGAATCATGAACAGCTACAAAAACCAGCTGATTTTAGTGCAAAATCTTCAGGTGTAAAAAAAATTTCCCTTTCAGCACGACAATGACCAAAAGCATACATTCAAATCAACGAAGTAATGGCTTAATCAAAAGAAGATCAATGTTTTTGAATGGCCGAGCCAGAGCCCAGACGTGAATCCAACTAAAAATCTGTGAGGTGGCCTGAAGTGGGCAGTGCACAAGAGATTCCCTCACAATTTGATGGATCTAGAATGTTTTTACAAGAAAGAGTGAGAAAATATTGCTAAGTCAAGACGCATCAAAAAGACTGAGAGACCCTTAACCAAAAAGACCGAGTGGTGTAAGAAAATCAAAAGGTGCTTCAAAAAAGTATTAGTTTAGGGGTGTGCACATTTATGCAACCAGGTTATTAGAAGTTTATTTTTCCTATTTTTCCCTAAAACGTTTCTGATTGCTTTTCACTTAATTTTTACGTTGTAATTTCACATTGAGTGTGGAAAAAGTTCTGACCTGATTTATCTTGGTTACATTTTTTTACATCACAAAAACCTGCCATTTTAACAGAGGGTGTGTAGACTTTTTATATCCACTGTAGATTATGTGTAGCGTTCCTCTGTGAATCAGCTGTTACTATGGAAACGAATTCAACAGCGCGGATTACAGAAAGGTTAGCCAAGTATTTGGACATGACTACAGGATAGCAGAACTCGGCAAATAGTACATTCACTAGTGACTGGCGTGTGATTTCCGGTCTGGATGCAAATTCATTGTGTGTCCACTTTAAGCCAAAAGAATGAAATGCCTGTAGTAAAACGACAGTTGCAACCAATAAAAAGACGTTTGATTGTGGCTACATGAAAAAGCAGTGCCGACGAGACTCACTTCCTCCAAAAAACTCCCATTACGCACCACTGCACCTGAACTTACTTTCAGGAAGTAACAGAAGCACAGACAGACATTGTGAGTGTGTGTGTGTGTGTGTGTGTGTGTGCGCACGCCAATCAAAATGGATCAGTAGGGGATTTAGAGTGCACCAATGCCTGCAGCACTTGTCGTGAAGTCTTTATGGTGAATGAACATTTTAATTACTTCTTAATGTTATATAGATCTGATTGATTAACTGTACATGTCAGATCCAATGCTATGTGGGAAGTTATGCAAAATTTCCTTGCAGCAGTATAGCGTACCTGTGTATGTCTACTTTTGTGCGTGTGTGTGGGCATATGAGAGACAGAGACAGTGAGAGAGAAATCCCTTGCTCAAATAGTTTCCTATAGAATTAAACTTTTTAGGGAACCTTGGTCCAAATGTGGTACCCCAATTCCCTCTAGCATTTCCTTATTTTCATTCTCTCCTTCTCTTGAGCATATTAACAGCCTTATTGCCAAAATTCTGATTCGTGCTGATCTTCTAAGCATTTTATTCATCCATTCAGGGGATCAACCTACAAAATGGTATTATGTTCTCTGTACCGATAATAATGTGCACAATGAAGAAATCGACTCTATGCCAAACAACTCGCTGTAGAATAATGAAATGCATAATAACGGGTAATTAAATGGAAGAGAGATAAATGGATAAGTGGATTCACAAGACATCACAAAAACCTCCTTAATACAACGGAAGCAGATTACACAGGCATTAAAAAAAAAAACAAAAAAAAAAAACAGTGGCCCGGCTCCTGAGTGGCGCAACAGAAAAGCGTTCGCTGTATTGTTGGGAGGGGCATACTCTCTCTTCTCTGTCAATAACGGCGATAAGAGCCAATCGGTGGCATCTGTAAGCTTGTGTATGTGGAAGAGGGCAGATGCACAATAGGGTGTCCCATATGTTTCCGTTTTAGGCCCTTGATAATTCTCCCAGCTGCTTGGACAAACTATTTACAAACAAAATGTTGGCTTTTGGATTATGTATCTTGTCTTATAGGATAAACAACAATGAATTATTAATTAATTGGTTATTGCTTTTTTATGCGTATATCACACATGCCCTGTACAGTCATAATTTTAGAATGTTCTCTTCAACATGATGGTACATAATTCTGTGGAAAAAATAATTACTCAAGAACACTTAAAAAGAGGGAGAGAGAAACACCCACACACAGACACTGTCGGATTGATTTAGCATCTTTAAAGGCAGAGAGGTCAGCAGAAGATTTAATGAGCAGTAGGAGCTCAAACGCTTCGAGTGTGAGGCCAAAGCTGGATTTGTCTGTTCTCAAACTCAAACATCATGACTATTTTATACCAAACATTTTTTTATTCATCAGGAAAATTGCTCTTTGAATAACTAAGCCTGTCGAAAAAAAATCCTCAATAATGAGTGTGATAATGGGTGAAGTGAATATGTCCCACAATTCCTGAGTGCACGTCATATGAAATCAACAGACTCGTCTTTTTTTTGGCATCTATTACATGGAATAAAATTTGAATTTCTTTATTTCTTAATTCACAGTTGTTTCACAAATACTATGAAATCTGACCCTTAACTTCGGATTACAGCAAGGTGGTCTACTCCGGGTAACCCAAAGGTCAGCCATCAGAATGCATCAAATGAGCAGCCATTACAAGCATTATGTCTCCCTGTTCCATTCTGACAACTAATTTATGCTTAACATTTCATTCAAAGGGTCAGAGAAGCTTTGCACCTGATTTGGAGGTGTAATATTCGTTAAAAGTCAAACAGTGGCTTCTCCAGAAAAGACTACCGAGGTCCTTATTTTTATTTATTTATCCAGGTCAATCTAACCGAGATGAATATTATTGTTAGCTACGTAGCGAATATGTTATTTGAGTATGTTAGTGAAGTCTATTAGCTACATTGTCACATATTCCCCCTTTCAAGTGCTCTGTGTTTACCAGCATGATGAGTACCCCTCTTGTTTGCTTTGTTTGCGTTTATGGCATCCTTTTTTTAATGCTATGGCCGTATGCCTGTATTTTAGTTTCTGTCCTATCATTGGTTTGTTACCCTAACGTGAGCACCTGTCCCTAGTTCTGTCCTTGATTATTTTGGTTATTTATATCCTGTTGTTTCTCTCCCTCCTTGTGAAGCATCATCGATCATCACGGTGTGGTTCCAAGCATCATTTTCTCCTCTGTGTTTCCTGGTTTTGACCCTTGTTCTCGTTTTCGCTGTCAAACCAGGTTGCTGAACATCGTTGTGTTCTGAACCATGCTACAGACATTGGTAGTGATTTTCAGATTGGCCCTAATAAAAAAAAGTAAAGTTTACGTATTTGCATCCTGCCTTCAACAACCACAATTATATAGTTATGTGGATGGCATGGTGACGCAATGGGTAGCGTTGCCAACTCACAGCTCAAGAAGTTGGGTTCCAAGCTGTCTGAGTGGACTGTCAGATGTCCTCATGGGTTTCCTCCCACATTCCAAAAAAATGCTGGTAGGTGGTTTGGCTATGCTACATTGTCTGTACGAATGTGTGTAAGCATAGTGCTCTGCGATGGACTGGCATCCCATCCTGAGTGTATTCCTGCTTAATGCTCAGGGCTCCTGGGATAGGCTCTGGATCCACCTTGGCCCTGAAGAGGATAAAGTGTTTGCTGAGGTACCAGGCCACACTTGGGTCAGTATCAGTCTCAAGATGGGCTGTTTCCATTATTCCTCAACTCACAATGCAATTTCTCCAGTTCTGTCAGCATACAATATGTATTTCGACAATTTAGTGCTTTAGATCTTTTCTGCGAAATAATTTCGAAAAAAAAGTATCGTCTAAAAGCCTCATTAACACACAGAGACAAAGTGAAATTAAAAACTTCTCTTTTAATCAACCACACTTGGGGACTGTGGAAAATCATGCAAATTTGATAATGCGTCTCGGGAAAAAAAAAAAAAGAAAAAAAAAAACAGTCCTGTAATTAAAGCACAAATAAACAAGATAGTTTCATAACAGGATAATTAATGCTCTAAAGCACAAACAAGCTGCTATACCAACACTAATCATTTCTGTACTTACTTCTCTGATACAAATGACCCAAAATAAAAGAACTTTTCAAGGTAGACCAAGATGAAAAGAGATGGAAAGATGTTTGGCTGAGGAATAAAACCATGTGTTATGAGGGACTGTGATATATTTGCTCAGCTGAAGCCACCGAAATGTCAAGCCAATTATGCAGAATTTGTGTTATTTTAACTGATGAGGTCATGCTTCTAGATACGAAAATGTGGTAATGTGGGGAGAGTGAGTGTGATAATCTGGGATGGCTAAATGAATCTCTGAGTCACTGAGGAAAGATTTATACATTTAGGCCAGAAGAGGGATTTTAGGAAAACTGAAAAACAATTACTGTTCTTAAATTTCCATATTCATTAAATTATCTCTCTCTCTTCCTCTCTCGCTCTCACTCACTCACTCACTCTCTCTCTCCCTTTTTTTTCATTGCTTGTCTGTCGCACAGTCTGCCACTCTCTCTCTCTCTGTCCGTCTGTCTTTCTGCACTCTCCCTTTCTGTCTCTCTCTGTTTCCATCTCTCTCACTCACTCTCTGTCTGTCTTTCTCTTTCTGTCTGCCTCTCTCTCCTCCGGTCTCCCCCTCCCTTTCAGTCTCTCTCTTCATCTCTTGCTCAGTCCCTCTCTGTCTATTTCTCTCTTTCTTTGTCTGTTTCTCTCTCTCTCTCTCTCTCTCTCTCATTCTCCGCCTCTCCCTCTGTCTCTTTTTGCCTGCTTCTATATGTCTTTCTCTCTCTCTCTCTGACTGCCTGTCTCTGTCTCTCACACTCTTCTGTCTCTCCATCTCTCTGAATGCCTCTCTCACTCACACACACACACACACAAGCTATTTATAAAAACCCAAACAATCAGAGCAGTTTAAAGCAAGACTCCATCATGACAGCGTGAAGTTCACCTGCATTAAAATTTGCATCCGGAAACAGAACAAATGAATAAACACATTTCAGAGGAATATAAATTATAAATGAATATAAATAAATACAGCGATGAAGAAAGAAACGCCGGAAGGCAGCTACTGCAGAAATTTATCGTGCATTCTTCTGAAATAAGCTTCATCTCACAATAAGGTGCATCAGAACGAGAGTGACGAGGTCCGGAAACTCATGCTGATTCCCGAATTCCCAAGTGGGGGGATTTTAAAACTATGTGACACACAGTCTCATGCTACATTCCAACATGTATATAATTACACAGTGTTGAACAAATCCAAGGATACTGCTGTCTTTCAGCATATTCATGAGGAACCACCTGGGCTGTGTGAAGCTTCAAGTCCTTCCCACATACTGAGAGCTCTTGTTAGCTGGTTTTGCTGATTTGTGAAATCTACATAGTGCACAGTGGTGACATTTTAATTTTTTTTTTTTCCTCTTTTCTTTTTTATTCCTTTACAGGTCACAAGGCTCATACTACTCGGATGGTGAGCAGCCTTGTGAGTGAAATCAAACTCACATGCAAACAAAACGGCTCTAACAGGGCAACTTAGGAAACGAACCTTTTAAAAATGATTTTCATTTGTATTATGATGAGACCTTGAAACCTGCTAATCTGTGATTTAGCCCCAGCATTTTTTATTTATTTATTTATTTTTACAGTGTTACAGGAGACACCTAAAAACTATGCTTTTCTGTTTTGTTTTGTTTTTTTGCCCCCCAATTAAAGTAGCGGTCAAACCAAACTGTCTGAAAGCAAAAGACAGTTCACTGAAGGGAAAAGGGCGTGGAGCCTGAAAGAAGCATTTGAGTAGCGGTTCATTTCTCTGTGTGTTGTTTTTATCTAGGTGAACTTTGATCTGAGATTCCACAAGCCTCTCTTATGTGAACCAAAAGTGTGTGTGTGTGTGTGTGTGTATGTATGCATGCATTTGTGAATGCCTCGGCAAGGGGTAAAGAGCTGTTATCTTACTGCTATCTACTGAGGAATATTCAAATAGTACTAGTGCCGGGCTGTCACACAAACACACACACCCGATCACACACTCGCAGTGGGGTGTGGTACATGCTGCCAGTTCCGGTGTTAGATTTCTCAGAGCTGTGAGGAGAGAGCAGTAAGGTTTACAAGGCTCTCTGTGCATATAGAGGAAAAGCTCCACGTCGACACTGCGAGAGAACAAGGAGAATTTTCACCCAGAGAGAAACCTGAGATCAGTGCGGATTTGTAAAAACAACATCAAATCCCTGTTTGTTATTTTTCGCGGGCCATTTTCCACAACAGTCCGAAAGTGAAGTTGGGGGCTTTCCCACAGTGCCCTAGAGGAGTTAGTCATTTATGCTTCTGTATCACAAGAAGCAAACTCAAATCCTTATACTCAACAAACACACACAGCTGACAAATGTCAACTTGTTAAAGGAAGGTGTTTTCACATTAATGTTCTGCAGCTGCATTCTGTGACGTCCTCCCAACATTCAGGGGAGAAAGCTAGGAAAGCCTAGAGCCCTGCGAAGAGAGCAAGAGAGAGAAATTCCAAATATTTGACATCTAAAATGAACTGAAATGGTGTGTACAATGCACAATGTGTGTATGATGCACAAGCCACTGCTCACTCCTCCCATGACTGCCACCCGGGTGCTGAAGAGACAGAGCCACTTCAGCACCACTGTTGTGGATTGAGAGAAAGCACACGGCCACAGGGTGGGGTTGAGGGACAGAACGCGGCTGGCGGCTGATAATGACCGCAGCTCCTCACCCTCACAGAGAAGACGGGAGAGGATAAAAAAGTGCAGCGGCCTCAGCGGGGTGAGCAGCTTCCGTCTCCCAGACTATGTCGATCTGTTCTTTTCTCTGTGTTGCAGATATCCAAGACAGTGACGACAGCTGCGCTCACCCTGCAACACGCCGAGAGACTTCATCCCCGGAAAGCCCTGGACCTTTCACTGCCGCCACACCCCGCTTCCATCCCGCGCCACTACACCCCAACACAGCCCACAGCCCCTGGAAACAGCACCTCACACACCTTATACACTCCTGTCCTCCCAATTTTCTCTCACTTTAAAAAAAATAAACACCCTCTTTTTGCACCAGTGCAATCTTGCATCTTTTTGCACCTCTTTTTGCCTGTGTCTGTGCTCTTCCTGCTGCTGCTATGAGTCACAACAAGCATACAGAGGGAATAGTACCATTTCTCTTAGTGTCAAATATGGTTATGTACAGGTCTGCTGATTAACTTTAGTTATTTTTTTTGACTGCCTCACATTTCAAAATCACATGCTTTGCACAGTACAAAAAAAATTAATTAACTGCAGAAATGCAAATGAATAAATGAATAAGTAGCTTTTTAAATTTACAATCAATTACTGGCACACAAACATTATATATAATTTAATATTTTATTATTTTCAGTTATGGTACGTTGTTCTATGTTTCCAGAGTAGACAACTTATTGTATTTTGCTGATTTATTAATTTTTTCCCCCCCACATACTTCCATCCAGGACTACATATTGAAAAAGTTATATTACTGAAAAATGACTGCTCCTCTACAGTTATACTGCTGTTTCAATATTTCATTAACTAAATATCCATATGGAAGTCAAAAAGAACAACAGACATGTCAGATGATACAATAAAAAAAAAAGAAAAAGAAAGAAAAAGAATAAGCAAGTTATATAAGTCTATTAACCATCAGGCTAGCTAACAAATATAAGCTACCTAATGAAGTTAACATTACTTTGCACTACATAGCTTTACCTCCAGTTTAAACCTATCTTTCTAAATAATTGAAGCTATGTTTTTGGTTTTTTCCCCTTAGGATGGCAAGATAATGGACAATGTCACAAATCCAACAATGATGCTTCATGTTTTATTGTATAATTATTACTATATAATCACATCTGTGTTACTGTAGCAATAGAGAAACATTATTTGATACAGTATAATTTGCCGGTATTGTAAATATTTGAACCGAGCTACAATATTAAACTGTTAGGGTTTCATACTGCTTTGAACACAGTATTGTAGTAAACTATAGACATTCTTTACAGTGTGAGTTCGGGATACTCTGATACCAAGTGTGCGTTCTAATTTCAATTTTGAGATTTTACACTCAAATTCATTTGAATAGTAATGAGTCCATAGTTTTAATTCTGCTACAGAAAAAAAAAAAAAAAAAATTCGCTAGGAGTTGTACACTATTTAGCATAAACCATGGAAGGTGAAATCTGTGTCGCATTCTCAAGCAAATACATCACTAGCATAATTTTGTTATTGACTTTACACTGCAGATATTAATCTTAAGCCGGAATTTCTTAGTTAGGCTGAGTCCAAGATAGCTCCTTATTCACTGTGTGTGCTCAATATATAAGGTTTAAGATGACTGTATTGTAGAATGTACCTAGTGCACTATGCGCAACAGAACATCACTGAAACAATCACCAAGAAATGCCAGCTGGAAATTATTGTAAATATCCAGAAATTTCATATAAATATGAATTTTAATATTTATTCCCTTTTTCCTACGTCAGGCCAAAAGAATTTATTTTAATTAAATTATTTAAATTTAAATGTTAAAACTGACTTACATTAGCCAACCAAATGTAGATCATGGCAACATCCAATATTCAAATGTTGAATTTTTTTCCCCCCTGATTATAGAAATATTCTGAAAATTAATTTCAATTTGTGCATTATGATGTTTGGAAATATATCTCCTTTGTGGATGATATAAAATGTAAGTAAAAATACACATCCATAAACCTTCTAAAGTCATGAAAATCATTTAAAAAATTGAAAGTGGAGAAAAAGTAGTATTCATAATGCTTAACTGAACTATTCCTTGTGCTGGAATTAAACAACTTAAACAATAGTATATACATTGTGACTTTTATTCAATACAGCAAACTACTCCCATGATCCCGGCATCCAGGTAAAGATTTAAGATCGACCAGGCCTCTGCTAAATGAAAGGCTTTATTTAGAGGTGGCTGAACAGTTCATTGTGCATGGCATGAGCTTTATCTCCATTAGTGTGAGATTCAAACACATTAGTGATCTCCCAGAGGAAGCAGAGCTGGGAAAAAAGACACATCTGCTCAATTTGATTCACGACATGTCTACACGGTATTAGAAATACTATTTAAATAGCTGAAATTATGTGAATGACATGTAGGCTGTCAGAAAATAGGGAAACTTTGTTTTTTTTGTGCTGTAACACACCGAATCAGTTCATGGGTGTGTGGCTTAGTTATTACCTGGTGAGATGTGAGCTGAATGCCATGTATGGTGTTCGGAAGATTGAGACCGAGATCCAATTTTCATAATTCCTTATTTTCTATCAATGTACTGTGCAATGTATTAAATCACAAGCTCCACCATTCATGTTTTAATTTGTTTAATATCATGATTTAATTGTTTGTTTGATGAGGGAATATTAGTTCACTCAAAAAAAAAAAAAACAATCCTGGCTTACTTTGTCGTACTTTATGTTTCCACGTTTCTCAATTTTCAGTAATATTGTATTAAATGGATGGACACTGGCATAGTGATGCCTCAAAATGAAAATTCTGAACACTCAGGGCACCAAAATTTGAAAACCACTTTGCAATTTTGCATAAATTCGACTATACTAATATTGTCAATTTCAACTGGTGTAGTTGAAAATGTTTTGCACTGGTCCAAAATTTTGGCATTTTTCCTCTTTTCCCTGAAAACCTAAAGCATCATTTTTGGGCCAAAGTATCTTGCCATATTTGATTATTTGCTTCATTCTTTTACAGATTTCCTCCAAAGGTAAACGTGTACACACGCTAATCACATTAATCAGGTCAGCGTTGAATTCGTAAGGTTTCTTTCTTTCCTCAGTTCTTTGTTATTATTAGAAATCGACTCCATACAAAAACTCCTGCCTCGGTGTAGCAATCGAGCAATTCAGCTCTCATTGTTGGTATTTTTTCTGCTTGCTCCAGCTCATAAATGCAAACTTACGTGAGAAAGGTAACGTGTGACAGCGTGGGAAAGCCCTCCATGTCAAATTCTGACACTTTCTACTGTAGTTCTAAAATATTTTCCTGTACTGAAATATTGACAATATTGAGAAAACTGCATTTAAAGATTTCACTCCAGTTGCACTGAAAAACAGCCCACCTACCTCTACAGCCATCAACCCAATCTTTATATGGAAAAAGAGTGTACAATGTGAAATGAGTTCTCAGTGTGCTTATCCACATCAAAAAAAAAATAAAATAAATCACTCAGGTCAACCATTTTAAACACGAGCCTCATTATGGTCTCTTCACTCGACTGATCTAAATTGCTGATTAACTCTGTCAGTTCTGTTGCAAATTTATTTTAATTTATTAATTTTTTAGTTGGTCATTTAAATATTTTAAAACTTTACCTGTACAGAGTGTGTAAGTGCTCTTCTGCGCTTTGATGATGATGCAGTAGCACAGGAGCATGGCGGACATTTTGACAGCCGGTATCTGTATATAAACCGAATTTTTAGGCTGATGTCCATTTCGCTATCCAAAAATTATACTTAGCTAGCAAGGTGGATATCTTAAGGCAGACTGTTTGGACTGCTGCTTCTTACATGACTATCTTTTCCAGGCAGAAAACCAAAACAAGTTTGAATAGTAGCCTAAATAAAAAACACGTCCGTGCTATCTTTGTTAAATATGTCTATGTTTTCTTAAAGTAGAGGTGTCGATGTAACCCACTGCTTCTCCCAGACCGCTACACAAAAGCTTGTGCGGGGAAGGAGGAATGCAAACAGTGAAAAGAATAGTCAGGAGACAGAGACAGGGACACAATTTATAATACTAGCAGTAAGTGAATGACACAAGGTTGCTCAAAGTGCAGCTAAATCACAGTGGGTAAAAAGAAGCAATAAGTGAAAAGACAAAGGCAACACCATTTCCAAATGCCCTGTAACCCCAATTCATCCGGGATATTGGCTACTCAATATCAGCAGCACTATCACACACCTTTCAACATCTCTCTAACACACACTCTAACAGTGGCACAGAAAAGAGTGCAATGAAATCAGGAAGTGTGTGTGTGTGTGTGTGTGTGTGCGCGCGCGTGTGCATGTGTGCAAAATGGATACCCAGGCAGCTGGATCTGTGCAGAGCTTTGATTTATCACATAGGATTAAGGATTGTGCTAAAGCCAGAGTTTATGCCTTTAGGGTCTCACTCGAGTCCGTCTGCTGGAAAAGGATAAGACAACAGAAAACAAGGCCGCTTCTACTACCGCCAGTGTGAGGAGGGAGCGAGTGTTTTCTATGCATGTTAGTCTGACTCAAACTGATAGAGATTTTATATATATATATATATATATATATATATATATATATATATATATATATATATATATATACACACACACACATACACACACACACACACTCCAGTTACTACCTTATACAAGTGAATTGCGAGAGGGCTATATAAAAAATAAATAAATAAATAAATAAAATTGACACATCATTTGCGTTTTCAGAGTTAAGAGCTTCTACTCCCACTGAAACCTTTGTGGCTAATTACAGACATCATCTTAGGATATTTCTCAGGATATTACTTATTTTCATTATTTTCAACTTGGATAAGTCAGGTGCACAAAATAGAAAAGAAAGAAAAACCCACTGTGTGTGTTAGCGATATTGAATATCGCGTTAGAATGAGTTATAGTTTGATTATGGGTTACAGCTGTTTAATGGGCTTTGTGTCTCGTGCAAGTGTGTGTTTCTCTCTGAGGGCTTTCTTAAACGCTTTATCCCAGGCCTGGGCAACATGCACGACAGGTCTGACATAAGAACTATTCTGCACATGTTCTTGTGCTTTGTGTCTGTGCACCAAATGACCTTCATTTCGTTCAGCTGCTTCTTGTGTGCATAAAAAAAATGCCTGTATGACCTTCAACACACACGTTGTGCATCCTTAACAGGGTAGAAGCAGACACAAAATAATTAATCGGTTATATTCAAATGCCTCCCTGGACTTAAATACCACTCATTACACAGAAATATTTTTCATTTTCTACTCGAATAGTCAGTGCTACCGAACTTCTTTGATGCGTCCCATTATGGACTTACAAGCATTTTCCATTTACAAGCCTGCAGTACATTCCTACTGTAGTCAAACTGCCTAGGCTCCTAACCAAACTTATATTAAAAAATAAATAAATTAAAAAAAAAAAGTTGACTTTGACTGTGGTATGGTTGTTGGTGCCAGATGGGCTGGTTTTCACAGCCTACACTTCTACACGTCTAACACTTTAATCTCAACATTCTCTAGAGTTTACACAGAATGGTGCCAAAAAAAAAAAAACATCCAATAAGCATCAGTTCTCTGAGTGCAAATGGCTTGTTGAGAATTCAGAGGAGAATCACCCAACTGGTTCGAACTGACAGGAAGTCTGCAGTAACTTAACTCTTTACAACCATGGTGAGCAGAAAAGCATCTAAGAACATGTGTCAAAAAACTTGAGGCAGATGGGCTACAACGACAGAAAACAACATCGGGTTCCACTCTTGTCAGCCAAGAACCTGTGATTAAAGAAAATTACTATGTTCTGCCTAGATCATCAAGTAGCACTATTCTGGTTTTCCACAGAAAACTTGGGAAATTCTTTTCTGGACTTGGGTAAAAGAGGACAACATGGAACACTCACCTGAGGTAATATGGATATTTTTTCTGTGCATTGCCGTGTGTGGTCAACTTTGCAACTCAATGTAAGAGGCATCAGAAGGCATCAGGTATGTAGGCTGGTTATATGTGAGCAAGTCAGTATTTTAAATGATTGCTTGCTCAAACATATTTCTTTTGATGTTTCGCGTTTCATGTCTTTCTTTTTTTTTTTTATCATTCCATTAAATAAAAGAACAAAAAAAAAACACCATCCAAAAATACTTCAGCATCATCTGTCTGTTTCTGGGAATCCATAAATCTAGTTTAGATCGTCCAAAATAATATTTAATGAGCACATTTCCAATCCAAACTTAATCCCACAGTATTGAAAGTCCCATTCCTTGGGTAAGAGCCGGAATGGAGAAAATAAAACCCAGCTTTTTCAATCAGCATCTGATCAAATTTAATCTCCAGTGCTCCAGAAAGGAAATATGAAAAGTTCTGTTAAAACTAAGGTCAGTGATTGACTGCAAAGAAAAAACACAGAATGCTTTGACCCACACACAAAAAGACACCTCTGAACTTACTTGACCTTGGCCCATTTTAAAAGACAGCAATTTGTACCAACAATTTCACTGTCTTCCTGGAGTCTGCATTTATTCTAGGTAAACGGTGGCCTCTGGTGTCTCTGGTTATACTGAAAGTGTGTCAGATTTCAGTTGTAAAACCAGGTCACTGTACTTCCAGCTCATCAATTTCCATAGCTTTCTCAGCAAATTACCTCCAGGTTCAGTGTTCCCTCCTCCTGCTGGGTTTTAAAGCTGCCTAGCTCTCATCAATCTAGGACAACCTTTTGAGCACTCGGTCAATGCCCCTAATTAGACAAAACTTCCTAAAAATAGGGCGGTGTAGAGTGAACTGCAGGGGATGAAACTACGGTTGGTGTACAATTAAGGATCCATCTTAAGTATGCTTGGCCTCAGAAGGTGTCCATGGGAGTTGTTTGCTAGTAGCTTAATTAAGTGATTAAACTGATGCCTCAAATACCCCTTGACAGTGAGCAGATCTATGATGGAAGGACATTGCATTTATAATGGCACTAATATGCTTAGAGATGTGTAAGCAAACCCTGGGCTACATGTAATGAAAGTTTTTTGGGGGGGTTTTTTGGGTTTTTTTGGACGAAAGATGCCAAGAGCAGAGTACATTTTTTTCAAGTTTGAAATCTGTTTCCAAACCAATCACTGGTCCACTTCAACAGGTTGTGTGGGGTCAGTGAAGACCACACCATGGGCAGTCGTGGCAGGGATTGTAGATGGGGGAGTGAATGACCAGCGCTCTCTGCCACCCTCAATACCACGACTGAGGTGAGACCCTTGAGCAAGGCACCGATCCCCCAACTGCTCCCCAGGCGCCGCAGCTAAAATGGCTGCCCACTGCTCCGGGTGAGTGTTCACGGTGTGTGTGTATTCACTACTGTGTGTGTGCACTTGGATGGGTTAAATGCAGAGCACAAATTCCGAGTATGGGTCACCACACTTGGCCACAAGTCACTTCACTTCACTTCACCATGTGTGAAAGCTAGCCACTTCTGGTACTGGGTGATGAATAATACTGGGTGATTGGTTGAACTTGTCACGTGACTTCAAGTTTGTGGTCAGTAGAGGACTCAGAATACATTCTAAATATCTGGCGTGAAGTAAGCATTCAAACACAAGCATTGACTACTGTTGAGCAGAAATAACAAATAATACGTAAAGAGCACACGACACAATAGGGCATGCCATAGGAAAAATAATCAACCACTGAGTTGTGTGATGCGCCAGGTGAGTTCCATCTTGATGGTGATTATTTTCCTGTAACAGCACACCCTGAAGTGTTTTATTCCTCTTATATCACATCAATTTGCCAACTATTAACTTTTAATGTCAGTTTTTATCAGTTTTTGATGTTACTTTGTTTTTTTCCTTTCTGTTATCACTTGTGTTATAACAGCTCATCTCTCAACAGCATCTTTTTTCATTTCTGGCACAATAAAAAAGTGTTCATCCTATCTTCTGGAGATTGCAATTTCGAATCCTGACCACATCCGTGGCTGGGAGTCCAAGGTTGATGGTGTACGCTCTCTCCCGTATCAATCACTGCGACACCCACCAATCAAGGGTGTCTGTTAGCTCGTGTGTGCAGAAAGTGTTATCCTCTGTGCGTGTTATGCCGCCATTTGACAAAGCAGGAGCAGCAGTTCGAAAAGATGCAGTTGGGGTCTTTGTGTGTCTTGGAGGAAGCATGTGCTAGCCTGTTACCTCCCTGTGTTAGCCTTCCAGCTTGGTAGCAGTCATATGATAAGGGAGAGCTGGCTGGTGGGTGGGGAATTTTTCCAAGACAAAATTAGGGAGAAAAATCAGGGGTAAATAATAATAATAATAAAGTCTCCTCAGAAAACTTCACAATATCAACAAGAACATTTTCACCGTCAAACGAAAACATCTTTTCAGGCCGTCTTAGATTATGTGGCGTATCCACAAAAGGTCCCCGTGTCCCAGTGTGCTGTTGCTATAGAAGCGATAACGTCTTAGAACGAGTGCATTAATTTAAACCTTGTAGCTGGAACTACTGCCCAAGCCGCTATTATAGAAAATGAATCAACCTCACATCCACAACCTGAACATGGACACAGTTATGGTCACATGTTAAGAAAAAAGTGATGCAAGAGAGAAGACTTAATTAGTTTGAATTAAACCCAACATAGGCATTCTGAAATAATCTACAGGGGCCTGCTGTTGTCTAACATAGTTCTACAAGTATTGCATCAGCTCGAGTTCACCAAACCAACCTGCATCAAGCCTTTTTTCCCTGTGAAATGTAAATAAGCATGTTCTCAGGATGAGACGGCTCAGCACTGATGTCAACAGTGCAGCTATCCCAGCGGGACAGGCATTCCTCTCACTCCCTGCCAGGCAGCCGAGTGAAACTGATCAGGACACTGCATCGCATTCTGGTTCACCGGCGCACTCCACACGGTCAGGATTGCTCTCAACTCCATCACCCGAGAAACTCTGATACACATGCATGAGGGAAGTATGCTTGCTATATGTGTGCTGCATAGGAATATGGGGGGTATTGATGCATGACTCCCCCCCCACATAGAATTCTTGAATGTGTCTTCAAAGTTGAGCTGCCACCTTTCAGCATGCCAAAAGCAGATACCCCTGTTCTCCAACATTAAAAAAATCTGATTAAATACAATATGATCTTAGCTGTTAGCTAGCAATGCTCTTAAAGTCATGTTGCTCTCTGAAGCACTAGTTTTGAATCCTGCTTTCTCCACTACTGAGTAGAGTCTCATATCGGCAGCTATGAATGCCCCAATCATTGTGGTGTTTTCTTCATCCCCGAATGAATCAGACAATAAAGGCTGCCTAAATTCAGCAGGGATTCAGGCAAATATGGTATTTTATCAAATTTGACTTCTGGTATTTTATTATGAATTGCCTATTTTATTCTACAGTCTGCTGAATATACTGTTTGACACCCAGATGTATCGAACTGAGAGCCTCATCTTGAACAATAGGATGCACCGTATTGTTACACCCCTACCCTAGACTCACCCCTAATATTCCTTCTAGCTGTATTTTGTATTTGACCTTGTCACTATCAATGGTGGTTTGTTCTTTAAAACAAGCTCACAGAAGTCAGCACATGACAAATCAAATGCAGATTTCTGCCATGACATGCCAAGACATTTTCTTTCTTTCTTTTTCACTTCTTTTTGGGCATAAGCACAAAAATTGGTCATTTTTCTGCTTATTTCTTCATTTTGGACAGATACCATGATCTGTGCTAGATTTAGATTTGGGAAAACTTGAAAAAGAAAAAAAAAAAAAAAAACAGACACCCTGACAGAGCCTGAAAACTAGATAGGTGGGAACCATATTTCAGGGTAAGACTAGGAGTGTACTGTGATGAACAGAAAGCCAGAAGATTTCAGTTTTAATCCAACCAAGAATGTAAACTGTGAGGGGCATAAACTTGTGAATACCAAGTACTTGAGTCTTCACCAAAACACTGGGTAAATACAGTATCTTAAGTAGATTCACCATATATTATAATCAGGCACAGTGAGATTACAAAGCTATTGTTTTTAAGAATGTAGTGATCTTGTCTATGATACAATATGTCAAACAAGACTTACAGTTAGTTGGTTCAATGACTGATGATGCCACTATTGATTATAGTGTTGGATAACAGCTGATGCTTAGAGCTCCAATACTGGAATCATACTGAAAATGTACACCTGTATATTGTAATGATTTATAGTCTGACTATCTGGTGTCACCCAGTAGAGAATAGATTCCTTCATCTCTAGGTTTCTTCCTCACGTTTTCAAGTTTTTCCTTGCCACTTTGCTCTGTGGACTGCTTATAATGGATCTAAATCTACACTTCAGATTAAACCTATTCAACTAAGCTACCTTGTCTAGACAATGATATAAAAAAAAAAAAAAAAACACCCGCTTTCTCTACTTCCCCTGTCCAGTGGTATCAATCTTCAACCTCAGCCACCAATAACAGTTTGTCTCCTCAAGAAACATCTGGCCGCTGGTGTTGCCGTAGTGACTCTCTCCCAAGAGATGAGTCTGGATAGACGGGGTAATTCAACACTGTGAATTCTGATAGGCAGCATCAACTGTTACCTGCAGCTTATCCCAGGAAACAAGCCTGAAAGAACCAGACCTGTGCATGTCACCTATCAATTACAGTCACACCCAGCCAGCAGGGAATCCATTAGTATATAACCAACATTCTCCAAGCATAAGGAAGAACACCACATTCGCTGCTGTTTCTGAGAGCCATGGGGCATACTGGTGTTGGCAGGTTACACCTAGAGCACTGACCCTTTAGAATAATGCATGGCTTCCTACTGGGAGATGGCTGTGGTTTGTATTCTACCCATTAAACAAATAACCCATTAAAATTGTGATTTCCCCAGAAGAGTAAACCGAGCTAATTATAGCCTGAAGGATGCATACATAATGATCTAATCTGAAATGTAGCATGTGTAGTCAAGGAGAGTGTCTCTCGTAAAGGTAACGTACATTACTGCTTATTATTTACCCCAAATAATTAGTTATTTTTATCCAAAAGATCCATTACACACCACAACTAAGCACTCTGTACAAACCAAAATAAAATCAAGTAATGAGAAAAAGGAAAGGGTTGCTTTGAGAAGGTAAAGAAGAAGGGTTCAAGAAATCAATCTTTGGTTTGTAGCAGCAAATCAAAAGCCCCTGAAAGTCATCCAAACCGCAGTCCAAGCTGACAATGCCCCTCAGACGAGGGAACGCAAATTCATCATGTTAGGATCCAGCTTTAACACCAGCATATGGCCAGTAGCCTTCAAAGTGAGCAAGTGAAAACAGTGTTCTTACCTTCCACGGGGTAATCTTCTGCTCCAGGGAAAGATAATGCAGATGGGAGAAAGAGGGGAAAAAAATAATTAGACATTGAAATTCTGAACACATGCAGGTAATATACAGTAATGGCACTGCTGATTCTTCATTTACGGGTTAGAAATTTGTAAAGGAATTAAAGATAAATTACATATATATCTGCTACTGACTAAAAAAAAAAGATGATCTCTGATACAACATTTTCTCAAGCATTTAACACGAGTTACAAGAGTTATATCCCGGCAGAGGGACACAAAAGGTAATAGCTACGGAAAGTAATTTAGACAAAAACAATGGTAAAGTCCTTTTAAAGTCACAAAAGGATGTACAAAATAGCAAATAACCCCTAAAGTGTTTTCAATTGGAATAGACCACAAACCACTTCCTGTCTAAAATGTAATTATACCATAATAGCTATAGTTATGAGATTAAGTAAAGTACAAGTACTCTTTTACCACCTACAATCCACAAACCAATCCGAACAACAAATTAAACATGGAAACAAATGTATAGTACATTGGAATTAAATGGTCTGGTTTGTGGACTAATCAAATTAAGAGCAGTAAATCTGTGCTTCAAGCTTTTAACTACAGAGAATTTAGCTCTTGGCAATTGCAGTATACTCCTCAATATATGAATATATATAAAAAAAAAAATAAATAAATAAATTTAAAAAAAAAAGTGTCACTGTCAGAGATGTTGGACATTTGTCATTATAAAGAAATCCTTAAATGAGGATGTATGAGGTGGAGGCAAAGTTGTTCCCATTAGTCTGACATTTATCCGATTCTGTCTTTTTTCTTGTTTGGTAATGAATGCTGGAATGTCAAAACTTGGGCTAGAAAATCGTGAGCTATGATCGAAAAAAAAAAAAAAAGAAGCTAATTTTGTGTATGTATTTTGTGTAATTCCAGCTGAGCAAGAATGGCCCAAATATGTGCTCTGTCAAGCTTCCCAGAACACCAACAAATCATATTTGCACGAGTCAGTGGATCCTGTGGCTGTGGAATAGTGTAATATTGTATTTTAGGATTTAATGGCAAATAATGGAAGAGCTGTGATAGCATCTGTTCATTAGCTGGGGTAATATTAGGGGTTAGCCTCTTAGAGAATAGCAGCACATGCTTTTTGGTAGAACACTTCAATTCAGTCAGTGCTTTAGACACAGAGGTGTTTGGAGTCACAGGGTCACAAGACAAGTGAGGATGCTGTCCCAGCCATGGTGCAGGTGGAGGCCCAGGAGTTATGCTGACATGGGGAAGAAGTCTACAGAGCAAAATATGTTGGTCAAATATAATGGAGATGCCTATGACCTTGAGTATAAAAGGAGGCTTAAAGCTATTCACTGTGTAACTAAAGCCTTTTTTTTTTCCTTTGTCATGTTGCCCCGCTCGAGTATAAAGTTTGCTGAGGGTTAACTGACAGAAGGAATCCAATGGCAACTTGTATGGATTAAATCATGTCTTTAAATCATGTATCTGGTATGTGTGCATGTTTTGCTGTTTTCTTTCTATATTGCCAGTGGCTCCATATCAGTCTTTTGGCTTTCTAAGCCCACAGTCATGCCAGTCCACCTCTACTCTCTGTTGTGCTTCCAAAGCGCCACCTTCCAAGCTTACTGACCACTTTCCCAATTGATTAGCTAATATTTGTTCCTGTTATGCATTTCCATCTGCTCTTGGGGTGTCTCAAAAATCCTGTTATACAGCTTCTATTACTACCTAATTAATCCATTATGTTTTGCACTACATGAAAATGATACATGAACTTTCAGAGGAACAACCAAAATGTCCAGGTTAAGCAATTTGCTCCTAATTTCTTGCTTGGTGGATTGGATATTTTGCCAAAAAAACAAGAATTTATGAACGGCAGGAAAGTGAATGCTTCGGGGATGAAAAAGTGCCCAGCACTCCACAGTTACTTTTGGTTATGTCAGTTACTTACTCCTCCTAAGTTTCCCAGGAAGAACACGCTTTTTTCAATAATCATCTTTCCACAGTCATCAGGGCATTAATAGAGCACACTACTCACACAAAGTGTGTGAAGTGTGGTATTTGAGACATAACCGTTTATTTACTCTTCATCACAAAGTCTTACCATTATTTCAGTGTTTAATACAAAATCTCAGAAATCTCAGTCTCAGAAACACTTCTGTTGTTCTTTGTGTATGTTTCCTCTTTATGCCCACTGATGTAGATTTAGATCCCCAATGAGCAAGCCAGAGATGACTTCCTCCAGGTTCTATCATTTCCTCCCACCTCTCGTGAGTAGGTTGACTGGCTAGTCTAAACTGTCCCTATGATTCATTGTGATGGACTGGAATCCTATCGAGGGTGTATTCTCGCCTAGTGCCCAGTGTTCCCGGGATAGGCTCTGGCTCCACCGTGACCCATGTCCAGGATAAAACGGTTACTGAAGATAACTGAAAAACTCTGATGAGGTGTTTAAAAACAAGCTCCATCAGCAGCTAGTCACTAAAGCAATCAGCAGCGGAGGATTGTATAGGATTCAAGCACTGAGTGCTATAAGCACTTTACAAAAAGTTTCATCGGGGAAGAGTTAGGGTACAAAGGACGCAAGTGCTCACTGAAGTACAGCCATTGATGTGCGCTCTCTCTCTCTCTCTCTCTCTCCCAGCTCTGCCTCTTATTTGAGTTTAAAAGAAAACAACGAGCAAGTTCCTATACCAAAAAAACTGCAGTTGCAAACTTTAGTGATTTTTTTTAACTACCGATTCAGCATTCGTCATTGCCCTCTGCCCTCTGCATGAACAAACTTTATGTTGTACATGAACAAATTCCACTCCAGTTAATCAGCCAAGTCATGTCCAGCTCAATTTTTTTAGAATATGAACAGTAAACTTTTTGAAATAGTGAAGTATTCAAATTGGTTGTATTCCCTAGATCAGGGGTCATCACTTGGAGGGCCATGGCCTGATTGTGGGCCCTGCAAAATATTTCAGCGGGATCGAATTGAGTACTCGGGGAAATACGCCTATCCATAGAGAATGAAATATGTACACATGCCTACAAATGTTAGTTGCTTATCCGGACCTTCGTAAACAAGGATTTTTATGTAAATGGACCTTTAGTTGAATATCTCTGCTCAAGATTATTGCAGTACAAGAAAAAAGCAGCAGTTTTCTACTGATCTGCCAACCGCCGTAATCTCAGGAATAACTATCCGTAGAGAATGGAATATGTATGCATGACTCGAATCTCTTAAGAGACTTAAACTGAGGCAGTTGCTAACTAAAGAAAAAAAAAATGGAGGGCTGTTTGGACATTTCAAGGAGTTAGTGCTTCTCTAGGGCTTTTCAAGACTGTAAATATTTTAAATTCCCTTTCATGAGAAATGAACTCTTTGTAGGCAGCCAGCAAAGACATTCTGCAGCGTAGCATGGGAATATTTGCCGAAGTGCTGTTTCACACATTCAGCATTTCATCTCGATGATTCGTTCTGACAACACCTGTCCAGTCAGTTACTCCCCAGCCCATTCCATTAGTGGAAGGAACCAATCGCTCCGGGCCCCATCAGGGCCATATTTCCTTAGCGTGGAACAGGATAGATAATGTAAATGGGAGGCCATTTTGAGCTTGAAAGCACAGGGGAATTATTTCCTGCAAGCGTGTTGGGATGGTGCAGCTCCTGCAAATAATAAGCATAGATCTTATTTGAGAATGCAGCTACGGGCAAGTGCATAGTAATGTGTGGCGATAAAAAGAAATGAAAGCAACCTTGGAGAGAAACAGTGAGAGGAAAATGATAAAAGATGTTTTTTGATTTCCAAATGATATTATGCAAAACCTGGGACAATTGGGGGGGTGGTCTTAAAAAGCTGGAAGGGTTAGATTGTGTGTGCAAGTCAAATTATAAAGAAAAAAATAATGCATTGAGGGATGTTTTCCTTCTCTTATTTCCCAATGGGGTTTGGTGTCAAATGAGAGACTTTCAGGATCCTTAATCCTACCAGAAAGAAGCAGGAGACATCGATCAGTGCTGTTGTCACTCTGATGTGTGTGTATGTCGGTAATTGGATGTTAACCCTCAGATGGAATATGGCTGACGCTCAAGTTGACTGCTTTCACCACTAGCCTCGCTTCAGTGCACACAGCGGTCACTTAGTCGATGGAGAAAACCCATTTCAGTTGCATGTAAAAATGTTACCACTGCCATTATGCATGCTTTTAACACTATTTGCACGTCACTCCTCCAGACAATATAGGCTATTTATTTCCTCTACAAACCCATCAGAGAAACATTTATTTTCTGTAACGCTAAAGTACATTTCTGGAAATGCTTCAATGCAAATATTATCATGATATACCTTTCTTGAATAGTACAAGTGCTGATACTTTAAGTCCATTGCTCACTTTAACAAGTAACTGGGTGTTAAAAACGTTTTTTTTTTTTTTTTCCTTTTCTCCTCATTAAATTTTTCTTTCATAAATGTTGAATAAATTTTATGAACATATATATAGCTTTCATAATGTGGCTCCAGCGTTCTCATTTTTTAGTTTTACTTCAAAACTAAAAACCATATGCAGAATATCCAGGGTGACATAGTTTGGGTAGCATTGCCGTCTCACAGTTCCAGGGTCCCTGGTTCAGTCCTGAGCTTGGATTACTGTCTCTGTGGTGTCTGTGTGTGACATGTTCTCCCCATGCCCATGTGGGTTTCCTCCAGGTTCTTGGGTTTCCTGCTATGGTGGTGGATTGGCGACGCTAAATTGCCCCTACGTGTTAATGTGTATGAGCATGGTGCCCTAGGTTGGACTGGTTTCCAGTGCAGGGTAGATTCATGCCTCAGTGTTTGCCAGATAGTCTCCGGGTCTACCATGACAAGACTAAAAGGCTTACCGAAAATGAATAAATGAATGATACATATTCAGCATGTTCCTGTTGCTAGCTTCAAACTTATTTTGAAGACGGCATCATGTATTCGAGTTCACATGAGTTCTATGAAAGTTCTGGCAAGAACTATAAAATAATTCTAAGCATACTGCTTGTTTCATGGATCGTTAACATTTATTTACTGTTTTATTTAACAGCTGTAACAGTCAGTCATGTTCGCAGGTTGTCAGAAGGTGGCTAAAATTAGCTAGCTAACGTAATACAACCTGACAGTGTCAGGCAGCGGAGATGATTGCAGTTGCAGGTGATGTTTATTATAAAAGACTGGCAAACAATCCAAAACATGAGACAGGTCAGAGAAGGTCCGAAAGCGGGTGGAAATTCAGGCAATCAGCAAACCGCATAAACGAGACAAAATCCAAAAATCGAGAAATCAGGAAGCAGATGTGATCAAAAACCAGAACAGCAAAACACGTAGGAAGGCTTGGTCATGCAGGCAGGAATATATCGAGGAGTAATTTGCAATGACTGAGAATCCAGCGTCTGTGTGTGCCTCTATATATTATATGTATATATATATTTATATATATATATATATATATATATATATATAAAATGGTGACTGAAACCAGGTGTGCATAAGTAGAAATCCAGTGACTGAACATGACAATTAGGATGAGTGATGGGAATCATAGTCCATGGCGGCCATGTTTGTAGCCTGTAGGGTGTTCTGGGAAATGGATGTTGCTAGCTTATATTTTAATTAGCTAGCTTATAGTTTAGTTAGCAAGCCTTAGTAAGCCAACAGCAGTATGTGATTTTAAAGTACTAAAGGTTTTGATGTACAACAAGGTTGACTCTAATGCACTTCAAATGTTCTGAATGCAATGTCTGCAAAATTTCCATAAGTTTGATTTGCCACATAAAGCATAATGTCATAATCAATGCCAGAATCAATGGCAAACCACCAGAAAGAAAGGGGGAACAAAAAACAAGGCTTGGAATACAAATAATTAATTCAATACAAAAATGAACAGTAAGACTTCACAACAAAGACACACACAGGATATGCAACAAAAACTATTCAAGAACTACCACAAAACAGGTGAACACAATAGGGCAACAAACCAAGTACAGGACAGGGGTCGAGACAGATGTAGAACCGAAACCAAACAAAGGAGCACATGGCATTCATTGCCATGGGAACTGTGACACAAAGGAGGAAAATGCGATGGTTATGTTCAAAGCTGTCTTAAGAATGGACAAGCGTATCGTGTATCTTGTCGATGTCATCAAGTATTACAATATGATATCAGGCCACTAGTAGGTGCCAAATGTTTAAAATCTCCTGAAGTGCTGGGGGAAAAGGTGTAGTAATAAAAATGCTGTTCTTTTTTTTTTTAAAAACCCTGAACCCTCCTTTCACGTGTTCGAATTCAAAACAAACACATGGTGTATATGATCCACAATGGTAACCTGACATCCAGCACCAAACTGACCCTGATACACCAGGAGCCACCACACACAGGCTTCCATCGATTGAGCACAGCAGGGGATGGCCTCACAAGAGCTCTACAGCTCCATTGAAGACAAGAGGGAGTTTGGGGGTGTCTGATGACCCACTTTTCCAGTCGCTTTGCTCATTTTTTTTTTTTTGCTATCTTTGTCTTTTTACAGCTGCACTCAATACACTATCCTTACTTCGCATTGCAGATTTGACCGAGGAATACATTTTGAGTTGATAAAATGCTAAAATGCTATCCATCAGTACTCCCACCTGCACCTGGCCAGGAGCTTGGCATTGAGGTCAATCTCCTGCACCTGGCGAGGTAGCCTGTGCTCTTGTTGACACAGCGAGGGATTTGCCCCTCTATAACACACTCGGAAAGATGATAATCTGCAGACTGAATCAGGGATGAGGCTCACTGAAGCATCGGTTTAGCTTTCGGCAGCTGTCTCCTCTGACCCTGCGTTCACAGGTGAGGGGAAACGTGTCCACAAACTGCATTTCAAAAAGACATGGAGGGAAAGATCAGAAGATAAAGCCAAGTCAGGACATGGCAGGTCATTTGCTATCACAAAAAGCTGACCTGAAACTAGAACTGTTTTTTTTTTTTGTTTTGTTTTTTCCCTTTTCAGGAGTCATTAACTCATTTACAACAACTGAACCAGGATCTGTGAATGTTTTCATGAATGTTTTCACGGTTTCCCAGTTCACTCTAAAATATATTGTATTTGACCCATATTATTATTCTGTAATAATAGTTCTGTAACATATTTTGTCACAACAAATTAAAAAAGCACCCATTAAATACTACTCATATTGAGAGAACAGTCTCTTCACTGACTTTTTTTTTTTTTAACCAAACATTCCTCAATAACATCCAGTACCATTATAAAAGGATTAAATCAAAAACCCTTATGGATTTATGACTTACATAAAACACAATTTCTGAAACCTTTCAGAGCCTTGAAATAATTTTATTAAAATTGATTTACATCTGGTGGAGCCTGAGAATAAAAGATATAAAGTATGAACCTTTTTTTCCCCCTCAAAATGGTCTCGCACTTGCAAATTCTTAATAATTTGCATAAATCAAGTTGTATGAAATGATACAAAAGTTCATGTTAGAGTTAGGGTTGGGGTTAGAGTCCATATTTTTATGATTATACATAATCTAAGCACATCATATGTAATATGATCTAATCTCTAATAACATCTAATCACAATCAGCCTCACCCACTGGAATTAATATGACAATCTTATGGATAAAAGCAGGAATTAATATTTTACTCGGATTATTGGACAGATACTGTGTTCAAAACGGATAGAAATACTGATACAAATAAAGAGCGTATAATTTATATTCACCATCCAAGAACATCTGTATTCCTGTTCATTAATGCAATTATTATGAAACCAGGTAGATATAAAACAAGAGCTTCAGTTAATGTTCACAATAAATATCAGAATGAGGGAAAATATGATCTCAATGACTTTGACCATGGCATGGTTGCTGATGTCAGACAGGCTGGTCTAAGTATTTCAGAAACTGCTGATCTCCTGGGATGTTTGTTGTTTTTTTTTTTTTTTTTCCTCCGCAGAACAGTCTCTAGATGTTACAAAGAATGGTGCAAAAAACAAAAAACATCAACAGTTAGTGTTGAACACAACAGTTAGTGTTCAGACAGCTCAGAGGAGAATGGCCAGCTCTGGTTCGAGCTGACAGGAAGGCTACGGTAACTCAAATAACCACTCTTTACAACCGTGGTGAGCAGAAAAGCATGTCAGAACACACAAAATGTCAAACCTTGAGGCAGATAGGTTAGAACAGGATTTATTTTTTTTAATAAGCATTTAAACATGAAGGTCTAGACTCTAAATGCACTTTTTTTTTTTAAAAAAAAATGAAACATCCCTGATTAACTCAAAGCTCAAAACAGGAATCAAAAACACCATGTAATGAGCTCTATAGCACTACTAGTCTAATGAAGTTTGTTGCTGATGTTCTTTAGCCTCTGGCTGAGAAAACAACAAGCCCCATGTTTGTCACCACTGAAAAATACACCATCATTTGTTGCATTACAGTCTGTTGCTGTAGCAACACAACTAAAGCCGTCTCTTGCTTCATGCCCTATGGAAAAAAGGAAAGCAAGCCGGAGTAGCAATAAAACCTATTTATTGCTATAATGCTGATTGATTACATCAGTTATGAAACACCATTTTAAATAGGTTCCATTCACCCTTGCGATTTTAGCCTGGAGGCTGCTGTTGATTCACTCTCCAGTTGTATGAAATTCTTTATAAAAAAAAAAAAAAAAAAAAAAAAAAAAAAAAAAAAAAAAAAAAAAAAAAAAAAAAAAAAAAAAAAAAAAAAAAAAAAAAAAAAAAAAAAAAAAAGTAAAACTGAAATTCACATTGGACATGAAATATAAAAACAAAACAGAACCTGAATGGCAGAACGTAAAAGCTGGTACGTTTAAAGTTGCACGCTTTTGGTCAACAGCTTCTGGGAGAAAAGCTCAGGGAAAAAAAAAAAAAAAAAAACCTGTTAGTGTACACCAGCCTCGCTCTTTCTCATTTGTCAGTCATTTGTCCTCCCTGCAGTCTTCTGAAGCATCTCTTTCCCAAACTCAACAAGGTTGAGTCAAAACACATCGCAGGAGATCAGATCCCTGCACTTTTTCTCGCTATCTTTTCAAATCGCACCTCGCTGACTGATGCCTGCCTCTTCAAAGTGTGACAGGTGCCTCGAGCAAGATGTGAGATCTCATGTAAGAGTTCTCTGTCTCCTAAAGAATACCTCTGTATGCACGGGAAAACTTTTTTATATTGATTTAACTGTTAATATCAAAAACTATTATTAAACTTACTTCACTGTCTTTGCCTCAAATCACAGATTTGCTATTTGTTTCAAACTGCGCAGGCGATGCACGGGTTAGTAAGAGTTATAGCCAATTTCTAGGACAGCGCTGTCAAATTCATAAATCTGATTGGTCAGAAAGTGTTGATTCATTTCTATAAGAGCAGCTCCAACCGTAGTTCTGCCTGTAATTCAGATACAAGTTATTTATTAAATAAAACTGTATAACTGTTGATATGATTAAGTTAAGTTTTCTATAAGATGTGTATTTTGCATTTGTGGAAGGAGTCTCCAGTGTCAGCGTTTTGTAACAGTTAGGAGTAAAGCTGCTCTTATTTAGGTTTTCCACCACAGAAAAGTCTTCAGGACAGACTGCTTTGCATTTTTTATTTTTTTTTTGTCGTTCCTTGGTGGCATGAAAAGCTGCGTTTTACAGTGTTAACAACTTCAAGACAGAGGAAAAGAGAAGCTGGTAAGGGAAGGACTATTTAGAGTAACTGTAACTTGTTATGCGGATGTTCCATAACAGTAAATGTAAACATAAAGGGATAAAAAGTACAATATGGAATTCTTAAATGAATAACATTTGTTAGCATTGGCAAAATGCTGTGATGTATAACAGGAAAGGAACTAATAGTTAGGAAAAATTGGAAAACTTAAAAATAAATAAATAAATCAATCAACTTTGGGGTCGTAACAGTTACTCCGCTTTGTGTCGGCCCACTACCTTGTTGATTGTTTTCCTATAGCAGCATGCCCGGAGATGTTTATTCCCTAACTTATTACATTATTAAAAAGCAACATGATTACAATTGCAGTTTGCAACACAATACAAAATTCATATAAAAAGTTACAAAGGTTAAGTATAGGGTCGGGGGCAGGGTTAATGGGTGTATCTTTTCTCACAACTTTCTCTAAAATCAAAAGAAATCCAACCACATCATCCATCGCTTGTTCAAAACTGCCTGGATATTTGATTGTCTTAACAACAAGGAAGGTCTTAAATACCTTGGGCGTAAGCAAGCGTGGAGGGTATTTAGTAAAATGGACACATCTTACTATCCCAAATAAGAACACAGTAGAAGGTCAAAAGAAAGATTCCAGAGGAGAGAGGAGATGGTTCTGACAGTTTATCGATGAGGGCCGTATATTAGTATCGACACCAGAAGCCCCAAAGGGGAGAGTCGGCCTTATCTCCACAAAATGATCCAGACATGTAGAACTGGAGAGAGGGAGCCAGATGGAGGGAGGGACGAAAAACAGGCTTATCTCTTAGATGAGGAATTAAGGGATTGAGCAAAAAAAGGAAAAGGAAAGTGAGGGGACCAACAGATGATAAAGTGATGGAAAATTGAAACAATCTCTGGTTTTTGGTATGAAATGTTTCTAATATCAAGGATAAAAAAATAAACAGGGACAATCTTCGGTATTAGCAGATTATTAGCTGCAAATTAAAATAATGGTCACATTCGCATCAAATATTCGAATATTCGTATCACTATATTTACTATACTATATTTATCTATATTTCTTCACTGGGGTGGAGAGAAAAGAAGCCATTTCTAAACACTCCTGGTGGAATGTAACTAATGTTAATTACCTAGCTAGAACTTTTTTTAATCTTTTATTTTTTTTTTTTTTTTTTTTAAATATGGTGAAAGTCCAGGTTGAGCGCTGCTTAATAAACAGCAGTTTATTCTTTTCATTTCTAATTATTCAGCCTGAAGTGAAGTAATAATATACACAAATCATTTTTTTAATGTTTTTTGCCAAATAAAAACATATATTCACGGATATTGTGTAGCTTGGAGATGTTTATTCATTTAATTATATGATTTCTTTTTGCACCAAGCAATATCAAGAAAATAGCGAGGTGAAAATCCAGCGCACTTCCTCCTCTATGATTTTCACAGAAATAAGAGATCACAACCTCATCTTGCCGTTTTCTACTCTCTCATGCTTTCAAGCTTCGTGAATTAGTGGGTCAGAGTTTGCCTAGATGAATTTTTTGCTGAAGCAAATTTATTTTCTCTTCAACCACACTCTTTCCCCATTTTTCATCAGGCAATTTTTCTTTATTTATATAGCAATTATTCATTATTTGTAGCTTGTGTGCTATCTGTTGAAAGTACAAATTTTAACTCATCCCATATTTGTGCTTTTAATACGAGTTTTACAATCACAATTTATACAAGAAATTCATTTTTGCAAACATTTTTGAATTGCAATTAATTCTCTCACTTGTAGCAACAAGAGGGAAAGTGGACACACTTTTGAACAAAACCATATTTATGTTTACGTAGACACATATTTATGAGGATCAAATATACTGTATTGTTGCACATAATCTTGTTTTGCTAGAAAATAAATCGCATTCGAATACATAAATAGCATTTAAATAAACAATTACCATTTAACTAATAAACTATACAGTTTTTAGTTTTTTAATATTGTATTTTATTGTATTTTTGTATTTTTATTGTATTTTTAAAATAGCAAATACCATTTAGATAAACAATTTAAATATTTAAAAAATATTTTTGTATAATGTATAATTTTTGTATAATGTATATTTTAAATAACATTTAAATAAACAATTGCTATTTAAATTAATAAAAAAAATAAACTATACAGTTGTGTTTTTGTCATTTGTTTAAATAAACAATTACATTGTGCTTAAATAAAAAAATAAACAATTTAAATGTTTAAAATGTAAACAACATTTAAATGAAAAAAATTATATTTTAACAATAATAATAATAAACAACTTTACCGATTTTGTTTAGTTTTTGTCATTTGTTTGCCATATAAAGAACTAAACCCTGGGGGTGGGGACACACAAAAAAAAGTGCCAAATGGCATATTACTGAAGGCAAAGACACTGGCACATTGGCGTATGATATTGTACTATTCATTTAATGCAGTTGTATGTGGATTGGGTCACTGTTTATACACAATGTAAATCCTACTAGTAATCCTAGGAGATTGCAAATTAACAAAACAAGTAAATAATGACAACGACTGCGAGGAATCAAGAGGGTTAAGCCTAGCTGAGCAGAGGTAGGGTGGAAAGAAATGTAAAATCGCATGATTAATCTTTTTGAACGAACACAGCTAGCGCAGAATTCCAGCTCTCGGAGGTGACTGACCTCTATTACTTTTCCCCCCAAAACCACCGTGCTTTCCTCTTTTACCTCTGCACAAGGGACAACACCCTCAATGACTTTTCTATACCTCTATTTGGTTGTTTAACATCGCCTCAGGCTAAACAAACACCTCCGTGTACAGCGGCATGACCCGAATCCGTGCCTTATGTAACAGGATTTATGAATATGACAGAAGTGGGTGCTAAGAGAGATAAATATGGAGGGATGCAGAAAATATATACATTTCTTTCTTTCTTTCTTTCTCTTTCTTTCTTCCTTTCAGATTTCTTGCTCTTGCTGTCACCCTTACTGGTTTTCCTGTTCTCTGCATTATTGAACAGTTTCCCTGTGGTTCCTTTTCAACTCCGGATGACCTTTGACTCACTTTCGGCTGATTAACTAGAGGGGGGAAAAATTGCTCAATAAATATATATTTTTTTTCCTGGATTTTCGCTCTTGCAGAAGTTCTGGAAATCTGTGACACTTTTTTTTTGTTTGTTTTTAAGTCTGCAGCTTACATAATTCAGTTGAAACTTGAGAATAAAAGGGCATGATGATGCAGGAGTCTTTGCTAGACAAGGCTCTTCACAGGCATATAGACAGACAAGGACAGAAGACACTAAAGACATTGACAGTTGCCAAGGGAACTCAGTGGGAGGTTACGCTGGAGACTGCTGTTAATTTGACCTTGTGAGAATGAGAGACAGACTGACTGAGGTGTGAGCCAAAGAGAGAGAGAGAGAGAGAGAGAGAGACACTCACAGTGACATGGAGGAAGAGACCGTGTTCACTCAGCGGAACATCTGGATCAAAGCATACAGACGAGAAGATAGAAGACAGTCTGTCTGGCTGGTTGGCTGTCTGTCCATCCGTCAGTCCATCTCTCTCTCTCTCTCTCTCTCTCTCTCACACACAGTCTTTTTCTAAGAAAGTGTCTTGGACAGCACACAGTGTCTGTGCCCTCAAAAACAAAAAGTTAGCGAGTCTTTGACCAACTGTGGTGTTTTCTCTTCAAATCACATATTAAAAAATATTCGGGTTTGGCTTTCTTTTCTCACAGTATGTTTAACCGTGAGGTGACCGTGTTGTGCTAGCAGGAGAGTTATACGACAGCTTCACACTTTGTTTTTCTCCGGTGTTTCCAAATACTTGCGTGCTCCTGATTCTGGAAAGATCATGCCACCCATGCACGCTAATTGATACAACTAGCAAAGATATGTGCAGCTGGCAGTGGGATTCAGAGCGAGTAGCACATGCTGTAGTTACAGACGCACCACCATATTGTTTAAATATAGAGTCAATAGTGAGTTGGTATGTTGTACTTTCTCTAGTATTGGGAGGGAAAAAAGTCACCTGAGCCTACTTTACTGCCTACAAAAAAAAAAAAAAAAACTAACACCCCAGACACTTAATCTTCTTGTCCTTGGCACATGGGACACTGATTTTTTCCCCACTGCCTAATCTGAATCCTGAACTATCAGAACTATTATACTGAATCAGCAGATTTGCTAGAATGTGACCCAGACAAACCAAAGGGTGCCATTACTTTAATCTCGGCGAAAATACAAAAACAATGTTAAAATGCAACAGAAAGACAAGGAGTCGTGCCTTTTCTATGGCTGATCTATACAGTGAGGAAACACAGTGAATGCAAAAGCATTTGGGATAGACCCTAAATTAAAGATGGTAGATTTTTTATGGATCGGGGTAAAGAAGGAAAAAATAATAATAATAATAATAATAATGAAACTTTAAATCGATTTCGAAACAAAAATAAACTACTATTGCTGAATTACTATTCAGCAGTGCTGGGCCCTTGTTTGGTACACATAGCACTTAGACAAGAAGGATATCCAGATTCAGCTTAAGTACACAGGTAGAGTATGCCTATGCTCCTGTTCCCTTTTCCCTCTCTGTCCTTGCATATATATATATTTTATTTTATTTTTTTTGTCTTTTTCTCCAACATCAGCTGCCCATAAACTCTCGGTGTCCTTTAAACCTTACAAGCTTCCCTCACATTCTCACATACCATGTTAAAATGGTCACGTCAATAAAATCCCATTCAATCGTAATGAATTGAGAAGCAGTGAGGCTGCGAATGGTGATTTAGTGGCTTTTATAGCAGCGGTGTGATTGTGTTAGGATCGAACCGCAGACACAGCCAAGTCAACGGCAGCGAGAGGGCGAGACAGACATCACACGCAGGCAACGTGTCTCACTCTCTGTCTTACACGCACTTGTTTTTTCCAGACATGCTAAGTGCTTCACAAAATGGCTGTGGTAAGAATACGCGTCTGTTAGCTTATGCCCCTTTCGGAAGAATGAATAGTGGCCATGTCACATTGTCAGAAAATAAGAGATCCAGCACGACCCCATCTCTCTCTGCAAACAATGCCACATCTAACTGTCCACTTCCAGACAAAACAATCTGCGCACACACAGTCAAAACACGAGTCCCATCCATCACACTTTCACATTATTTTTTAACCACCCACAAATGCTCTTCGTTTTTTTTTTTTTTAAACCCACATCAGCTCGGCAAGGTCTTAAGAACAGACAGAGCTGTCAGTGATCTCAGTTGCTGATCTGTAAAAGTTCAGCACCTTGTCAGCGTTTCCTTCATCTAATGTCAGTACCTGGAGATCACCCTGGCTTTCAAATGCAAATGCTGTAATCTCCAGGTAAGACAGTTTGACTCACCAAATATATTAATCCCACTGCATAGGGGATTTCCTTTGCCTAACGTGGAAACCTGGCCAAAAAGGATTACACCTTAAAGCAGGGGTAATCAGCTAAAATTTGTAATGGTTCAGTTATATAAAATTTGTTGCTTACAAGGTAACCAACATGACTGAATGGCAACCAGAGTTACCTTTTAGTGCACATCCAGTAATGATTAGTTCAAGGCAATAAATGAGACTCAGCAATTTGTGTAGCATTTTATGTTGCCAGTTTTGACTAGCGCTACGGACTTTGAACAGATGGCAGATCATTTTGAATTTGACACGTGTCAGGAAGACCCAATGCGTACTTCTCTGACCAGAAGGTAAATAAAATGACAAATCTGTGTGAAAACTGTTTCCTTTCTGAAGTACTATATCTAGCCTTGTAGCTACTCCCTGGCCCAATTAGCTGCCTTGAGCTAAATAATTTACAGAAAACCATGTTATTGGCTGCATCAAATGATAACAGGTCAAGCTCTTGTTTAGAAAACTAGAGTTGCTGAACTACAGCCTTTTTTCATGTTTTTTTTTTCCCCTCCTCTATGGTATTTTAATAAGTGCTTGGTTCAGTCCGTTGAAATATTATTCGCGGTCTGCATTTCGGCCACGGTCTGCCATTGGACAATCCCTACTTAAAGGGTCAGCTAAAGCCAAAGGCACTCTTTCTGCCACAAATCCCTGTTCCTGTAAGGTAGTGACAGCACTGAAGGATTAAAATCAGGAATCGGGCGAAAATCAATCACAATCAGCACGAACACTGAAAAAAGCAAACACGCCATTGTACTGTTCATTGGTTAATATAGCCAGACGTCTGAGGGCATGCAATAACCAAAAACAGGTGTATTTTGATTCTAAATGCTGAATATTGTAAGAGTAGAGTATCGATTTTCTTTCGGAAAGCACAGACTCTAATGCAGAACGCTGCAGGCAGAAGATTTGTGGGTTTGTTGATCTATTCTGCCATGATTTTTTTTTTGGCTGCTTATACATCACATGAATTTAAGTCCCTCAAGTCCTGTTGTGACACGCAGCAATCTTGGCGGTATGATGCTGGAGACCAAAGCAGACACAGGGTAAGAGCTCAAGTGAGTGAGTATTTATTATTGCTTGTGCCCCTTGGCACGGTCAGCGGGCAGTAATGTAAAAATTTTAACAAGTGCAGAGAAAGAGAACATAAATAAGGCATCAGAAGTAAAATACAGGTGTGTCATTCCCCCAAATCACACACTCCTCATGCCGACTCTGGCTAAATCACAGCCCCACCTGGTACATGAAGGGATCCTCTTCAAAAATGACATTCACACACTCATTCACCTAGGAGCAAATTAACATAGCCTGTTTACCTACTGCCATGTTTTTCTGACATGGGAGGAAACCCACATGGTCATACGAGAGAACGTGCAAAAAACTTTGCACAGGCAGTAACCCGAGATCAGGTTTGAACCAAGGACCCTGGAGTAACTGTTATATACCGTGAGAGAGGGTAAATAAAATGGAAGATCTACGAAAGTCTGTGAAGACTCCCCTTTCTGAACGAACATCTCTAGCCCTACAGCTAGGCTCTGGTCCAATGAGCTGCCTTAAGCTAAATAATTTACAGAAGTGTGTGTGATTGGATAAGCCACCACAGAGGATCTGCTACAAAATGAATGTTTGCTGAACTTGCTTAGTGTTTTTCAAGACGCTCCTGTCTAAAGTCCAATGAGAACCCATTCCTTCATCAGTCTTGTTAACAACCAGCCATCTCACAAGCTAAGTGGTGTGTGCACCAATTATTGATGCGTCAGCTGGAACGGACTGTGTGGAACATATTTAGAAAAGTCTAAGTGGACCACGAGCACCTTACCAAGGCTCTAACCAATGCTAATTGAATTCAACAGTTAGTCCAGTGGTCAATTCTGTATCGATTAGAGAGATACTCTGTGACAAGCACCACACTCTAGGATGAGTTGAGACGGACACACACACGTACAGATTTGTTTTGCCATCCTTGTGAAGACCTTCCATGGACCTATAAATGTATTTAGTCCCTGCAAAGATATAAAAACATGAATGCGACCTTTTTTCCCCCCTCAATGTCCCTCACCTTTCTTTCATTAGATCATCACGCACCATCAATTCATCTTTCCATAGTGTTTGTTTTTCCACTAGTAGTTAGCGTCAACTTATGCAGTTTTAATTATATTCACATATTCTGCTAACACGATCTAATAGGTATAACGTGAAGTGGCCTTTTCACATCTCAGTGTTATCTGAATTTGGGGGTTTGAGGAGTTGTTTAGTGGTTTTCTTGTTAAATAAACAAATAAATAAATAGCAAATGAGCAAATCAATATGCAGATAAATATATGAAAAATAAACAAAATGAACAGATAAGTAAATAGCGAAGGAAGTAAACGAATATGGTATGTAGATATGTGAATAAGTTAAAAAAAAAAAAGGCAATTAATAAATATAATAAATAAGTCAACAAATTAAATTGATAAATTACAAATAAAAGCAAATGATTAAATTAGTACTTGAATAAATGAATGGATGAATGAATGAATGGTTTATGATAGTTTATCTCCCTTAGCTCTATGTTTTAAGAGCATTTGAGATCTTGTGATTGTGTGCGTGCATGTGTGTGTGTCACTGGCTGCCATTAGCAAATTGTAGGTGGCTGTCATTAACAATTTAATGGGCCCATTATGGAGCCCTTCACCAGAGCAAACCAGCAGAAGCAAAAAAAAAAAAATTTGAGATGCATTAATAACCTGCACGCACACACACACACACACACACCTGTATACCCTCAAGATAAACTAAAGGACACCAACAGCTCCATGAGATGTTCCCACGCTTTCATTTACTAGTTTCACCTGGCAGGGAAAACACACACACACACACACACACACACACACTGTTTGGAGCCCCAAATGTGACTAGTCCTTCCCTTTCTGCGTAATTAGAGCTATTCTTTATTAGCATTGATTTGTGATGTATAAACCCTGACGGATCCACTTCCACTCTCATACACAGCTGGCCTTTTAGCATGACAGGATCTAAATGACCTGAAACAGCTTCTAATGAAGTAAACAGGAAATTAATCAGATTAGAAGAGAGACTGAACAATGTCAATTGTTTTGTGAGTGAGTTACATGTTAGGCTTGAGTGATGTGGACAAAAATAGCATATTGGGAGTACTTAGTCTGTGCTAGATCATGGTGGAACATGATCCGGTAATAAGAAGAGAAAAAAAAAACCAAAAAAAACACCTATACGACCTGTGGAAAGTCTGTAAAGGTGGAAAGACCTTGACACAATGCACTATGTTTGGAAGAAACAACACTGCGCATCACCCTGGGAACTCCAATCCAACAGTGAAGCATGGTGGTGGGAGCATCATGTTGCAGGGATACTTTTCATCCAGGTTCTAGCACTCCGAAATGTGGTCCAATGTCAGACATTGTAATAATGTAACAGTACTAAAATTATTTTACTGACTGATCATTCTTTGTCATCTCACTTCAAATATTACAACTGCCTCATTTCCAAGATGAACAACTGGTAATCATAGAGTACTCACATTATCAGTCGCTTGTGCTGACGAAAGAACGCAGCTGAGTTTGCTGTCATTTTAAAAATTAAACAAAAGTGATATGGCAGATGCTAAAGATACTTATAAAAAAAAAAAAAAAAAAAAAAAAAAAAAAAAAAAAAAAAAAAAAAAAAAAAAAAAAAAGCAACTGGAGGTGCAACAGAAAAAAGTGTTCTCACGTGGCCAGGAGTCTAAGAGAGCAAAATTAGCCTTGCTCGCTCGGTGGAAGGGGTGGCATACTCTCTCGTTCCTATCAATCACAGTGACACTAGCCAATCGTGGGTTTTGTGCTCATGTACGCGGAAGGAGGCGGATAGCACTTTCCTCCGAGTGTGTTAAGCTGCCCCGTGATGCAGCGTGGTCAGTAGTTTGAGAAAACGCAGTTGGCTGGCCACAGATTAGCAGCAGAAATTCACTGGGTCGGAGACTAAGTTACATGACTGTTGTGGGGTAATTTTTTGTCTAATCAGGCAAACAAAAAAGGCTTTTTTGTCCACTGATATCAGTATTAGTGTCGTTATATTCATGTTATGTTGTTGGCATAATGTACTACTTCTGTAAGACCCAGTGTTTCTAAGCAAAATGTTTGTTTTGGGGTTGAACGCATATTGTCACGCTTAACACATTGAAAATATGTACTTGACACTTCCAGTCCTCCCACACATCACTATGTTATGTGTGAAATGTTATGGTTACAATCCATTGTTGGACTGCAGTCAGTCACCATGCCTACCTACCCACACACACTATTAGTTCTAGGTCTATGGCGGCATTCAAGTCTACTGAATTACGTGAATTGCTTTGCTGCGCTGTTAGGTTGATACGCTCCAGGACTTTTTCCTTCCCTGTCAACTTGCTGGCTCACCTCTCACTTGGTGTTCCAGTACCTTATGTTTCACAAATTAAGCAATGCATATTGGGATTACACATTCTTTTACTGACAAGTATTTTATTTTCATAAACAGAAAAATCAGAGAAGCGGTGTGGCCTCCACGGATTGGATCCATATTTGCTACCGAATCACACTTCCTTCAGCACTAACTCTCCACATGCATGTCAGGAGGACATCAGTAGCTTTTCATTTTTCTTTATTTCTCAATGGACATAACTTGAGATCTCCTTTAGTACTTTAGTAAGTTTAGACTGTCCGCTGAGTCCTAACTTCTGGTGGGGAAATGAGCGCATATCAGCATCGCCAGTTAATGAAATAAGGCTGTACTGTGATGCGACTTGGGATTTGCGAACCTTACCATTATTAAAATTGAGCAAGATGCATTGATGTACTTGTTGAATAGTATCATTACTACCATTATTAACCTCATGTGGCACTGTATGTTAAGCCACAAATAAATTAACTATCTACAAAAGAAGTGACAAATTACTTGCAGCAAGGACTGCAGTATCTCTGTAATGCTGTAGTGCATTCGGAGCTCTACAGAGACACATTAATGTTTGGTGGAAGGGCTTAAGATGCCCCAAGTGTCTATTTCAAAGATATTATAAACAGATGAAGATAAATTAGGTTGGGTAAATTTTTTTCTGGAATACAAATACATCCAGGTACATCACAGGGCTTACCGGTCATAAAAAAATACATTATTAATAAAGATCTATGGAAATTGGACATCTCTATTTCCTCCATCCTGCCACTTTCACCCAATTTCCTGGTTCTGTTATATTATCATCTATGGAGTAATGCACTTTTAAAAGTCTAGGGTTTGTTTTGTTTTTTTTTTCCCCCAAATGTGCACCAAGTAATGTTAGGAAAATAGCAAGTCTCTTCATTTTTCACATTTAAAAACTGTAAGAACACCATTTCTGTGAAGACAGTTGTCACAGTCCCATCATTGTAAGGACCCTTTCGGTCCTCATAAAGCTTAAATACATGTAAACACAAAACACAAGCACACAAACAAAAATACATTCCCATTTCCTGATCCATATTTACTGTACTCAAATCCTGCTGGCATAAAACACCTCAGCAGCCTGGACACTTCACACACTTCTCACACATGTCTGAAAGGGTGCCGTATTGAGCTACTCTTTTCTAGGCCTGAAGGCTGAAGTGCTGTGTGAAATGTCTCTCTCCTATCAGAGAGCAGACAGCGTGATCTTCGCATGTGTTATCAGCCACAGACCATGGCCTCTGAAAATGTCACGGATCTGTTCTGCACGCATTCGTTCTCCTCTTTTTACATTTTCCTCTCTTACTTTCTGTTCCTTCTAAAGTCTGTGAATTCAATTCATGCACTTTCTGCAATGCAGACATTCAAGACGGCCACCTGAATAGCTTTTACTGTAGTAATCTTTTCTCCTCTTCATTTCTATGCTTTTCATCTGTCCTCCAGGTATCTGTCTTAGAGCTATTTCTGTATGGAAGAAAAGAACATGTGGAACAAAAGGAGCTGGAGAGATACATGCTCAGTGGGGGAGAAGCTGTTCACATGACAACAACACACATCTAGGCTTTATGGAATAGTTGTAATTTTTTTTTTTTTTTAAAGCCATACAAGAGAAAAACCTGTGGAAAAATGTTCTCTGGCCTGATGAAACCAAAATTGACCTTTTTGGCTTTGATACAAAGCACAACATTTGGCAGAAACCGAACACTGCTCAGAACCTTGAGAACACCATCCCAACAGTGAAGCATGGTGGTGGGAGCATCATGTTGTGGGGATACCTTTCATCCAGGCTACAAAAATGTATAAAAATTCAGGGAGAGGGGGTGTATGCAAGGCATTGAATGTATGCATTTATCCAGAGTCCTTTTCATGCAACAGACGGGGCATTTAGCCAACAAGTTTTAGAAATGAGTGCTTTAATAAACACACATTAAAAAAAGAACACAAGACTGCAAAAACTCAATCTGGAATGTTTGTCTTTGAGTATGTTAATAAGATGAAAGGTCTAATAATATCCAAACAGTGAAATTCATTCATTCACCACCCCTACTCTGTCTCTTCCTGTTATTCTTTGCCCTTCTGTCACTCTCTTGTATTCAGCAGGGAGAGCTAGACAGAGTAAGAGAGCGTTTGTGCTGGCACTCAGTTTTGTCGGTTGCTGATAGACATTCTAATGCTCAGTGAATCAGACCACTAGAACACCAAAACTGCAGGGGATCTCCTCTGCACGGTGTCAAAGCCCTGCAGTAATGCTGCTGAGACAGAGACATCAGTGCAGCCTCAGATGAGAGCAAATCCCACTACAGCCCTGGGATCTGACCCTGGAATGTCCCTATACTGAATCCAGATCAGCTAAAACAGCTCTAACCCTCACTGAGTCGAACAACAGAGCTTGGACCAAAGGCAAAAAAATAAAAAATAAAAAATCTGTGCAGAATGATGCATTGGGTAATGCTCAAGAACGGCTAGAAAATGCCATATGAACACCTCTATTAAAAATGCCAAGAGCTATGATTATGAAGTATTATACAATGTGGCAATACTCCAGTATCCTTCTGCCTTCACAAACAGCTAGCCAGTGAACCGTCTGCATCACATAACACAACACATTGTGTCATAATAGTAACACTGTGAAGAGTATATTACACACACACACACACACACACACACACACAGCATTGTGCTTAGGTACCCAAGTTTTTTTTTTTTTTTTTTATTACAAACTGTTATAGATTTTTATTTTATGACTTCTACATCATCAAGTCAGTACAAAAATATTATAGATTTCCAAACATTACTTTTCCAGCACAAAATTCATTTCCTTATAAAACTGCACAAATTGTACCACAAACTGCAATAATTTTTCTTTTTTTTTTTAAAGCAAAGGGTTGTCACACCAAATGCTTAATTTTTTTGCTCTACAGTATTTCTTTGCATGTGCATAAGACTTTTGTATAGTACTGTGAGATAGATAGATCGATCTAATTATTTTAATATATCTAATGTTATGCAAAACACCCAAAACAGTGACGAAGTAATCAACAGTTGTTAAGTAATACTCTTCGGCAAAGGCACAGACCTAGCAACTCTGTTTTACACTTTCAGAAATAAAGCTGCTACTACAGTTTCCTCCCCGTATTGTTTTTTTTTTTCTTTTTTGTAGCAGTATTTATCCATTACCTAGAGCTATGAATAATGTACCTTTAAAGGTTTACAGTAATAATTGGACCTCAAGGACCACCATACATCTTTTAATTTGCTTTCTGAATAAATCATAATAGTATATGCTTTAATAGTATACACGATAGTAAAAGCTTATAAACAGTATATGCTTTATCCCAGGTTAAAAAAAGAAAAAAAAATGGTACAAAAGCTGTACTCTTGAAGGAACCATACCATTGACAAGAAAAGTTGTAGCTTAGTACATTTTTGCACTTGGAATACTTTTCTTTTACCTAGAAATGTGATTGCAGTGTATGCACCATTCTCCATTTAATTTGCTTTATTGAGTAATGGTAATTAATAAACAATGAATAAACTAATACATAACGGCAACATCAGCAGGAGCAGCAAAAAATAATTGTGCACCAGCAACAAGAAAAAGTATAGTTTGGTAGATTTTTTTTTTTTATCATCATTTTTTTTTTTAAGGCTTCCACTTCATCTACTGACCATTTGCATACTGGATCATGATTGGTTCAAAGCCATGGAGCCTATATGCGACATCACAAACTGAGCTCCTCAGATCAGTTTTATACAGAAGTACTGAGTCTCTGTTTCAGAAGAAGAAATTGAGTGTTTAAAAAAAAATAAATAAAATGACCTCAAACACCAATCAGAATCAAGCGACCAGAAGGATGTCATGTTTTTGAGTTCAGGGTAACAATGTTCAAGGCAACAATGTCACTCCCTTTCCTCTTCACTTTCCTTCTGGCTCTCTATTTCTTCACTTTTTTCTCCCTCCCACTCTCTTTGCTTCAGTTTGCAGCGAGTTCTCCCTCTCTAGCCATGCATCATAAACCTCCAGCATTTGCTGATACGGCTTCCGCAGGGAAAGAACTCGGAGCTTGCAGGAGCCGGCAGCTAAGGAGGGAGCAAATGAAACCAAGATAGGAAGATAAACCAACAGATTAGTTTCCAAGCAATCTATAAGCCCCAGACATGAGCCAGTGGGTTATGCAAACGGAAAGAGAGTGAGTAACCAGTGAAGAGTAAACGTCATTATATAATACACCTTACAGGTATGTAGGACCCAGGCTCTGTGGACATCAACGCACTTATCAGCCTGTACAATACAACATTTTCTCAGTCTCTTTTATCCCTTTCAGTCCTGAACAAATCCATCTGTTTTTCCCCCAAAGTCTAATTTGCAGCAGGAAGTTGTAACATGCTCCTGTAGAGACACATTAACTCACAGCATTAAACAACGAATAAAGTCTGTATAGGGACACACATGGATATTCACTCGGTTTAAACGCAGTGGAGCAAGTGCTAGTTCAAACTTTATTGCCATAACACTGCATTTTAATAGACAGACGAGAAGAAGAGACTCAGACTGATGGAGGGAGAGGAGTGGGACAGGATATAAAAATGAAATTACCTGCAGCTAAAATCTCTATTATAGCACAATTGCCAATTATAATGTTTCGCTGAACAAAATGAAGAAAAGCTAACACTGGCTGCTGGGTACATCAGTGAGCTGCTGAAAAACCATACAGGTCTCGTCTTCACGGTTAAACAGTTAACAAGTTAACAACGCCACATTGAAAGTAAAAATAACGGCCGAGGCCCTTTATTCGTTACTAGCAAATATGGCATTTAAATATGAACAGAATAAAGAATGTCTAATGGGTTCTTTGGATAGGCTTCTCAAGAGGTTCTTCTTGGAACATCTCTGATGAGAAGACTTGCTTTTGTAAAGGGTAGTTAGGGACCAAAGAGAACAATTCACACACTCATTCATATCTAGGGGCAATTTAGAATACTCAGTCCAAGTAATGACATGCTTTTAGGATGCGAGAGGAAACTGGAGAACCCTGAGGAAACCCATACTGAAGATACAGGGAGGACACAGACAGAAACACAAGCTCAGGATTACAACAGGGACCCTGGAGCTGTGAGGCGGCAAAGATACACACCGTGCCACCATACCCATCTTGGAAAAAAATATATATATCGTATATCAACTATTTTTGTTTGCGATTTACCATGAGACTTTGGGCGAGAGCAAGCTTTGACGTCGGCTTAATGAAACCACCTGGAACTTTTAATTAAAAAGACAGGCGTCATAAAGAGACTCAATTTTCCAGTTATGGCTTTTCATTAGAACACAGATACCTGCTGACAAGCCTTTAAATAAAAGAGGAATAATTACGATAACTTCAAAATAATAATAATAAAAATAATGTTATCCAGGGCAGTCATGGCATGACAAGTCAACAGAAATGGTCTTTCAGTGTCCATACTCAAATTAAAACACAGAGATGGGGAGAAAGCGGCATGCTTGCACGTTTTCTCCATGCTCTGAATGCATTATCGCTAACCCCAAAGACGAGATTGTCTGCTCGATGTATGCATCATTGTCGTATCTCTATGCTTAATGAGCGAATATGCGTAGCTTCTGCTGCCTACACAATTTTAGGAACTGGGCAGCTGACGACTGGACAAAGACAAAGTGATATTCTTCTAATCTTTCACTGTCCAGTTTCTGTGAACCTGTGCCCACTGTAGCCTCAGATTCCTGCAGCCTGAGATGCTTTTCTTCTCAGCACGGATGTAGAGAGTGATTATTCACGTGACTGTGGCTTTCCTCTTAGCTAGAAGCAGCCTTTATTTGTCACATGTACATTACAGCACAGTGAATTTCTTTTTCTTCACATATTGGTTAGGACGTTGAAGTCAGAGTACTGTGTTAGCCATGAAAAGAGCAGAAAAGTTTAAGGGCCTTACTCAAGGGCCCAAGAGTGGTAGCTTGGTAGTGTTGGGGCTTGAACCCCTGACCTTCTGATCAGTAACCATAAACGACTGGGCCGCCACTCCCGCCACTAGTTATTTCTTCTGGTCACTAGGTATACCCGTAAAATATTACTGACGGGACCTAAATCCCAGAGATACCCCGATAACAATTACACTTTCCACCCCCTCATGTAAAACAAGCCCAATCTGAATAGGGTTATACATAAATAAATTAAAAAAAAAAAAAAAAAAAAAAAAAAAAAAAAAAAAAAAAAAAAAAAAAAAAAAAAAAAAAAAAAAAAAAAAAAAAAAAAAAAAAAAAAAAAAAACCTTGCTGACACTGTATTTACAGGCTCCGAGTCAATACATGCCATCACACAGCACTTCCTACTGCTTCTGCAAGCTACTTGCTACTTTTCTGACAAGTCCCCCCCCCCCCAGGCGATTCATCAAAATGCAGCCATGTCTGTCACCAGGGCAGCTGACCCCAGCGTCTAGCTTATACAGACAAGCCTTGGGGGGAGAGGAAAAAAAAAGAGGAATGATGATTCTATCACTTTCTCTTCTGCTCCTTCACATACTTGATTGCTTTTTTATTATAGGATCAGGGTGTTTTCTGAGGTTGAACTATTTTTAGCAGTCATTTCGAATCTGGTTTCTATCGTGGTTGAGAAGAACTAGAAGAGAACTACTTCCCTTACTGTAAAACTGCTGCACATATAGTTATTGAGTTGCGGAGTGCTAAAAGCATTATTTTTTTTTTTTTTACTTACCATTAGTGTTCACAGACCTACATAACACCTACATAAGCTCTTCCTGAAAACTGACGTACAATAAACCTACATAAACACATATAAAGGCTTATTTCAACAGTCATGTGACATTAGAACCGTCAATTTTGATGTCAGGACAAAACATCAAACAAAGTCAAGTGACATATGACATAGGTTGTTGTGGCACTTACATAAGAATGTCATCATAACTGACTTTGCAGTTCAAAGCACTTCTGGTACTTTAGTCGTATAATGGCAATACCATGATGGCTCAAATATTAAACTCACTCAAACTTATGACACGGTAATAAATCTTATAAGGAAGGAATAAAACACAGTGGGACGTGCTGCTATAGGAAAATAATCAATGAGGAAGTGGTGTGATGTGACCTGATGCCAAGAAAAGTAACTCTGAAGTTCATTATTTTCCTATAACCGCACATCCCAAAGCATCTTATCTTCCTCTTGAAATTAATTAAAAAAAAGTTCCTCATGTTACTAAGAAACCAAAAAAAAACAAGATAGTAATGTAGAAATTAATAATTACCAAAAAAAAAAGGAAGACTAGTGTGTGTTATCAACGGAGACGTCCCATTAATTAAGCAGAATGGGAATTAAAAACTAAAGACAAGCCATGGCCTGCCCAGTGTGTGTCTCAACCCCTTAATTATTTGTTAATAGGATGGGACAGATGCTACGCTATGCCATGGGAGATCCCTGATAAGGATGTTAAAATTAAGAGAGGGAGGAAAAAATTTTTTAAAAAGTGGCGAGTAGATGAGACAACAAACAAACGACAGTGTTCCTGAATCTGGCGAGGTTGATAAATAGGTAAATACGACTTCCTGTTTTTGGGCTAGTGTAGAAGCTGTTGCCTCCTTGGTGAGTCAGCTTTAGTCATTAGTGAAAATGGCTCAGGGAACGAGGGGGAACCGATAAAGACAACACCAACCAGCCCAACATCTGTTTCCTGACACGGGCGATACATTACACACTCCCTCTCTCCCTCTTTATCGCTTACTGCATGCGTGTGTGTGAACTGTAGGAGGTCGGGCGAAACGCCTTCCTCGGTCTCAGTGTCTCAGCATCTCAGTCACGACTTTTCAGACAGAGCAAAAAAAATAAAAATAAAATAAATAAATAAATAAATAAATCAGGCAGCTACTCCTTGTGAGGCATCTACGCTCAAGTGTTTTTTTGTTAACTGTGCAGCGGTTTTGTCTTTTCTCAGCAGCAGCAGCAGGATGGCCATCACTCTCCCATGCTCTAGTAGCTCCTCTCAGCGTTCGTTCGCTCATACTTCTGTTCGCCGACAGCCGATTTTTCGGCACAGCGCACAAACAAGTTGTCCAGTGTGAGCCCCAGGGGGTGACTGATGCATGACAAGAGCTCGCAATATCAGTTTTACGCCACAGAGATGCACAAAACCATGAAACTGAAGAGAAGCTCGGGGATGGGAGGGCGGCAGGGAGGGGCATGGACTGCATACATCCAATAATTATGGCAGAAATAAACTATACTACCCAGAATTCAACTGGTTTGTGTTGTGAAACATAAAGTGGTTGTTCTGTCATTTCTTTAAAAGCCAACGTGTCCTTCACAACAACGTATGTTCATGTTTCAGGGAAAAAACAAACAAACTTAAAACATTAACATTCATTAAACCCACAAAATCTGCTGCACTTAGAAAACTGCACTTTTCTGTCACAACCCACTATAATTACACTTTACCGTGAAATATAATCATTAAAATACTTTAAAAATCATATTTTTTGTATAATTGTGCCTAAAACATCCATTTCCATGAGTCATCCATTACAGGATTCTAATACATCCATTCATTATAAAAAAAAATAAAAAATACAAGTTTATTTCATTCACTCAGTCCTGTTACCTGAACACATTTACCCCTATTAAATATTCGGAATATTCCAAATTAACAGTTCAACAGGAAGTTACATCACCTGACGTTCATGTGAAGATCATGGGAAGAAGAGGAAGAAGCTATTTAATTTCTTTTTAAAATGTCTTTATTTTGAAAGATAATGTGATATTGACTGAAGTCATTTTGAAAGGACAAACCTCTTACCCGAAATTATAGATTGAAAGTAAATAATAATAATTATGCAAGATTACAATAGTGAATGCTTGTATCTAATAATAATAAAAATAATAAGTAAATCATTACAATGTCCTCATGCCAATAGCATGGATGCTAGTTAACCACATTTTATGTATTTCCTAATTCAATTTTTTTTTTTTAAAAACTAAAAAAAAATAACCATTATTTAATTAAAATAAATGTGTTAACACTTTTTTTTTAAATGGGTAAATTCATGTTTTCTTAAATTCAATGTTGAATTTTTTTTTTTTTTTTTTTAATATTAACATGGGATAAATGGCATTTCAGTTGTGGAATCACTCCAAACATTAGTCCAATTTTCCTAATATTTAGGCATTTCAAAAAAAAATTACAACATTTGAACTTTTGGTCACCTAAGAGAGGTCTATTAAAATGCTAGTTCAAGCAATGATTTCTCAAAAAAAAAAAAAAAAAACACTTTAAGACATTTTTGTGATGGCTTCTAATTATTTAAAACCTGAATCTAATATACTATGCCCTTTCACCCTATACAAACTAATAATGTATGCTACTGTATTGGATAAAGGGTATACACACACACACACACACACACACACACAGTATATATATGTGTGTGTGTGTGTGTGTGTGTGTTTAATTGCTGCCTTTTTTGCCTACTCTATTGTTAGATTCTAACCATGTGTGTTTATTATTCCTCTTTTTCTCTATTGTCACAATATGTGTACTCTAAATCAGTGATGTGACTTTCTTCACTTAAGAAAGTAACACCATTTCCTAGGTTTATGCAATACAAAAGCATACTGTAGTGCGAATAATAATTCATCGGGCTCTGACATTATAACATAATAGGCTCTTTAATAATATCAGTGCATTAAATACTTTAATGCTCTTTTTAAGCAATTAAAATTTGACAGCCCTACTGTAATTTGAAGGCAACCACTCACACTCCGCAAAAGTACCAAACTATAAAACTCTTTACAAAAGAAAACGTCTTTAGCTCTTTCATTCGTGATGTGTTATTCATATGTAGGTCCATTCAGAGCACTAATCTGACCGTGTATGATCTCCAGTGGCCTCAGTTAGATTCATTCATATTGTCCTCCTCTCAAACGCTCCCACTGCACATCAAAGAGAACGTCACGAAACGTGCCTTTCAACAAAAAGAGGTCAGCGATGGTGAGAGAAATGTGCTCTCTCTTTGTATTTAGTTCGTCGCCATTCCATCTGTTGCTTATGCCGAGAAAAAGAGAATTCCGGTATTTTCACTCCAGACTCCTTTGTGCGGTTTAATTAATCAAACATTTGAGAGCGCTGGACTTGTAAAAATCAACCTTAATGAAATTATTCTTTCAGTGCAAGCCAGGGAAATCCATGTTTATGAAGTTCTGCAAGCTGGTGAGGGAGAATCACTTGGTTACTTAAGAATTGACAAACATTTTTACAGCTCCTGATCTATTCATGAAGTCCACCACACACACACACACTGAGGAAACTGAACACCTACCAGCCTTAAAGGAAACATATTACTGGTCCGGAAATATACGACAGTTATACCCATGTGTGCGTTGTAGGGATGTAACCGAGTACAGATATATTATTCGAAATGAACAGGCAATGTGTTCTAATCAGATACAAGTATAGATACGAATACAAGTCTTTTATCAGAAAGGTTCACAGCGCATCAGGTTGAGACTAGATGTGCGCCCCAGGACTGGGAGCCAATGGAGATGCAACATAAAAAATACAGTTTTCCGGAAAAAAAAAAAAACATGCTCCTGAATGGATAAATTTGAAAATGCCATTTTTGCGTCGTAGTTTGGACTGAGAAAACAGAGAAAAACATTTTTTTTAGACACGTGACGCAGTTATGTGACCCATTCAACTCAAAACAAACAACTTTATAGTCTTGGGTTACCTAGAGCAACAACTCCACCCCTTCTTCTGTCCATTTAAAAAACGTGGTGCTTTTCTTCAACTTTGCTGCTCCAATTCAAAGAGACGGAAAGTAAATAAACGCCTGACGGAAATGACGCAGGCCAGAGCTTCTCACGTTTTTAAGAATGCACAGTATAGAGATGTAAGCATTTTCCGACATTTTGGTATGGACGAGCAATTTTTGGAAAATGTTTGAAAATGTTGAAAATGTAGACGAGACCTTTATAAAACGAAATGCGGTTTTCAGATCTATCCAGATTGATGTGGACGTAACCGAAAAGAAAAGGCAGGTACGCATATACTTTGAGCAGGAGTGTTCGGCTAAAGACATGGCTGCGTCCGAAACTGAAGGCAGCTGCCCAAGTTATTGTCTTATAAAGCAACTCAATAGCTATGACGGTATCTGTAGGGAAATGGTTTGAGACGTGCTTCAAAGGCAACAGCTGCTGACACTAAGCCTGTTAGGCTAGATACAAAAATAGAACAAGAATTATGTAACTATGGCAGCTATTTTGTCCAGATTGGCTGTTGCACCCAAGCTGATGCACAACATTATGGAATATGCAGGAAAGCAGTACACTGATTTTAAAAAAAAATAAATAAAAATCAGGCAGTTACAGCTATCTTAGACAGAATATAGACTGAATAAGCAGCATTTTTTATAGTTCAGATTCAGTCTTACCTGCATATGGCTGCCATCTTGGTTTTGTGGTTGTGCTGGAAGTAAGATCTCTTCCAGCACCAATGAAATATTGAAAAAATTGGAATACCAGTCCATCAGACACAAAAGATCTGTCAGAAAAGACAGACAGGTTGGTTTTTTTTTTTTTTTTTTTTGGGGGGGGGGGGGGGGGGGGGGGGGAGGGGGGGGGTGGACTGTAGACAGTGCAAAATGCAGCAGTTAAGGATTTTTGCTTTACAAGTATTGGCAGGAGACTGACAGCGAGAATTCAATATCCAATCTGATCCTCTTTCTGTCCTTCTCCCATTGGATGTCCTCCAGCCCCGGTCTCCAAATCAAGAGTGTGAGACTGAGAAAAAAACCTCCGTCTGTCCATCATCCTTCCATTGCCATTATATCCTGTATGTGTTAATATAGGACTATAAGTTTTATATGCAGGCAAATGGAGCTTATGGAGCTTTTAACACCAGAAAACTGGATATTCCCAATGGTGCACAGATTATAAATTCATTAACTAGACTACAGGGTTCCAGTGTACTCCCTGATTGCCTGTGTTGTCTGCCTGGAAACCTCACTGAATATACAAAAAAAAAATGGTAGCTAATAATAAAGTATGGCAAGCTAGTTAAGTAAAGACACAAACGAGTATATAAATTCCTGCATCAGGGAATGACTCAGCCAATTTCCTTTTCTACAAAAAGGTTTGAGCCCTCGTTAAAAAGTCAACAAGTTGTTGGCTAATGTTTGACTATGCACATAAAAGGGTCAGGCTAGCATATTTATTTTTTCTCAAAGCGACTGTTGTGCTAGCAGTAGAGTTAGGTATACAACAGCTTTATGCTGCAAGTTATTTTGCTTGGTGTTTCCATATACCTGTGTGTCCCATCCATGCTCATTAACACAACTAGTAAAAGTGGTGTTGAGGTGTGTTGCACTACTGTGGAGCGCATTTAGTAGAAATATATAGAAAAACAAAACTTTTGTTTTGCGAAAGTCAATAAAAAAAAAACCCTACTTTCTTCTTTCTCTGGTTGTTGAGCAAAAAAAAAAAAAAAAAAAAAAAACACACCGGCGACCACTTGCCTACTGGTCCACCAGGCATCTTTGAATAAAAAATGAATAGCCTGGATAAGTAATCACTGATTCTACAACTCTTTACTAGGGCTAGATGACACCTACATAAGCCCTTCATGACAATGGACACAAACCTACATAAATGTTTGTAAAGTCTTATTTCAGTCAGCTTAAAGACTTGGTCTTAAAGACTGCTTTTATGTGTTTTGATGTCAAGCTGACTTCAAGCCATGTGATTTTTGTTGATGGAAGGATGAAGCTTCCTGAGCTGAGTCAACTGACAGATTTGACATAGGCTGCATTATGGCACTTTTGCATAATAAGTTAATGACAACTGACTTTATAGCTCAGTGTACTTCTGGTATGTCAGACTCGCATATCGGTAACCATGTGTATACAGTACTAGATGTTCAACGAGCTACAGTGTCAGTTGTGCAAGTGCTATAACACAACTTGTCATATCTATGTCACTTGCTACGTCTTGACATGAAAGCAGAAGCAGTCTTTATCAGCTGATGACTATCGGAATAAGCATTTGTATTGGTGCTATAGGTTTATGTCGGTTGTTTTTAAGAGCTTACGCAGGTGTCATGTAGGCCTATGAACACTGCTCTTAAGTAAATATTGCTTTTTATGGGCAGCTCTCCATCAAGTATGATCCAATCACTGCTGGACCAGTGGCTCTGAGATGAATTATTAAATGTAATGCAAGGTCAATATATCCACTGGAGCTGTCATGACACAACAGAAAGGGGCGGTGTAGCTTTCAGCTACCTGTGCGTGCGTGTGTGTCTGTGTGTAAAGAGACAAGAGCCTGATCATTAATCTCATGTATGTTGAGAGGCTCCATCCCCTTGCCAGTGGGGCTAAAGTGCAATTATGTGTGTGTGTTTGTGTGTGTAATTATCACCATGATGTATTACTCTCCTTTATGCCCTCCACTCCCTGACCACCCATCTAATCCTGTTGCCATGGTGTCAGAGACTCAGTGCCACACAGGAGATATTTGGGGACAAAGCGGAGAATTTGGAGCAGCATGCGTGTGCATGTGTGTGCGCACACTACTGTGTCAAATGCAGTCTATATTAGGAGGAAGCTGATGGATGTACGTAATTGTATGACGATGCCAGAATGTGACATTTATAGAGCTGTGAAGTACCAACATGCTTGGGCATTGCATGTGTGTGTGTGTGAGTGAGAGAGAGACAGAGAGAGAATGAGTCACTGCAAAAGGTCACTGTTGTGTGTGATCAAGTGTGTGAGAGATGAAGTGAGAACAGTCTTGCTGTGTGGATGCGAGTTTAAAAAGGTCAGTATGTTGTGTGTTGTGTGTGTGTATGTGTCCGTCCGTCCGTCTTATGGGAAAGGGGCAGGCCGTGCTCTGCTATAAAAGTGATAATGAGGCTGAATGAGAGGAGAAAGACAATCAACGTAGCAGCTGCGGACAGAATTAAGACTGAGACAGGGACCGATTCCTTCATCAATCAGGTTAAAAGATTACTGTTTGATTTAATATGCTGAGTGATGCAATACCTTGCCACATGGTGACACGGCCAAAGCTTAACATGCTAAAATCAATAGAGATGGGGGTTTAATATATATATATATATATATACACACACACACACACATATACACACACACACACACACACACACACACACACACACACACACTATAGTATCACCATTTAAGTGAATAGCCCTTTTGTTCCATACATTCAATAATAGGTTAGTTAAGCACCTTCTTACTGTTGCTCATGTTTCTCAGGTAATTCTACATTTTACTCACAAAAAGAACACTTATGAATCCAATTTACAACAGTTTCATAAACCTATAAACTCAGCAATAAGTGAAAGCACGGAAAAAGCCTAGCTAGATTATATGCCAGTGCGTTTCAGGCTTAGGCAGCCCTGCGACTCTTGCAATTTTTCATTTGCTTCACATCGGATTTCATATCTGTAATTATAGAAACTGGATTTGTCTGGAGAGTAAACTAGCTCTGCTGTGACATTTTGCTTGAGTGGAGATATGGATTAGAAAACGATTCATTTTAGCAGTGCCTCAACTCCTTTATTACCAAGTCTCTGCATAAGAAAAGATCATAGCACTGGTTAGCCCTGAAAAAAATGCATAGCGTGTGTGTTTTCCCTCTGATAATCACGTGGTTAAATGTGGAAAATGATATTGAACATACATTCGTCTCTGTGTGCTACTGTTAGTGAGAAGTGCTAACATTTCTAATAAACAAAGGGAACTGGCAATGTTGTTCTAGCAACGCTTAGCATTGTTGGCACAAGCAATATCTAAACTATTCCTTTATGTTCCTTTAAAAAAAAAAAAAAAAAAAACACTAAAAAGCTACTACTGTATAAAACTCCAAGCTAAATTCAACTCTGAATTTTGTTATCAACATCCCCAGAACCTCTACGTGTTGCTGATAATACGCTCGCTAATAACCTAGCTAAATGTCAAAGCATTCAGCTATGTAATTCTTTCTTCGCACTAAAGCACGCTTATGTATCCAAATTTATTTACCACAAAGAAATGGGGGCATAGGGTAAAATATTAATATCACCACTGTCATTCTGCAAAGCTCACTTAACCTTTAATTAGAGCAGCTTTCGGATGTGGTACACTGTATTATAGCGATGAAGGTTCAGCGCAAGCACACATGCGCACACAGACTGGGGTCATGATCAATTATTAAAACAATGGCCCATGCAGGTGATTAGGCATATCCATTTTAATTACACCCCAGCACGATGCGAAGGAGGGAGTGATTGGTTCATAGGCAGCATAATGAGAGGGAGCGAGCGTGCGGACTAGTGTGCAATTACAAGAAAATGGATGGGGGGGGGTTTATGATGAAGGTTTATGATGACGTGATTACATCATTCCTCATTCATATCCCCTCTCTTTCATCTCCCACTCAGTCTCTTTTCCAAGAACATTTCAAATTTGTGTCACTGTGTCTACCCACGCAGACCATTTTGCTTTGGCATCTTTAGACTTCTAATGCCAAAGACAACAGGACATTTTTTTCAGTATAGGAGTGTGTTGACTTTTCTTATTAAAAAAAAATAATAATAATAATAAAAAAAGATGATCATCATTTTAAAAATGTCCCTCTGGTGGCGCTGCTCTGCTGGCGACCTCATACTACTGCATGGCACTGTTTACATTAGTATTCAGGCACGTCTAGGTGTTTTAATTTGTTTTTAGCTTACTTATCTCATTCACCGTACAGGCACTCCTTTCACTTTGCTCTGCAGGATCATCACCAGTCACAAACTTGCCTGAGGTTGTAAAACATTGACCGGTCTTTTTGGAAGTGAGCCTGTGCTCACTGTAGCCTCAGATTCCCTCTGTTGGCATTTTAAGATGCTTTTCTGCTCACCACACTTGTAAAGAGTAGTTATTTGAATTATTATTGGCTTACCACCATGGCATGACTAATGTCAATGAAATCACGTTTTTTTTCCATTCTGATGTTTAATGTAAAAATTGAATAAGCCCTTGAACTTTATCTGCATGATTTTATGCACTGGCTGTTGCATAAATGATTGACTGAGTGTATAATTGCAGGCATGTTCAGGTGTTCCTATTAAAGTGGTCGGTGAGTATATATACTCATGTACTAACATTTAAATCTTTTTGTACAGAAAACATAAAAAGGCATATGCACGAGATGCAGAGTTCGGACAAGGGATTTTTTATTTATTACAGACTGAAATGCTAACCCATAATTTAGTGCCTTTATATGACTCAGCAACATAAAAAAAACAAAAAAACAATTAGCATTCTGTCTCTCCGTCACCTTCTCCCCTCCCCTACTCTTTCTTTTATTTTCCAAAAGAACAAATATTTCCTGCAGCCAGAGTGGGCGCGCATTGGTATTCTGTATCCTGCTTATGCCAACAGCTAAACGGTATCAGCACTCCACCAGGATACACTTCATCCCACCATGCAAGGAGGGTGGGGGGTGTAGACGTGGTGAGATGGAGAACAATGCAGCGACAGAGGTGAAAATGAGACACATTAAAGGTGAAGAGAGTGAATAAACACATGTGAGAGAGGAGGGAGAAATGATCCCTCTGTCAGCCACCAGCAGCTACAATGACAAGCAGCGGTGCTGGAACTTGCTGTCCGGCTTTGTACAACGTGAAAATAAATCTTACAGATTTCTTGTAATGGAGTAAAAAATAAATAAATAAATAAAAAAGAAACGACCCTTTAAAATGCAAAGAAAGATGTATAGACAAACAAAGAGACGGAGAGAGAGTGAGAGAGGAAGAGAAATATGGGTGATAACGGGAAAAAAAAGTGCGGTGAACAGCAAAAAAAAAAAAAAAAAAAATGGAGCATCCACCTTAAGACAGACAATAGCAGAGTGGGAAGATAAATGGCAAAGAAGTTAAAGAACAAGAGAGCAAAAAAATGAGGGATTTGGAGGTAGAAGATTACTACAGAAGATGAGAAAGTAGTACCAGTGTAGGGCAAGAGAGAGAGGGATGAACAAAAGATAAAAGCAATAAAGTTAGGCATAACACAAGACAGGAGCAGGCAGATGTCATGAAAGTGACTTACAGTACAAAAGGAAATTTGTGAGAGTGAACAGACAGAAATCTCTCAAAAAAAAACTGATGGTGAAGGCAAAAAAAAAAAAAAACAAGCAAAGCAGTGGGGTCAGAGATCCTCAGCAGGAAATTGAATTGCATTCTGGGATGGAAGGAAGAGAGCGATTGGCTGGGAAATGGAGGAAATTTGTTTTAGGGAGAGGCAAAGTAAAAAGCCTGGTTTCATCCATCTTGGAATGGCACCTGTGGTTAAATAAGTGTACAGGAAGGCCAGACGAGAAAAAAAGCTGAACATGTGCACAGAAAAAAGTCAACAAACTGTGTCCCTAACCAGTATTAAATGCAAAACCTTTTATTAATTTATTCGTTAAGGATTTCATTTGCTTAATTGTAAGCTACACAAAGATCTGGTTACAGCTCAAGCGAGGAACAGATTAATGACAATTTTATTCAACATATTCAGGGTTATGCTAAATAATAGAGTATTAGGAACCCTGATCAGCAAAAAAAAGAAAAAATATTATATATATATATATATATATATATATATATATATATATATATATATATATATATATATATATATATATATATAGTTTTTCTTGGGTTTATTTCTCTGGAGGAATCCTTATTCTGTGTAGAGTTCCCTTTCAGAGAGGGATCCAAGTATAAACTCAGCCATCTGAAAAAACCCTTAGGCATTTTTCTAAGAGTGTAGGAGTCTTCATGCAAGTAAGTAGAACATTACCAGACCAGAGCATCCTTCATAACCTTTGTTTAAATTGGTAAGTAAAAGCAGACTAAAGGACGGCAAATGCACTCAAGCAATCTGACCCAAACATTCATTTATTCATCTTCATTAACAGCTTGATCCTGGTCAGGGTTGCAATGGATCCAGAGGCTATCCAGTGAACACAGACACCCCGGATGGGACCCCATGCACACACTAATTCACACCTAGGAGCAATTTAGTGTAGCTAGTCCACAAACCAGTATGTTTTTTTTTTTTTTTATTAGTTAGCAGAAAACTGCAGACCTTGGACAAAACCCACACAGACATGGGAAGAACATGCAAAACTCTACAAAGACAGTAAAACGAGCTTAGAGTCAAACTGGCGACCCTGGAACCGTGAAGCTTGACAGAACCATAATGCCGTGCTTTAATATATAATTTCTTAACACCACAAGATCGGATTTGGTGTACTCTCTTACCCCAGTCTTCCTCTCATACACTCCACAAACAAATCACACATGCTTTATTATTTCAAAAAAAAAAAAAAAAAAGATACTTCCTCTTACCTTCCTTGCAGTATTTCCCCCTAAAGCGCGTGTGAGAGCAATCACAATGCACCTCTCCAAACTGGACAACACAGAATCCTCCATTGAGACATGGGTTCTGCTTGGTACACAAGTACTCCAGGTCGCTCTGAATTCCTTGGCTGTTGAGCAGAGTAGGAGGCATCTCGCCCACCTTCAAGTTGGAAATAAGGCCCAGAAATGGAGGCTCGTACTTCACCGTGCTGGAGGTGAGGGCAGACAGGCGAACATCCGGTGGAATTCCTCCCACAAATAGGTCGCTGACCACAGCCATCTCCCTGCGCTTAGAGCGGACCTCCGCCACCTTGGTCTCACCATCCACCATAAGCATGGTCTCGCGATAGTTGCGTGTGAGGAGGACCATGTGCCAGCGGTCGTCACTGACGCGAGTCTCCATGTGAATGGTGGCCGGCTCAGCGCAGTGGATGGCAAAACGCAGCTTCAGATGTCCCTCTGCGATCAGGAGCTCTAGAAAGTCGCAGTTTCCTCCATCATCCAGGTACAGTACGAGAGCCTTGCTCACATTGGTCTTCAGACTGAAGCTTAGCTCTCCGATCGAGCCTGCCTCCCAGCGGGCATAGCGAGCCCACTGACCTGGTGCTCCCCCAAACTCCAGGGCCTCTGCTGAAGGAAAGTACCCCATTAAGGCTAAGAGCCAAAGGGGCCACCATGAAGACCTGGTCTCCCTCGTCATCCTACCACAAATGAATAGATTAAATCCTGATAGAATGGTCAGCTCAATTTTATAAACAGAGGTTAATATTGGGTAGGGTAGCTGTCAAAACACTGTGTTCCTTCTCCAATGCGAGATTATGTAACAGACTGTAGAGTAGCACGCTCAAAATCTCCAAGGGCCGTATTCCCAGTGCTGTCTGTTCAGCAGATTCTTCTCAGTTTCTCTCTCACTCTCTGGTTCTGTCTTGATCTTCTCCAAAATCTCTCCTCCTTCTCTCCATCAGTGGGCACCCTTTAGACAGCAAGAGAGGTCAGAAAAATGGAAGTAGTCTTTTAATGGATCTCAAACTTTCAGTCTGTGAATACAGCTGAGGCACGCTGTATTCCTCAATAAGAAATGAAGGGCTCGAGTAGGAGGATAAATTAGTATATTCTTTTAAATGGCAAAGGGCATTGCAGTTATCTCGCATCCAGTGGACAAGAGAAAGTGTGCATTGTCCTCTGTCACCTTGCTCTCCTTCTCCCTAATCTGTCTTTTCCTCCCAGAGGAATTAAGCCACCGAAGATCCTGGTTCTTACATCATCCTGACCTCAAGGCTCCTGCAAGAGAAGTACAAATGAACATGAATATTGGGCAAAAGTGCAACAGTCAAAAAACATACAAGTACTGTATAAAATATACCAAGCAGCATTAGTCAGTATGAAGCATACCCTCCATAAAATTCCAAACGGTCACCAGCCATGGATTTCGGTACAGGCATTGCACCAGACTATCTATGCCCTATATGTCCTTTAGAATAGTGGTACCCAAGAAAATTCAGACATACCCAGAATGTTAATTTTCACACAGAAATAGCAGCCACTCGGGTAGAAATATCAAACCCAGGTGTGTGGTGAAAATCACACCAGCTGCTGCCAAGTGACTTAACCTGTTAATAAACCATGTCACAACAAATTAACTCAAGGTAGTGTATGACTCAGTCTGGAGTCGTACTACAGTCACATATTCACTGACTCAATTTATATTTAAACTTGACTAAATCCTGAATCAATTCAGATCTGAATTTGATTAACCCACAAATCAACACAGATTTGACCTTGACTGACTCACTACTTGACAGGGATTTGACCTTTTGATTGACTCACAACTTGACTTGAACTTGACTGACTTGTGACGTGGCACAAATTTGAACTTTACGGTCTTCCAACTTGACGTGAACTGAAACCTAACTCACTTGTGACTTGACTTTGAATTTGAACTTGACTAATGCAGGGTTATTCACATGTAGCTTGTATTTTGAGGGCATTATGAAAACAGGTATTCTTGATTACAGATGATTAGAAACAAATCTCTGTCCATCCATTCTCTGTACCGCTTATTATAAACGCAGGTGTTGGGGGGAACCTGGAACCTAACCCAGTAGACTTGATGCACATCTCTGGACTGGGGGAGGAACCCCCCGAAGAGGCGGGATTCAAACGCCCAATCCCAGAGGCGTGAGGTAACAGTGCTAACCACTAAGCCACCGTGGCCTCCAGGAAAAAGATCTAATTGTCCCATTTCTAAAAATATATCCAAAATGTGCTACACACAGGGGTTTTGTTTATCCTCACATGATGGATAGGGTACATTCATTAGGAAGCTAATGCTAATACAGCTGCTAATGTGTGGATTAGTGTCACTCATTTGGGTTCTGGCATGGACAGATTGGAAGTATTTCTCTTGTACATCACTCTAAGATGCTGTGCAAAGCATGCAGATGTGTCATGATTGAAATGATCAACTACTACGATAATTATCTTTGAACCACAACAAAAATACATGACCAATAGAAGTGTTTGTGCATGTTGCAGATTTTATAAGATGTGGT
>CM041002.1:3188279-3209376 GCA_022985145.1 Pangasius djambal | reverse complement strand
ATTAGTGTCACTCATTTGGGTTCTGGCATGGACAGATTGGAAGTATTTCTCTTGTACATCACTCTAAGATGCTGTGCAAAGCATGCAGATGTGTCATGATTGAAATGATCAACTACTACGATAATTATCTTTGAACCACAACAAAAATACATGACCAATAGAAGTGTTTGTGCATGTTGCAGATTTTATAAGATGTGGTATACAGCTGTCAGTTTTTCTTGGCTCTATTGTTTAGCAATGCAGTAAGACTTGAGACTTTTGACTTCAACAATAAACCACTGTCCATCTTAAACAGTACAAAATAACTACGTATAGTTTAGCCTAAAAAAAGAACGCTATATGTAAAGGGAAATAATATCCAGAATATGTATATAATAAAATATATAATTTTAATTAGTTAGAATACATTGTGTTTATGGTTAAATTCAACCCTGGATTCAAATGGAGGTCCAATGATTCCTCTTTATTTTTATGTTTTTTAACGTGTTTTGTTACATATCATGCACAGAGTTTAATAGGGATAGACTGTACCCCGAGCAACTCCCTACAAATAACACTGCAGTGTGTTTTTTTTCCCTTATGTGCAATATAATAGCCTCAGTTTGAATGTAAGTAGGGCAACTAAAGACCTGAAACTTGACTCTGAACGTCTCTGAATACCACAAATAGCATATGCAGAATCTGTATTAAGATGCAGTAACTATTCAATCTTCAGTGTCATATCCACAATGTGGTGTCACGATGAAGTACTGTGTCTCACTACTCATTTTGAACAAGGGTGAGGTGTAACCAAAGGAAACACTGATTGCTGCATTTGACCTCATAGTCTGTGCTTATGCTTTTCTATATTTCATTATTTCGGAACAGAGATTTAATTTCCTATACAGAGAGTTCCCCACTGAACCCTGCTTCCGTCGTTTGGATTAATTATTGACTTATCCATCCATACCCCCCCACACTCACCTGATGACTACTTTGTTCACTGGCCTATTAACTCGCTCATTTCCTCAGCGCTACACAGTTAATTCATTTACTGAAGCACTCATTCACTTGTTAATCCAGTTCTCTTACTCACTCGGTCATCGCTTCGTTTACTGACCGCCGTAATCTACTCAAGCTAGTACATATACACTCACCGTTATACTGAGGGCCAGATATACGTACATCTGCACAAAATGCAACTTGAGGCCAGAATACGGACTCGAAGTGCATCTGAAATTAATGCTTTAAGTCTGGAGCTCATCTCATTTACTCATTGGTGCAACCTATGCCTCAGACCAGCTACTAAAAGCTCTTTGCACATTGTCAACCTCAGAGCCGTCAAAGCTTGAGACTGAAGCGGAAATGCAAGGTGATATGAAGTTCTTATTTAAAAAAAAAAGATTCTTGTATCTGAAAAAGTAAACCATGTGGAGAACATAAATACAGCCAAGAGCCTATTTTTACTAATTGGTTTTAATGAAAAGGATTCTAGAATAAACTTCACATAAATGTGTGAAACTAAATCATATGCTGTTTTTCTTGTGGTTCACTGCAGCTCCTAGAGGTCGAACATTTGAAAAATAAAGCATAAAATCTCACAAGGTCCTGTTTAACATGTTAAAAAAAATTTTGTTAGACATGAGAGAAATTAGTGAATGTGTTCCTGACTTACTGCATGTGCTATAACAAGGGTTACCCAATTTGCAGTTTTAAAGTAAAATATATAGTTTCCCTAAATAGTTCTTTCACCAAATGGTCTTGTATTATTACACATTTTGTCATGAATAAATATCTATGAGAATTAATTGAAACAAATAAAAAAAAAAAAAAAAAAATTAAAAAAAAAAAAAAAAAAAAAAAAAAAAAAAAAAAAAAAAAAAAAAAAAAAAAAAAAAAAAAAAAAAAAAAAAAAAAAAAAAAAAAAAAAAAAAAAAAAAAAAAAAAAAAAAAAAAAAAAAAAACACTGGTAGCTTGAGCTCTAGAAAAATTCACAACTGCCAAAATTGCCTATAACAGTTTAGAACAACACGCATGGTGCTAATTTGCACCTGGTTTTGGGAGGTGGTGAAATCATAAGCAAAACTGGCTGCCACTATTTGGCCAAAGTACATCATAGAGGAACATATTGTATAATCTGCACTTCCTATTCCTTGTTTTATGCTGACCTCCCACTTTTTTATGCTATCCTCCCTCAAATAAATATGTATAATATATTTTGTACAGAACAATACAACAAAATAATTATGCTTAACGCCAGGTGCAAACAGAAGTACATTGGGCCTCGAGTCTACTCCTTGACTTGCTCATTTGTATATAAAGATTTGTAGCAATCTACATCCTTTTTTAAATGTCTAGTAATACATTAAGGGAATTTGTCTAAGAAATGTTTCCATTTGGAAAGATTGCACGTATCCTTTTGCCTTGGCTACTGCTACTAGTAAGAATTCATTCCCTATTTCGGTCTTTCTATAATCCAATAATCCACTTAGGCAGTATTTATTCATCGTCGCTGGAAAACCGTACAGTGAAATCAAGAGAGAGTTTTCATTTGGACACCAACAGGAGCATAATACAAGTGGATTTCTAAATCTGTTTGAATTTTATTGCTTAATTTGGAAAGTGTTTGGAGTGCATCACTCGCAGACTCAATAGCCTTGATGAACATCACTTTTACTTGCATATGAGCCTAAAATCAGACGCACCAGTGCAAATACAGACAGACTGTTAACTTCCTTCTAAATTTCCACTCGGCATGGTTGTTGTCACAAGCTGTGTCCTGAATCGCATACTGTTGCCTTATATAAATTAATACTTCCTGTGTGTCGTGAAGTGGGCAGATGGACACAGGTGCGGGTTTCTGGTTTTATTAAAAACAGTGTAGCAAACAAACCAAAGGGCTAGGCAATGCTGAGAAACATGAGGCAGGCTGAGGGTCAGACAGTCAACAAACAAGAATAAACTATACAGGACTTAATCAAGAACCATGAAGGAGACACAACGCTGGAGAGAGACTTCACAAAGTAACACAGAGTCTGGGTCTATTAAAGGGAGTAATGTGTTTGCAAACAGGTGAGTAGCATTAGTAATTAGATTGTGAACAAGGATAGGAGTTTGACTGGAGGTCATGTGATGAGGTTATGGGTTGAGGAGCATTGGATTTGTCTAAAGAGATGTACAATTGAGACCATATAAAGCTGGGCAGCTAAGGGGTTAAGGGTTATCCCGGGCAGAAGGCTGGGAGGCTGGGCGCAAGTGTGTAAACTTGTTCATGTTTAAAGTGTTTTCTTTATGAGGGCAAATACGAATATCATGGTCAAATTCCTTAGCATGGGTCATAACACAGGCACACAGCATTAAACTGGGATCATCAGGAAATCAGGAAAACACATGGAGGGTCAAAACCAGGAACAGGCAACACAGGAAACTCATGTGAGAGACAAGTGCATGGTAAGACTGCAATATTCCATCTAAAATTGAGGAAATAACTAAAAGATGGGAAAAGATGATTCACTCCATCACCGGAATGTTGCAAATTCAAATCCCAACTATGCCAAAAGACGTGTGTGGCTGGGAGCCAAGGAAGCAAATCTGTCCATGCTCAGAGTGGAAGAGATAGCAAACTCTCCCATCAATCACAGCGAAACTATCCAATCGTGAGCATCTGTGAGCCTACGTGTCTGGAAGAGGGCGGATAGGACTTTCCTCTGAGTGTCATGCCACCCTGTGACAGTTCATGAAGAGCAATTTGAAAACGTGCTGTTGGCTGGCTTCATGTGTCTTGGAGGAAGCACGTGTTAGCCTTCACCCTCCCCAGCTGGTAGCTGTAGTATGATAGGAGAGTGACCAAATTGGGGAAAATGCTTTTTGTTTTGTTTTTTGTCTAAATATCCATAACTAATTTCTGCAGTGTTGCAGCACAGTGCTATGGCTCGGTTTAGCAGCTTATATCTACAAATATCGTCACCCACAACCACATCCTGCATGTGTGTCAATTCAGGTTCAAATCGCTTTCTCACTGCAATTGCACTGCACTACAGTTTAGAGTTCACTTGGAAGTGCACCAAGACCACCATGCTCAGTCACTCTCAGACCGAAGTGTGAATACTGTGTTCACACCTGCCTAAATGAACCACACCGTGGGCAAAAACATACCAAGGTTTGATTCAAACAGACTGCATATGTAAAAAGCATCCTAAAGCACTAGATCTCTAGAACCTCTAAGAATTGCTTAGGTACAGTACTTCTGCTCTACAAGCCATAACTGGAAAATGTGATAATGAAAGGTTTTAACTTGAGGATGAGGGCTTTTTTTTTCTTTTCGCAAATTACCTTTACTTATACTACGGCATCAAAGCTATTACGATTCCTGTGTTAGCTTCATATCCATAAAGTGTGTATCCAAATGTGTGGCTGTGAATGATTTTGATATCTTTCCACAAGCTGTTAAGCACACATTACAATAAAGGAAGGGTTGCTTAAGCACTGTATCTACGTTTAATACTTACAGATGACTTGCACCCATAATAGAGTTATTTCGTTCTGTATGTGATGAAATCAGCTGCTCAAGATGAAAATTGCGATAATTAACCTGCCGAATCATATTCAGATTAGGCAGAATGATTCAATATTTGCATAACCCTGCTGGAGTTGGAGAGCAGACTGTTTTTCCAATGGGTCACTGATTCGCAAAGTTTTGCTGACCATGACATATCACATGTATTAACCTATAATGTGTGCTCCGGAAACAGTGACGCTCTAATTCTCTAATTCACTCAGTGGGGTCTGGGAGGGGTCACCGGCGAAATATAAAGGAGAGCAGAAATGGAGAACGATGTTTGACGAGTGCAGTTACATAACCACGGACCCTGGAGGCGGCATACCGGGCTGTGAGGAGGTAGCGCAACCTGCTACACCACCGTCCCGTCCATCAACTGAAGATAAAATTAAGCATTATTTAGTTTCCTCCTTCTGTTTGGGGTGATATTACACACTCTGCTTCAACAGAGAGCATTTGACCAAACTCTATCCTTCTCTTTATGTCTCAAGGGTCTTTTCACAAAATGGTGAGGTAAATGTTGCTTTATTTATCTGCTTCTGTCTTCTTGAGCAATATGCTTCTCTCAACTTCAGGTGACCAACTAAAGGCTCCTGTCTTTATGCTGAAATTAAATAAGGATAGTGAAAATAAAGTGATGTCTATTTTTAGAGGTAAGCAACTCCCCCCGCCCCCCCCAGATGTTTTGACAAATCTGCGACAGTGATGACATCAATACGCTCGCTTGCGGACAGACACAAAACAGAAATAAGATCCGGACTACAGCTGTGAAAAACAAAGACGTTATTTTCTCTCGGTTGTGAATAAAAACAGACATAACATTCAGTGTAAGGAGTGCGGTTGAAACACATTTACGTATTAAAACCTGCAACACTCCACCCTTCTTCCCTCACATTTGAGACTAATGCATTAAATATCATGGCAAGATAGTACACCATCTGCCACTAAGCTCCATGATTAGTAAAGACATCAACTGTACCTTAAATCAGAGGTTCAGGTTCAAGTTCAGGTTTTCAGCTCCACTGCCCTGAAGAGATTATAGTTTTCTCTACTGTTCACACGTCATTTTTAATTGATCAGCAAATGATCAGGAAATTTGGAACCGTGTAGCTCAGTGTGTCCCAGGAAGTGGAATTGAGAACTCTTGCTTCAAATGAGTTTTAAAAGGTATGCTATGTTCACTTTCCCATGAAGAATTATACATAATAAAAAGACATTAGTATATGGATGGTAAGATTTGGACATTTTCTACTATACATAATTCTGAAAAACAATCTTTCCTGAAATTAAATGTTTCTGTGCTGCATGCATCTCAACTATAAGTAAAAGTTCTAGCATTTTAAAATGTTTTTACCCCAAAAGAAGAAAATTGAATTTAAAAACTCCATTCTGACTGCTGTGTAGTGGCATCCTGGCTATTTTGAAGGCTTATCATTAAAACTGAATTGATCAAGGCACATAGCTATCCAATAATTTCATCAAAGGTTGACATTTGTTGTGTGAGGAAATCACACTTAGCTAACAAGGTTTTAGCTCTCTTTATGGCTATACTGACACACATACATTATATATATATATATATATATATATATATATATATATATATTATATACACACACACACACACTGCATTTGTTAAACTGGCTCGTTCCTCAATATAATCTTAGACAAGATTGGAAAGTAAATAAAAACATTTCAAGGTCATTTTGGTGAAATATATTCACGCTTTGTTAAAGTTGAGGTGCCAAAGTATATGTAGAAAAATATATATATATTTTTTAGGTGAAACCTGATTTTTCGTCTTGCTAGAATTTAGCCACAGCGACATCTGACAGCTTTTCACAGACTGCCACACATATGTGCTGGGATGTTGCCAAATAAACTAGTCTACCTACCATTTTCATGCCAGTGTGAATCATAATTCAAATTCGCTCTGCCATATCGTTGCTCCTGTTTCTTTTCCCTTACAATGAATCACTTGGCTGAACAACCAATCCCAGTCCTCGTCAGCGCCAATCGAATTCTCTGCCCATCAGTCGGTGATAACTAGTGGCTGACGAAACACTACAAAATCTCTGCCTGGCGGTTGGTTTGGCATTTGTTAGAGCCCTCTCATGGCTCTGAAGTCGCATGGCTGTAGATGGGTCAGCCGTCCATCATGGCAGCATTAACTAAACACCTCAGTACCTTGACCTCTTGCCTCTGTAACGGCTGAGTGCCGCAACAGTCTCTACACTCCAGTTTCCTTCCAAACGGTCTGGTGCTGCTTAAAAACGACCTTTGACCCCAATACTCTTTCAGAATACACAGCAAGGGAAGAAAACAATAAAAAGAAATAGAAATACAATCGTCTAGTAGCCTCAAGCAGCAGAATGTTTCCTCCAAAGGATAAATGCTGTAGGTATTTTTATTTAAAATAAAAAAAAAATAAATTAATTGCAAAATTAAAAGAAATAAAATGCAGGAAGAGAGCTATAAATCTCAGTGGCGCTGAGGCCAAAAAATAGTCTCGTCTGTCCAATGGAGGCTGCTGCTGCTGCTGCTGTGAGATAATTAACCAGGAGCAGCTCGAGACACAGTGAATTGCCCTCTCCTTTAAAACACTGTGTGTGTGTGTGTGTGTGTGAGTGAAAGAGACAGAGGGAGCCTGATGAGCTCTTTTAAATGGATTGATTCTCTCGGCAGAAACTGGTTGTGCGCTTTGTTGCCTTCTGATTAATTCTCGGCAACTACACACATCCTATTGTTCTCCGGTCACACTCGCACACACTCACTGCTCTTTCCTTTCTCTCCCCTCATACGTCTTTTAAAGCAACATCTTTCCACACATCCCTTTCTTCGTTTCTTTCCCTCATTCTAAGCAAAGAAAGGGATGGGATGGAGAAGAGATCAGCGTAACACATACATTCACTCACTCGCTCACTCACACACACACACACACACACACACACACACACACACCATGCAAGCTGCCAAAGATACACACAATGCAAATAACAAATAGAAGATGGATGGACTCCTGCTCTAATCCAATACAGGAAGAAGAAAAGAAAAAAAAAAAGCCAAGACATGTTTGGTGATAATTAATTTGCTAATTTAATTTGCCAGTGGAGCTACAAAAGATAATGTAGCTAACAAGTAATGAAACCTTACTATGTTCAAACAAGCAAGCGATAAGTTGTTCTTCTAAAGGAAATAAGTAGCTCCGCATTAAAACATTTTTGCTAGGCTAACTAGAAAGCTACAAAAGAGTTTTAGAGCCATTGGTTAAAAATGACAAATACAAGTTTTCAAGAATAAAGTCACAATATTTTGAGAAAAATTTGCAATATTTCGAGAACAAAGTCGTAATATTCTGAGATTATGCAACATTGTTTGCGAAAAAAGTCATATGAGAATAAAGTTGATATGATGAGAAAGTCATATTACAACTTAGGTTTTGAAATATTACTCGTGTCATAATATTTCTCATAATATTGCAACTTTATTCTTGAAATTAGTAGAAAAAATGTGAATCTCTCATATATTATGTTTTTTTCTTGAAATATTGCAACTTTATTTTTGAAAACTTGTTTCTGTATTTTTTTTATTTATTTATTTATTTTTTTTAAACAGCAGCCCTAAAATGCCATCATAGATCGATTCAAAAAGTGCATTCCTTTTTTTTTGTCCAATCAGCAATGACGTTCAATACGGACCTCCCCTTTCTGTTTTGCGTTAACGATGATGACTAGTTTTGCTGTCGTGATTACGAATTTGATTTGAGTTTTGTTGCTGTACTTTCTGATTTGCTGTAGTGGTTTTTGGAGTGATGTGTTTTGCATTTACAAGGACGATTTGTATGGTTCATCAATTAATAAATGTAAGAACTACTGCCCTCAAATGGAGATGAACTGCCCTTAAATGGAGTTCATCTTTTGAGTGTATTTATATCAAATTGCCTTTTTGCCTTATAATCCAAACACAGCTGGATTTCATGTCAGTAAGTCACATGATTCTGTAGGCACATGTTCTCCTTTCTGTTTTATATATATATATAAAAACACCAGAAAAGAGGGAAATAAGGACGGAGCCAACAGACGGTGAAGGGGACGGCCAGGTTTGGATTCTGGAAACGGTGCACTTCCTGCTCCCGACACATGTTTCAGTGCTTTTCTCATCTTCGCTTTCGTGCCTCACCTGCTCGCTCTCTCTCTCAGAGCGCACAAGCAAAACAGGCGGATAAATAACTGAACTTATTGAAGAGGGAAAACACACTCCCTGCCTGATTTCACTGTTTTTACTGCTTATTAACTTTTGTTAATTAGATAAATTCAGCAACAGGAAAACACCACTTCATTAACAGACTCGGAGCCAAAATTGAAAGGGCTCATTTTACAAATAATAATTGTGTAACGATATAAAAATAAATGATTTACAATGGCTAACAGAGCACGGACGGAATATCATTCATGACAAAAGTAAAACTGCTTCAACATCAAAATAATTCTAGCAGAATTACAGCCTAGGCTGTACAACACACTTTTTTTTTTCCCCCTTCTGTACTTATTTATTTATTTTATTTTTAGTCCATCAGTTTTCCAGGTCACAGAGCTCCTTATATCCCAGTGCTTATTTTTTTCTCCACAACTATTCTGAGGATTGAAATTCAAGCTGTTATGCCACTGTCATACTGCTTCACTGTCACAGTCCTCTCGCAGCACTCATCACATATTGAAATGTCATATCTGTCTCAGAAAACCATCATATTTCTGCTTTTACAAACTTTCAGAATATTACAGGTTTCAAACGAGAAGTGAGAAATAGAAAATAGCTGCAGTGCATGAAATACGCAATTCAGTGAGATGGCATTTCAATAAGACTGACTTATTTGTTAATTTTATGCTTGACAGATCAACATTTTTAGTAGAAGAGTGCTAAGCTAGGCGGTGTTTCAGGAATATTGAAATCAGGAAATAATTAGCTCCTTACTTGGCACAAAAATAAATGTATACAACGTTCCCCTAAGTGAATACTGTATGTAGTCAATCAGCCAAGACTTGGTTGAGGTGTTCTTTAATTTTGCACTGGAGCTACGAGGCTAACAAACGACAGAGACTGCTAGCCACCAGGTTAGCATTGTGAAAACTGCATGTCAGAATCACCACACGCTCCCCTCCTCAAACCTTCTTTTTAATGTAAACTAAATTAAAAGTGCTATTATTCATGTAAACAAAATGCTCTGGTAAACAGCTAATGGTTAAGGTAGAAAGGTTCAAATCCTTACATTTGCCAAAAGTATGAAAATAAAAGCACTAGAAACTTTCACAAAATAAAGATGTCTGTCTCACACACTGACTTAAGATACTGATGGTAAATTAATGCCCTTTTCACCAAGAAACGTGGGAAAACATTAGCTAGGACTAACCAACAACAGCTTTTTTTTTTGGCTAATCTCTCATTAGCTAGCATGCCACTCAATACAAAACAATACAAACATGTTTAATGCTAATAGCTAGCTAGTGTATGTACTGTAGGAGCAGCTAGATTACAGTAATGGATCACTAGATCTCTTTTTTCTTTTGAAATGTGGGATGTAAACATCCGAGTATGAACGTATGAAGTGGATAAAAATTGGACTTTATTGCTTCCCACCTCTGTTAGTCATGTTCAGTATCAGACTTGATTATGTAGTTTTGTTCACTGCATGATGCACTGTTAGCTATATCAATGGACAAAAAGACATAACAGGACCAAAAATAGTGGCGGCCATCTTGATAACAGGCTTATTTGGCCTCAGCCTCAGGTAGAATTTAAATACTTTTAAATGATATTCAGTTATTTGAGTAGTACAAATGCTATTATTAAGCCAATAATGCGTTTTGTGATCTACGAGTATGTGATACATACATAGAATGTGAAGGCATGTGTGTGTGTATATATATATATATATTATAATATAATCACACACACACACTGTATAATAGCCAAGTAGGAACAATTATTTCACAAGGAACATTATTTTTGACTTTATATTGCCTTATTTCAAAATTCTGTTATTTCAACTTAATTTCTCGTTATTTCAAGATACTACTTATTTCGATCTATTGCATTATTTCAAAATACATATACGACATTATTCTAACTTATCGTATTATTTTGACTTATGTATTTTGGCTTATTCTGACAACTCAATTTATAAATATATAAATACCTTATCTTGGTCTCATTTTGAGATATATATATATATACACATACACACACACACATATACACACACACACATACACACACACACACGCATACATATGTGCACCCTGTGGTGGTTTGGCGCCCCGTCCAGCGTGTCCCCCACTTTGTGCCCCGCGTCCCCTGGGATAGGCTTCAGGCTACTCCACAACCCTGTGTAGGATAAAGAGTACGGAAAATGGATCGATCGATATATATCGATATTTATATATTATATGATATATTCCATATTTATATTAACACCCTAACAATAACTGGGCTGGGAAATATGACTATTTTAGATCGTGAGTGATTAAAATGTCTCCACGATCCGTTTTTACAAAAGAGATCATGAGTATCGTGATACTAAAATAATTTTGTCAGTTGCACTGAAAACGCTCAAACATGGCATCCTATGTTTGATGTCTAGTTTTGCTGTCGTGTTTACGCATCCCAAGTCGTTTTATGAACCAGACTTCACTTTATTTGCTAGTCCAGCTCGCACTCCCTGACACACAAACAAACCATTAATAGCCAAGAGTAGGCAGATCCTTAGCTTCTGTGTGGTCTTTGTTTTGTTTGGAAACATGGGTAGCATGGAAGCAGTGTAGCTCCAGGGCAAAACTAAAAATTCAATGTAAAGTCGTTGATCGTGAGCCAGCCTAAAACTGTGATATGACATTAATTAGGGGTGAGTGATCTGGCAGAAGTAGAATCAAATTTATTGAATATTTCCTTATGCTTCTTATTCTGCACACTGTTTCCAGATAGTAAGCAAGCCAGACGTTGCTATAGTGGAAACTGCAGTAACTCGTACGCTGTCATTATGTGACCTGGAAATCTACTTGGTTTTTGTCATAGCCTTACTATGCCTCTTTTGATGGAGAAATCCTTCATTGTTTTCTTTCTCCATCTAGCTGTCTATCTATCTTGCACTACCACGCTTTTCTTTCCCTACCCATCTGGTTCAGACTATCCCTCAGCATGACTCATCCGGTTCTAAAGAAGTCGGGGGTAACAAGCGTCATAGGAGTTGCTGAGGAGAGAAATATCATCGTTCTGAATGCGTGGGATATGGGCTGAAACAGGCTATCACCTCTAACAGTGTGCTGTGCAATCTTCCGAAGCCAAAACAATTTACACTCGTAGATTGTTGTTAGAAGTGCTTGTCGAGGATCAAATGATGCTTTCTTTGTGTTCGGAATAGTCAATTTCCCAGAATGCACATGTCTTTTGTCTCTGATGAATCAAGTCTCCTACATCAGTGTGATGACTGATGTGCACATCAAGATTCATTACAGGATACAGAATATGATGAAGTTATTTACTGACCCGTGATCGGCACTTCTATTGTGTAAAGAAGCAAACCTAGTCAGAGCAGGCACAGTTTACACACAAGATATTATTAGACTCCTATATTTGAGAGGTAGGGTTAAGTACAAGGGTGCAGTGTGTTGCATGACTGGTGACTTTAGACGTGCTGAAATGGAATATTTGTTTGTTTGTATGTGTTTGGCCATGGACCCCCACCCAATCAATCTAAGTAGCTACTCAGCAAATATTACAATATATTTGGCATTTGTTGGTCTTTTTTTTTTTTATTGACTATTAGGCTGTTTGACAGACATTTTTAATAAGTTGGGCTGTTTTTTTTTTTTTTTTCCATACAGACCTGGCAACCCTGATCCAGCGGTTACCTCTCATGTGGTTTTTATCTGAGGTGGCAGAGATGATGTGTCACTTTTACTGTAATCCCATCATTTGTGGCATGATTATTATAAGTGCCATGTTTTCTCTGCCACTTTTCCCCATTCAGTCATTTAAATAGCTAATTTTGGGAAAGAAAAAAAAAAAAAGAGAATTCTTTATAAAGATAGTTGGTATAACTTATAAGAGCAGTGAGCTAGCAATCAGGCAGTTAGTTAGTTTCTAGACACTTATAACTAATACATTTACTAACTAATATTTACTTTAAAACACATATGTATATTGCCTGTGCCCTGTTTAAACTTTGGTGAATTTCGACTCACTGAAACAGCTAGCTAGATTAGCTACATGTAGCTGTCAGTATAGAGAACCTTAGAACGCTAGTTTGTTAGTCTGTAATGTTACTAGCTTGTTACACACATATGCGTGTGTTTTATTTCTAAATTTATTACCATACTATATCAAAACTATAAGAATAGCAAATAGGTTTATTAAGTAGCTAGCTAAATTAGCTACATGTATCTTAAAGTAGACTAGAGAGTTAGTTTGCTAGCTTGTGTTAGTATGTTAGTATTCCAAATGTAAACATTTAAATGTGTTGTATTTCTAAAACGTGCTACCAAATTGCATAAAAACCACAAGTATGAAAAAGGAAAAAAAGTTTAACTTTCAATTAAGTAAATTTTACTTGCTGTAGCTAAATGTTAGCACACTACTAGCTAATAGTATGCACAATCTGCTATGTTGAATGGAAATTGTGTCCATTTCCTGGACTCTGGGATGAGACAAGTTTCAGACAGAATGTAGATAAAATGTAGAATGTAACTTGAAGGCTGCAGGTTTTTCCTGCCATTTTAGCACTAAATAACTTTAGATTTTCATGCTAACATTTGTGACTCTGCCTACATACCTGTAGCATATATAAAATAAAATGAGAAAAAGAGCAAGAAAAGTGAATCTGTTAGACTGTATAATCTTATTTATATGAATATGTCCCTCTTTGTGTATTATGTAACGGCATCATCAGACTGTGAGGCTTCCAGCCTGCGAGTGTAAGCGTGTGCGGGGCTATCGACGCTCCCTGCAGATACTTCTGAGCATAAAGCGATTTGTGCCTTAAGCCTGTCTGACTCTGTCTATCTCCATCTTCGGTCATACTCATACGCTCAGACACATGCCTCCAGTCCCTCCGTTCCACTTAATCAGTTCCACTGCCTGAAGAGAATAGTCAGATGTGAATGTGGGAACACATTTAGCATGATGAGCTCCCTCCTTATCTCTCTCTCTCCTCCTCTTCATCCTCATACATTTCCTTCGTCCAACCACAAGGTTCCAGTTCTCACAGAGCTCCAGTGACTACACACTTCGCACGGAGACGTACATCAATGCACACAAATTCATTTTCGATTACGGCTGCTCTGACGCTTAACGCGTTCGTTCTAACTGCTACATCGCTATCGTCTCTATAGCAACAGCTAATTCACAGGGACTTCAAAGAAGGACAAAAACTGCATATAAAGGAATAATAATAAAATTCATTAAAAAAAAAAGTCTTTAACAAAGAAAAATGTACAATTGTACAGTTGATATGGTGATATTTTCTGTAAAGGAGATGTTTAACATTTATTGAAGGAATTTCCGGTGTCTGTGCTTTGTAATAGTCAGTAAACACGGGAAGAGAACAGAGTTTCCGGTTTTGCTGTAACATGAGGAGAAGTGTGTTTTTTTTTGTCTTATTAACTTCAAGAAAGAGAAAACAAGCGATGCTTATAAGAGAACGGCTGTTTGCAGCTGTTATAACGTAGCTTATCTTTCGGGCACTCCACAACAATAAATGTAACTGGAAATGGACAAAAAGTCAATCTTTGAAAGAAAATAAAAGTAAACAGCTGTGGTATAAGAGAAATACAGCACTTCTAGATATGCTGTTATTGGAAAATAGTCAATTTCGGAGTGATAACAGTAAATCGCAGTACCCCTTGTTGATTATTTTCCTATAACAGCGCACCATGTAGTGTTTTATTCTTCATTCCTTGGGATGCGTATGAGGAATGGGTCTCAGTGTTTGGTCAAAAACAACACAACACAATCACATCTGTAAAACATTCAGCATCTGTATGGTAGTTAAAGTGCATGCTTCCACAAGTATATTATGAAATATTATGACAATCAAAATGTGTCAGTATCATCATTATTACTGGTTTGACATCATTACAGTACTTTGAAGAAAAAAGAAAAAAAAAAAAAAGTGTCATACAAGAATTTTGCTTTAATCAAACTATCAGTAAAATCCAATTCATGTTTTCAAATCAAGGGTTCTCCTTGGATGATGTGATATTGCTCTAAAACAACTCTCTTCTGAACTCACAAAAGCTCTTGCACTCTGAGAAAATTTTTGCACACTACACTCCTCTAAAAGCTGCTAAACATATTTTTTACATATAACGTCTATATTTTGTCTATTAGATTCTATTCTTTTTTTACATTTTATTCATTATATTCAGCTTTTATCACACTCAGCTATTTATTATACTCTGTTTTATAATGCATCACTGTTGCACTGTGGGATGAGGCACTAAGGAAAAACATTTCACTACATTAATACATCACATGTATGTAATGTATGTGACAAAGAGCCTTGAACTCTCAGGAGTTTTTTTTTTTTTTTTAAAAACGCTTCTCATAAGCAGTAAAGCATGAACCGCTGCATACTGGTAGCAGCCACTTCAGATAACACTGCATATACCTACAATATCAATAGACCATCCAAATAAGCGTAGGCCTATTAGTGTTGATGGATGATTTGGACAGATTTAATTATTTCCTGGATGCACCGTGGCTTCAGCATGAAATAAAGGAATAGTGAAATAAACCAAAATAATTAAGCAAATGTTGGAACAAAGAATTGAAATTCAATACTTACTTAATAATTAATTCATTAATAATTAGGTTTTATTCAATGTTTTAATGAATTAATGGCCCATTGCAATAATAATACATTTTAATAATTTAGTTATACTTTTTTTTTTTTCTTATTGGCAGCCAAATTTTTAAAATGTCAACTCCCAATCTCTCAGGGGAAAAAAAAAAAAAAAAAGTTTGTTAAATTATGTTAAAAATTGGAATTTTTAAAAGTTGGACTGTACTGGAATGAATCTCGAAGCAGTGTTAACACTTTATGTTTCAGATTCATTGTAATTCAAGTTTTTTTTTTTTTAGCTACATATATTTGATTGACTTTAAACATAGTTATATGGCTGTATTCCAAACTGCCTTCTATTCACTACTATGGTGTTGATTGGAAAGCTGAGACGCTGCCAAGCTGCCATTGTTGGAATCCCTCAAATATGAATTTTAAGCATCTAAAAATACAGTACAATGAATATAAAAACTGTAGCTCTATTTTTATAGAGCCTTAACATGAAGGCCATAGACTCAGAGTTTTGTATAGTCAACCAAATTGTCTTTCTTATACCTCTATGTTCGTATTTATGTCTAACTTGTATGTAGCACCGTGGTCCTGCGAGACACGACATTTCGTTCGACTATGTGTCCACACATGTAGCAGAATGACAATAAAGCTCAACTTGAACTTGAAGAGTTTCTCTAGACAACGTGACTGCACCGTGATAGGTGATATAAGCTGTAGATGCTGTGCTGCATGGCTAATTGTCCCTATTAATATATAATAAAGGGGCATTAATTGCATGGCCTCCTGGGACTTAATGGCACTTGCTAACAGGCAATTAGATCAGATTTCTCTTTAAAACCGCACACTCCTGACAGGTCTTTCACCCAAGAGAAAGAGGGAGAAAGTACGAGAGAGGTAGTCTTTCCAAGAATTTTTTTTTTCTCTGAAACCTGGGCCTATTAGAGCTCAGGACAAAAAAAAAATTAAAAAAAATGGAGCAACTAGAACATACAGTAAGGGACGTACATAGTAGGTTTTTTCTAAATGCTGCATCAATGTTATTCACCCCTTTTTGTTTTTTTTGGGGTTATTTTTTTTTTTTTTGGGCTAATGCAGGCATACTACTAATAAAGGCAACTGGTTCAGCTCAAAAAACAGACGACTCTCCCTTACACGACCTCTACAGCGCAGAGAGGAAAACATTCTCTTACTGACTGATAGAGACAAACACACACACACCCCACTGGGACACACCGATTGCTCTGGAGACAGAGGGAGCAAATGCAAAAGGCAATCCAAATGAAATTGGCTGCAGTAAATGACACTCGATTACCATCTTAAATATACTGTCAAAAAGCAATTTGTGCTATGCATGCTGGAGGCCTGGAATTTGCACCTTATTAGGGAGCCTGGACTATCATTAGGATCTCATTCTTTCCTATTTCCTTCCCTCTCACTGTCGTTCTTATGGGGGAAGGAGGGGAGGGGGGAAGTGTCAATTTTAAAGCAAACTGAGTGAGAGAGTCATCGCAATGAGATTATATGTCAGTAGAGGGGTGATGAATGCGGTTTAACTAAACTCCAGACATCACCCGGTGTTGTGCGGAAGATCTACAATCAGCTAAAGAGATGTTTACATGGCTACTTATAAGTGTGTTTGATGATCTATAATGCCATGTAGAGTTACTGAGTTACCACTTAACGTTTATTATTTTCTAATAACAGTGTGTCCTGAAGTGTTTTATTCATCTTCCACCACAGTAATCTGGCAACAATGCCATTTTTTTTGTTAATTATAAAAACGACGTAATAAAATACTTTTTATCCATTTATAGTTATATTTAATGTTGGGGAACATCCATCAATCAACTTAGTTCCTGTTATGACTTGCATCATAGCAGCTATAAACAGTCATGCCCTTACCAGCCTTGCTTGAGATTAGTAAAGCAAAAAAAAAAAAAAAAAAAAACCTGTTTATGTGCAGTATCTGCTTTACAAGTTCCTACATAAGAAACAATAACATATTAGAACGAGCACATTAATATAAACTGAAACTACTGTCGGAGATGCTGTTACAGGAAATGATTCGATGTCGGCTGACCAATCAGATTCGAGCAGTCAGCAGCACTATGCTATAAACCGTTTATAATGCATCACCAAAACACTGGACTAAGACATTGCTTCTTGTCTAGTTTCGATCTACATTCATTTCAATACAATGCGTCACAGATAATACCCGGTATACTGAGACTATGTCCAGTTCCTCTAAAAGGTATTATGCAGGTAGGCCAGTTGGTGATTAATGCTTTAGCTGCTCTAACACTAGTGTTCTTGAAAGAGATCACATACAGTGCTGGTAACCTTCGAGAAAAGCAAATAAAAAAAAAAAAAAAAGTACTATAAAGCGAGGAGATAGTGTTTCCCTGGTAATGACCGTCCATCGACCTCCAATTACGTTAAACATGTTCAGAGTGTGTGGTCATTAAATCGTGGTAAACAGGGCTTAAGGGTGAGCAATGTGTTTCATTTCACCAGTTTATGCCTCACACCAGATATAGAAAGGACGCTACTGGTTTATCACCTTGTCAAGCACCATGCCTGCTATTGGTCCTACCAAGACCGAGGCTGTTAAATTTTCATTGCTTAAAAGACTCATTATTCCAGTTTATTCAAATATTAACAGGACTATTAGCAGTAGAGCTACACTCACTTTGTCTCATGAATCAAGAACAATGAAAATTCACCATTTATGCAAATAACATGTTGAAAGACTGTATTATCATTTTATAAAATTTAATGCCGTAATTTCCTTTCACTGATATTTATCTCCATTTACCTCTGTTGGATGGATTAGATGGATGAATTAGAAGGGTCAGAGAGGGGGTGAGACATAAATCAAGCAAAACCGTATGGGAGTTAGAAATATTGTGGAAATACTGCTTTAATATCCTAAAGCTGAAAATCTCAAAGTAGTGGCTCTTGAAGCAAAAAAAAAAAAAAAAGCCAGGTGAAATTTCCTTGAGCATTAGTAACCAGTGTGTCCTTACAGGTGTACATCATCCTTCACCAAACTAGTTTTCCTTAGTAGAGAAAGTGTCCTGAACCTCCATCTGGGAATAATAGAGTGTAGTTTGGAATGTGGCTTTGTTCTTCGTGACACGACGTTAAATTGACTTCTCTTGGGTTTTCCCCCGCTTTCCGTTTTGCCGTTCTCTTTCCATGGGCCATATTTTCCGATTTAGTCCGCATTTTCTATCCCTAATTTTTTTCTGTTTTGAAGACAAGAGCTAGTTTTTAAAGGTGGTGGTCTAGATGCTAATGAAAAAACCCTGCCTTGAGATGCTTCTCGAAGGCATAAACTACATGTAGATGATTTGAGGAGCCCAGAAAATTGACTTCACGTGTGTAACCTGTATCCGAATATGAGTAACTGTCCCCGCAGGAATATTAACGAAACTTTTGGACTTAAGTGTATAGCCCTGTGTGTGTGTGTGTGTGTGTGTGTGTGTGTGTGTTTTCATACGTTGCTCATCACTTTATTTGCCGGCCTGCTTCTTCTTCTTCTCCATCTCTCTCCAGCCTGGATTTCCAAAGATAAACTCTTATCTCCAGGCCACACTGCAGAGGCCATTACTTTTCCATTCATTACCTGAAGGAGTGCAGATCCTGGACGTGTAGTGTGAAATCTTCCATAATGCTTATGGTTGAGAGCATAAGTGTGTGCAGATCAGCTTTCATATGTTCAGCCCTGAAGCAGATTTCCCCCAGACAAAATCCATCCGCATGGCTTTCAATAATAACTAAAAACAGTGATCTGGGTTTTACCAGAATGACGGATATGAGGTTTTTAAACTGGATTTAACAGTGTTCTGTGATCTAGTAAGCTCCTTACTATCTTCAGTGGCATCCTCCACACAGTGGATAATGTGTAATGAATTAATTGGTTTAGCCTTCCCATTGCTTTCATGTTGCTGTGTCTAGAGTTGAGCCATTTAGCGATATAAATTTGGCCACTTTCAAATCCAGGTCTGGCAATTTGTATACTTGCCTTTACATGCGACAAAAAACTTTTAAAAGACTTGAAATCAAATTTGTTAATCGATTGTCTTTGACTGGCTACAAAGTGCTCACTGTGTCAACAGTTTAAGTTTTTACAAACCAGAGCATGGAAGTGTGTATACAAGGAAGAGTACATCGTTAATCAGATTGCAACCTTCGAGATTCTGAAGCTTGTAGCCAGAAAAGTGTACAGAAAAGATACTAGATGCTCAGATCCGTGAACCATGGGTGGAGACCTGTGTCTGAGACCTGTGAAACTGCAGAGCTATTCCAGTGTGGTATAGGCCAGAAGAATGGTCCCGAGATCAGCGTACCCTGATGCTGTCTCGAGCTTGTCTTGGTCTTGACCACAAGTCTTAAACATGGTTATGGAAGTAATGAGGATCTGGCTAGGAAAAACTCCAAAATGATTTGAAATGAGATATATATATATATATATATATATATATATATATTACACACACACACACACACACATGAGGAATACCTCTCTCATTGTTACTTTGGAATTGAACATTAGATAGGATCTACCACACCAGACTTTTTTTTGGCAGTATTATATTTGTTGCCAAATCAGCCCGTTCTATGCTTAACTCAGCATATTGTACAGAAATTGCAAGGGTGTGTGTTAGACAGCATCATATCCCAAGGTATAGCCTCAAGCTGTTTATGAGGTGCCTCATTGCCTGTGAATTATACAAATAGGCTTCACTTGCTTTGCAACACATTCTTATGTCAGCAGTCATGCTTATTTACACTAACACACATCTTTAGGCATATTTTCCTACATTTTTAATAACTCTTGATTCTGTGTATTCATTTACAAACCTCACTACCCTCTGTGGAGGATACATGAAGCCAGACAGATTGCCAGACTAAAGGCTAACAAGTCTGCTACAGGGGATACAGACAGTCTGCTTCTGGACAAATACATTGCCGTTAGCATAAAACTTAACCTTCACTGCCCTCTATGTTAATCAAATAAGAACTAGACAGGACGCACCGTCATTCACTCCCAAAGCATCTATCCTGAATCACAAAACAGCTCTCAGGCTGAGGAGTCACATTAAATTTAACTCCAAGCTAAAACTTCATACGGCTAAATAAATATTTCTAGCAGTTCTCTACTGAAAACGGTATAATATCTCATGGGAATCAAGGCATAAATGCGCCCCCAAGGCAAACGTTTATGACTGTGTCACTACTAATTTTGTCTGGAAGATCTGAAGATGATTCTAGGTTGCACTCCTTATATCGAGCCTGCATGTGGCTGATGGAGCAAAACTCCACATTTCAGCCATATGATGAGCCTCAGTAACAACACTGAGCAGGAGCAACTGGCTGGGGTAAATGAGCAGGTTTAATGTACTGTTTGGTATAAGATAGTACTCAACATAAGGGGGGGATCTATTCTAGCAATACTGGCAGTGTAAGAATTCACATAAAAGACAAGTGTCAGCCAGCAGCATGCACACCCAAGCTGTTAAATACGTCAGTGGATTGAATTGGAGTATCCAATTAGATACCAATATTATCCAGCGTTTACACCCATGCCATATATCCGAAAAAAAAAAAAAAACCTTCACTCTCACCTTGATCATGAACAGCTCATGAGCTCCGAACAACTCGAAGATAAATCTACGAGATCATTCATTTTACAGACACTATAATGATGA
>CM041002.1:3125547-3188179 GCA_022985145.1 Pangasius djambal | reverse complement strand
TTTAAAAAAAAAAAAAAAAAAAAAAAAAAAAAAAAAAAAAGTGTTTGCACATCATATATATAATAAAAACTAAAATTAAACAAATCCACTAATATAAAATCCACTAATTGTTTTGAAAATGACATTTTCCATAAAATCTATTCCACTGTCAGTATTTATCATGCTGTTGTTGAAAGAGAGAGCGGCTATGAGGAAAGTCAGAATGCTGAGCCAAAAAAAAAAAAAAAAGAAAAGAAAATTAACATTGGCTATGTGCAGTGCTACTTAGTTATAGAGACAGCTAGCTAGATAGGCAGATAGACAGCAGTGTTGTTTAGTTCACCTGTTCATTTGTTAGTCTTTATGAAAATGCTTGGAGTGGCAGCAGACGTAACAATGTGATGTGTTTACAAAAATAGAGGGGTTAAGCAGCCAAAGGGTTTTCAGTGCAGCCGCATCCTGTGTGTGGAAAAACAGGTTGCTGATGTACGAATTAGATGTACAGGGTTGCAATATTTGTGTGACATCGCAGCTGGTCACAAAAGGGATAAGCAGCACTGGAGTAAAGAACTTGATCAGGGGGAAAAAAAGAAAAGAAAAAAAAAACAGGACAAATAGAAATTTTAATCAGTGTTTTGACAATGTCAGCAGTGAGTAAAGTGTACAGTCATACTCTGATCAAATTGAGGTCTCTCAAGGTGCGTTCACACTAGCGAGCAACTAAACAGCAAGCGATCATTTTTCACGTACACAAGCGAGACAAAGCATGACAAAGCGACATGCAAGTTGAGTTTTCCTCTTATTCTACATACACGACATCTCATTAAATGTGTCTAGAGGCGTAACGAAGAAAAATAAAGGAAGGAATAAAGGAAGGAAATAGCAGAGGTCATTGGTGTCTCTGGAGACTGGTTGTAGCTAGTACAGTTAGTCTGCACTGCTAATCTGATAATCCCTAATACCAAGCCTGACATAACGTAAATCAACTAACCAATTTTCACACTAATACATGTACAGTATACATCAATTTACTGTACTTTATACGGTGGTGCCTCTGGTGAGTTTATGTAGCTAGTACAGTTAGCTTGAACAAAGCTGTTGCGAAGCCTAGCATGTAATGCGCATCAAACAACCAATTTACACACTTTTTGTTCCACTTTATTAAAATATTAGAATTTATTTTTAAGTACGTTTTAAAGACAATCATATACTGTAGTGTGTGCTGTAAGCAACATTTTGGTCTCTACTCTGTCATCGGAGCTAAAAATGCTGGATGGTACACGTCCACGAGCAACAGCAGCGTTTGCTTCACACCGACAAGACACAAACTAAATGCGCACTTGTTTGAGTCATCAAGGCAAAAATGTTGCCTTTTAATGTGAACGTACAGTAGCTTATTGTATTTCTGGCAAAAAGTTTCTCTCATTTATTTACTTATACTTTTTTTCTTAATTCTCTCTTTCTGAGAAATTGCTTTTATGCTCCCTGCTGCTAATGAACCTCATTTGCATCTGTGCTGATTAGCCAATCAGAGCCAGCACGACGCCGTCTAATAGCACCACTTTCTCACATTTTGCCATCATTACAGCGGCACATGCCTTTGCAGCTAAAAGCTTGGACAGGTGATAAAGGCTTTACTAGTTCGCTCCTTTTTTGATGTAGTGTTTTGAGAAACCATCTGCTAGACTGTTACGCTCAATCCATGATGTACATGTACTTTATAATCAGCAGCTGAATGATCTTTGCACTTTTTTTTTTTAGTTTTACATAGCAGAATGGATCTGACTGGACAAGCCCGTTAAAGAAGCTATAAGGATAGGCATTGAGAGTGGGCGGTTAAAAGACGGAGTGTGTGTCTCACTACAGCAGATTTCGTAAATAAGCTAGGGGAATGAGGACAGGCGCAGCAGATGTACTTCAGTGAAATCTTCTCTTTATGTGTAAAAACACCATTCACACCTTCACACCACACAAACACACATCCATTAAGCTTGAAGCTTTTAAAAGAAAACGAAAGCCCTTCGTCTAAATTGAGGTTCTCGCTTATGGCCGGTTCCATTTTGAGTGCAAGACGAGAGCCAATTTCAAAAGAGTTGACCCCGGCTGTGTGTCCCTCTTTTCAGCAGCTGTCTTCCTGTTTTGTTTTGTTTTTCCCTTTACCCTTGCACCTGCTTTTATTTAATTATTTGCAGTGCGGCCTACACATGGTGTTTATTTTGCTAAGCGCTTACTAACTGCTGCAAAGCCTTGACATAAAGCCGGAAGTGAAAAGGGCTAAAAGGCGTCCTGGAGAGAAACGTTCTCGCGCTTTCATCTGAAAGTGTTGCCACTAGAGTGGGAGGAGGAGTCAGTAAGAGAGAGGGAGAGAGATTGTATTCCAGTCTTAAAACCACTGCCACATCAGAGTGAACATCACTTCTACAATGATAGTCTGGCAAGCACCGGCAGACTACAGTAATAGTCTGATGGAGAAAAATATGGCTTCCAGCAATACTTTGTGATTTGCAACATTTGAACCTGCACATAAAAATAACTACAGCATCAAGATTCCATAGGTTCCATATCTTAATTCCCCCCATTTGGGCTACATCTCTGACCCCATTTATACCTGGGTCCTTCATGTACCTTCTATTTGGACTGCATACTGATGAGATTTTAACTGGATGCATAAACACTTGATATCTGAGCACTGAACCACATGAATTATGTAAAGAAGCTTTTAAACATCCTGTGTTTATCCTTGTTTCCTTTTGTTCTATGCAAAAAGCTTGCTAAATAATTAGCAAATAAGCAAATCTCTCGGTGGTTCCAAAAGCTGCATTGTGTCTTGGGAATTGTTTTGATTATAATATTCTGGAAGGAATTTTGGTTATGACATAAGATTATCTACATGGCCAAAGGTGCGTGGGCACCTGACATCACACCCATACAGTATGTGGGTCTTCCTCCTAAACCGTTACCACAAAGTTGGAAGCAGATAATTGTATAGAATGTCTTTGTATGCTGTAATATTAACATTTCCCTTCACTGATACTAAGGGGCCCAAACCTGTTCCAGCACGACAGTGCCCCTGTGCACAAAGTGAGCTCCATTAAGACCTGGTTGGAGTTAAAGAATTCGAGTGGCCGGCACAGAGCTCTGACCTCAACCCCTCTGACCACCTTTGGGATGAACTGGAACACCAACTGCACCCCAGGCCTCCTTACCCAACATCAGTACCTGATCTCACTAATGCTCTTGTAGTCTTCTCAGAAGATTGGAGGTTATTATAACAGCAAAGGGGGAATAAATCTGGATTGGGATGTTCAGAAAGCGTGTGTGTGTGTGTGTATAATGGTCAGGTGTCCACAAACGTTTGGCCATATTGGGAGTTGGCTTGATTTTGACAATATCAGGGACATTTCCTATGAGATTGGGAGAGGATAGAGTAACGTTGGGTCCCAAAATCCTATTGGCACCTCTGGAATGGGATTTGGTTATGACATAATGAATTGGGAGGGGTTGAAGCTATGACAATGTATTTGGAAGGAATTTGGCTATGACATAGCTGCATTAGGAGAGGTTTTGGTTATGACAGTGTATTAGGAGGGTGCTTGTTTATGACCGCATGTGTTGGGAGGATGTTTAGTTATGACAATGTGTCAGGGAGGGTTTTTGGTTATGATGTAATGTATTAGAAGATGTTTTGTTTATGACTTGGTGTATTGGAAGGGGTTCTAATTATGACTTAATGTATTGGAAGGGGTTCTGGTTTTGACAATGTATTAGGAGTTTTGATGACGTGTGTTAGGCAAGGTTTAGGTTATGACAATCTAGTAGGAAGGTGTTTGGTTCTGGCATAATGTATTAATTAGCAGGGGATTTGGTTAGGACAATGTATTTGAAAGGGGTTTGGTTATGACACCATGTCTTATGAGAGCTTTAAGCCATAACAACATGCATTAGGATGGGTTTTGCTTATGAAAGAATATTAGGAGTGGGACTGGTTATGGTAATGCATTAGGAGGGTTTTGGTCATGACAATGTATTGGAAGAAGTTTTGAATATGACATTTATTGGTAGGAGTACTGGTAATGATGCGATGCTTTGGAAAGGGGTTGGTTATGATATTGTCAGCATCCTACCTCCTGTAGTTGGTCTCCGTGCCTCTAGAGGCCCCCTGTGCTCCCCTCTGCCTTAGTTCTTCCTCGTGTGTCCTTGTTCGCATTATCCAGGTCACCTGTGCCTTGTTTTCCCTAGGGTATTTTAGTTGTGTTTTTTCCCCCTTGTTCCTCACTTGGTTTTTGAGTCTTGGCTGTGAGTCTCCTGCTTTGTTTCACCAAGTCTTCCAAGTTACCTCAAGTAAAGTGTTCTTAGTTATTGTTTGTTAATGTTCTCTAGTTTTGTTTTCTCCCCTCGTGGAGTTTTTATTTTATGTGGTTTTTCCATTATCTCTACTGTTATTAATACCTCTGTCTGGGAAGAACTTTTGTTGGATTTTTTTTCTTCTTGCAAGGACCTTTTTTTTATTATTAAATCTACATTGCCTGGAGTACTGCCTAGAGTGTTTCATTTGGGTCCAACATTACCGCCTCTGTGGCTAAGTTGTAGAACTCTCAAACCACCACACCAGAGAGCGGAGTTCAAGCCCAGTTTGTGACGGAGATATGGTTATAAGGTAGTTTGTGGGAAGTTTGGGACATTCTTTTGCATCTTCCAAACACATATTGGCATACCCTTCCATCAAATAAACGCGATGACATTGTACTTCTTTTGTGTAAAAAAAAAAATTGAATCACAGATGAACCACTAGAGAGAAAGACAGAGAGAACAATAGACTCTAATGTCCAAAAAAAATTGCGCTGCAACAAAATGAGGTGAAACCAAAGCCAAATGGGGTGCGTCTGGTTAGATAGATAATCAAGGATTTTGCAGCAAGCTGAGTAAGGCATAGGGACAGAGAGAACGAGAGTCTGATAGAAGGACGAAAGATAATGAATGCAGAAAAGAGAGCAGTCATAGAGAGAGAGACAGAGAGAGAGAGAAACAGCACACAGGAATGAGGGCAGAGGTAATAGAAGTGGTTTGCCTTTGAAAGCTGGTGCTTTGGTTCTGCTTTTTCTACCTCGTTCAGTGAATATCAAAGAATGAGGCCACAGAGCTGGTGGATTCTATTACCACATTTATGGCCTTTTGCAAATGCTGTCGGCTATAAATGGTTCATCATATCAGACCATTCATGACGATGCTGATTTGAGGGGAATAATACATACGTTTTCTACTCATTCATATCCGACCCTTTGGTTTTAGAGAGAGTGTTTGCACCAAGCTCAATAGCTTAACAAGTAGAGAGAGATCTGACGCTGAGTATCAGTATTGTGTCCGATATGTTTTCCAATGCACTGTAGTGCTTAATGGATCATACTCTGGCATGGCCACAGCTCAGCCAATAGGAGACAGAGTCTGCGGTGACGCATTAGTCATTTATCTTGGAGGAGAAACAGATCGTTGTCACCCACACTCAGATCTTTACAAGCCAGCTCTCTAAATCTATAAGCAAGCCTCATCTCAGCTTAGTGCCTGTGTTAGCACAGGAGTGTATATGTTTTATTAGAATATGACTGATTACGGGTTAGGGTTACCTACAATGCGCTAGAATTCCAAGATGTTAAAAATCAAAAGCCATTTTGTTATCCGAGAGCATCTGTGAAACTGGTCACAGCAACAATCTTGTTGCTATAAAAACCATTTTTGTCCTCTTAATTTTGTAATAACTTACAATAAATAATAGCAATTTGTAGTAAAATTTTGTAATTTTGAGACTCCAAGACTATTCTTGCTCTTGCAGCTTTTTTGAATTTGAGTTTCAGCACACCACAACTTGACTCCAGGTTATAGATAAACTGGCATTTTTATTTCTGTAATTAATTAATTAGTAGAGTAAATAATTAGACAGTAATTAGTAACTACAGCAGTGGCGCTGCCTGCTGCGCCATCGTGGCACCGCCAACTTGAACAGATTTTCAAGAACCAAGATGTATAAATGTTTTTTTCTAAAAAAAATCACCGTCTAAACTGTCCTTGTGAAACTCAACGTTCTAACACAAAATGATATATATATATATATATATATATATATATATATATATATATATATATATATATACACACACACACATATACACACATACATACATACACACACACACACAGCTAACATACTGTAGTCGCATTGTCATAGATAATGTAAACACAACCTGAGGCGCAGCACACTATTTCCACTTCTGCTAGCAGGCAAACCAGTGTGTAGGACTCCTGGATACAGTGGAGGCCACCGTATAACAATATATTAATAATGTATGCAAGTGCACTGTGTTTTCCTCAGTCATTACCTTGGCTGTACCTCTGCTGCCCTGAGGATTTCAGAGAGAGAGAGTGCGAGAAAGGCAAGAGCATAAACGATGCAGCACATCAAATCCAGAGGCAACGGCCTCCGTCACTGGTACACCCACGCTGTGCGTGTGTGTGTGTGTATATATATATATGCGTGCATGCTGCTGTGAGGGTCAAACAGGCAGCTTGATACGCTTCGTTTTGGAGCGCTACCATGCTTGCTCATAGGAGAGTGAACAGGGCAAGATCAGAAGAGCACAAATGCATCCTTTGTGCACAAAGCAAGAAACTAAATCAATCAGTCACAAAAATTCAATTGCTTCTTTTGAGGAGTTAAAGTATAATGCAGAATCAATGGAAGATGAATAACAAAAAGGAAACAAAAAAAACGATACAAGACACAATGAAAATACACTGCATAACAACACTAGCATCAGGACTATATTAAGCTCTGGTCATATTAAGGTTAAAGCCTTGACTTCAGAATCTCTCGGAATAGAAAATAAACAACTTGACCTTTAAATGTGGAACATAATTTAGGAGACACGTTTTTAAATATATTAGATGCACATTTCTTATTTAGCACAACTGAAAATACATTTCATTTTCTTTTTCACAGAACTAGAGGAAAATATGACTGAGAATTCGGGCAGGAGCTGATAAGATTAGTTTCCTATAACGATTTTTTGGAGGAAAAAAAAAAGAAAAAAAAAAAAAAGAAAGAAGAAGCCAGATAAAATTAATTAAGACAGACATGATGACAGTTAGAGATTATACCACAGTGTGACAGGGTCCCTCCATTTGGCATTAAGTTAGAAAGAAAACACGCGCACACACCCGTCAGAAAGTTAATTCAGTCTTGTATACAACAGGATTAGAGACCAGCCAGTGCTTTTAACATGGATTGGGTCAACGGTGTGAAAAGGTTCTCTACACTTCAATCTCTTTTGCACTAAGTGCTCACAAATCCCCTCTAACACACACACACACACACACACAGGAGGAAAGCTACATAAGCCTGCTGTGTTCATTCTGCTATTATGCAGCCAGTTTAAAGAAATAGGTTGGTGAAAAATGAATTATTTACGTAATGGAAGTCTGCCTCAGTTTAAATATCAATATTTATACAGTACTGCACCACAGCGCTGCTGAATTCTCGATTCTGCTTCGTAGATTCATTTCCTATCTCTGCCTGCGCTCATTCTATTACATTAATATTTACATAGATGCCTCACAAACAAATAATTAAAAAAAAAAAAAAAAAAAAAAAAAAAAAAAAAAAAAAAAAAAAAAAAAGTTCTGGTAAGGGAACTACTGCTTATAGCCATACATAAGTGACATACATAAGTAATAACTTGCAGCTGTTTCACAACATTAAAATGTCATATGATTTATTTATTTATAGTTTTGTTTAAATTGTTGTGGTATATGGGGAATAAAACACTTCATGACGTGCTATTACTCGAACATAATCAACTTCGATGTGATAACAGTAAGTCTTGCTGTGTGTTATTTTTGACAATCAAATATACAAGCACTTACATAACTTGGATGTAAGCAAAACTGTCTATTTTTGTGTATTGTACAAAGGCCTCCAGCTTTTGAACGTCGCATTATAATTAAAAGCTGGCTGCTGTGTGTGGGACAGTGTGGTTCTATTTGAGCTTTTGTAAATATGGACTATCTTACAAAACTGTTTATTTAAAATTTACATAGAATCACAGTGTTATTTGAAGTAATTATATGAAACTTTGGACATGGACTTGAATTGTGGAAATGATTTGGGTGAGACAGACGTGTTCGTTACATTGGCCCTGTAAGAAAAACATCAGACACCAAATATGTCTTGGCTGATGAACCAAATTGTCCAATGTCCAATTCATTTTTCTGATGAAATATTCCTTCAAACCACATTGTCACATTTACTTCTCTTATCCTCTCATAATTGGATGGAGAATTAGTTTCCACTTATACATGCTACTTATAAAGCTTGAAATCTTAATCCTGGCTTCAATTAAAAAAAAAAAAAAAAAAAAAAAAAAGCCACCCTTCTCCTTGTATGCAGTTTCCACTGCAGCCTTTCAACCTGTACAAATAATTTAATTAGTTATCAACCAATGCGAGTCTCAACCCACTCATGTCCCAGTCATGACCAACAAAGCATCACATTTCATCGCAAATTGACCTGTAATGCCTTATGACAAATTAATAATCATGTCATCACAGAATCCCTTGACGAATAGCAGGATACCTGGAGGTCTAGGATGCTCTCTGGTGTCATTCAAAGGGAGGCAGGAGGAAGTCGTATGACCCGATACCTCTGCGGGAGGTTAATGAGAGTGAATTTGCATAGCAAAGAAGCATAACCATAATGAACTCTAAAAGAGGTGCCCTAGAATAAAGAGAAAGGGGGCAGAGAGGCTCATGTGCTAAATATGCTTAATATATGCCTACAATTCCTTTACATACTGTGAATGTGTGCGAATCTGAAGACAGAGCTGGTGTACGACAGTAATAGATAGTAAAAGATTTCAAAAGTTCAAAAAGAGCAAGCAGAAAAAGAACTCTACTTATTTTTTGTCATATTAAACCAATGAATCATTCCGAGTTACTGTTTATTGTACACCAACACAAACCCATGCACAGAAACACACGGTAACTCGCAAAGACCGATTTCTTTTTATCCTGAAACAGTGCAACCAAAAACTAAATTCACACACTTTTTCCCCCTACCTGAGGAAATCAACCTGTTTGGGTTTCAACAGTTTGCCCTTTTCATCCTTTATTAGCTATGAGGCTAGTGCTGCTAACATGACAGGAAGGTAGATTAGCATTGTGTACACTGCATGTCTAAATCATCACACTCTCATCAAACCCCTTTGTTGAATTGTCTAGCATCTCAAAAAGACTTGTTTTGGTGTTTTCTTTTTCTGTATGACACACTGTGTCATCTAAAAACAATGGACAAAAGGATGTCACAGTGCTAAAAACAGAAGCAGCGGCCATCTTGAAACAGCACGTCTAGTTTTATAGTTTGTTAGACTCGGGTAAAGTTTGAAGGTGGAATAGATGATCATGCAGTCCCATTTTCATTTTGCATACACTCAATCAGATTTTTTTTTGTGTGTGTGTAAATACTATTACTATGACAAATGTTTAGCTAAATGTGTCCCTTGCTTGTTAGCTACATTAGCCTCACAGCTCCAATAAAAACTCAAGAAATATCAAATCCTGTGAATTGACTACAGTTGGGGTGAGGGTATTGGTTCTAATGGTGTGCTATGAAATAGGATACTCACTATCTCTCTTTTGGGAGATGTGGGTGTGTGCGTGCGCTGGGGGGGCGTCAGGGTTCGGGTTATGAATGTGTGTTTTGCCCCAGCGTTTGTCAGGATGAAGGAGGCAGTAAGCCGACGGCTGCCGCCCTGCCCTTAACCTGCAACTAATCTCATGCAGATATACACACACACTCCAGATGGGAGAAAGAGGAGTAGTAAACAGCACAGACACATCAAAGCTACATGGCAGAAAGAACAGATTCTCTCCCAGAACCGAGAGCACATGTACACACATCTCCACTAGTGTGTGTGGCAAATAAATACTTCTCTATATCTCTATAGATTTCAATGGTGGGATTTGCTGGGTCCATGCAGTGCACAATGGTTGTGTCTTGGCAGTGCATTGGTTTGGCGTGTAGCAGCAGAGCTCACTTTCATGCAAATGATTCTGTACGCTGCATTGCTTTTAGCCAATCAGGTGACAGTACACACCAAGTGAGAAGGCTTTTCATTTGTTTCTTAGCATCAAATAATGTAGCTCCACACTGCATTAGTAAGAAGTAAAACGTGACATGGCATGCTATTATAGAAAAATAATCAAACCAGGCGTGTTGTGGTGCAGTCTTACAAGAACAAAGTTACTGTTACCACTCTGAAGTTGATTATTATCCAATAACAGAAAGAAAAGAAAAGGAAAAATCATCTGGTCTCCAGTTGTAGCTGTCCGAGTTCGGTAGCTAGCCAGGTATGCATGTAATTCAAACCAGGAACTAGCAAGCTATACCATTATAGCATCACAATTACACAAGTTCAATAACAAGTTAGCTCACATTAGGCTAGCTATTATATTGTGTAACTATATTCGTGAACTATACAGCGCTATCAGCGAGCAACAAACAACCCTGACAGCTTTTTCATTATAGCTGGTGACTTCAACCATGCAAACCTAAAGACAGTTTTGTCAAAGTTCTACCAACATGTGAACTTTGCAACAAGGGGAAACAACACACTGGACTTTGTTTATACTACAGAGAAAAAACGCATACAAGGCTGCACCCCGCCCCCACCTCGGATACTCAGACCACATCTCTGTTATGCTAATTCCAGCATACAGACCACGTCTCAAACTTGCCGAACCGGTAGATCACAGTATGGCCAGACGATGCTACCTCAGCACTGCAGGACTGCTTCCAGCACACAGACTGGAACATGTTCAGAGAGTCAGCCACCTACAACAATCACACAGACCTACAAGAGTACACCGAAACAGTGACTGCTTACATCAAAAAGTGCATAGAAGATGTGACAATCACCAAGACCAGTTGAGGTTCGCGTGCTGCTAAAAATCCGAGATGAGGCATTCAGATCAGGAGATAAGCCAGCTCTCAAAACAGCAAGAGCCAATCTGTCTCACGGCATCAAGAAGGCAAAACATCAATATGCTCAAAAAAACAACAATAACTTCAGTGACAGTAAAGACACCCGGACCCTGTGGCAAGCCATTCAGAACATCACTGGCTACAAGCCCCTGCCACAGGCCAGCCCACGTAAGGCTGCAGGCCCTGACAACATACCTGGCCGTGTCCTAAGAGATTGTGCTGCCCAGCTGACGGATGTCCTAACAGATCTTCAACACCTCACTGAGCCAGGCAGTCGTCCCCAAATCAACCACCATAATTCCAGTACCAAAGAAGTCACCTGTGTCCTGCCTGAATGACTATCGTCCCATAGCACTGACCCCAATCATGATGCTTTGAGAGGTTAGTCATGCATCACATCAAGTCCAGTCTCCCAAACACGCTGGACCCATTCCAGTTTGCATACCGTCCAAACCGTTCCACAGACGATGCGATATCCTCCACTCTCCACCTAGCTCTTACTCACCTGGAACAGAAAGACTTGTTAGAATGCTGTTCATCGACTTCAGCTCAGCATTCAACACAATAATCCCTCAGCAGCTTGTCGACAAACTAAATTTGCTGGGCCTCAACCTACCCCTCTGTAATTGGATCCTGGACTTTTAAACTGAAAGACCTGTCAGTCCGTGTCGGCCGAAACACCTCCAGCACCACCACACTGAGCACAGGTGCCCCACAGGGCTGTGTGCTCAGCCCGCCGCTCTTCATGCTGCTGACTCACGACTGCACTGCCAAGTTCAGCTCCAACCACATCAAGTTTGCTGATGACAACTGTGGTAGGCCTCATCAGAAACAACGATGAAACACTCTACAGAGAGGAAGTGGCACAGCTGGCTGAATGGTGCGGTGTCAACAACCTGTCCCTCAATGTGAGTAAGACAAAGGAGGTTGTGATGGACTTCAGGAGAAACTCTGTTGACCACCCCCCCCACTGACCATCGACGGCTTGGCCGTGGAGAGAGTCAGCAGCACTAAATTCCTGGGAGTGCACCTGGATCTCACCTGGACCACCACCATCACGTCACTCAACAAGAAGGCCCAGCAGCACCTCCATTTTCTCCGCCGACTGAAAAGAGCAAGTCTCCCTCCACCCATCCTCACCACTTTCTACAGGGGCGCCATTGAGAGTGTGCTGACCATCTGCATCACTTTCTGGTATGGAAATTGCAGTGCTGCTGACCGCAAGACCCTACAGCAGACAGTGAACACAGCTGCAAAGATCATCGGTGCCCCTCTCCCCTCCATCCTGGACATTTTCCTTGCATGTTGCTCCAGCAAGGCTACCAGCATCGTGAAGGACCCTACCCATCCCTTCCACAATCTCTTCCAGCTCCTGCCATCAGGTAGAAGGTACCGGAGTATCAAAGCTTGCTCAGTCAGATTGCTCAACAGCTTTTTCCCCCAGGCTGTGAGAGCCCTCAGCTCCAATCTCCCTGTCCCCCTCTGAGACCTCATCTACAACCCTACCTCCTGAAACCATGTACACCTCACCCCCTCCCCAACCCATGGAAAACTGACAATCCGTTTAAGTGCAATTCTGAGTGTGCTACACACAGGTGAGTGGGCTATACGAACCACCTGTAGTAGCACTCCTCTTCTCTGAATGTTAACTGAACACTTTTTATAGACACTCTCTCACACAAAGACTCAGTCTTTATAATATGTTTACTTGTGTGTTTGCACTACAAATCATCTTGCACTATGCACTGCTTCCCTCAAAATATCTCTTTTGCACATTTACACTTACAGTATGTATGTGAAGTTTTTGTAAAGTTTTGTAAAGTAAATTTTTGTATAGTCAACTAAATTGTTTTTCTTAAACCTATATGTTCATATTTATGTTTAACTTGTATGTAGCAACGTGGTCCTGCGAGACACTACATTTTGTTCCACTATATGTCCACACATGTAGCAGAATGACAATAAAGCTCAACTTGAACTTAAACTGGTGGTGAAGGCTGCTAGCAAGTTAGCTAGCATTAGACTAATTATTACACTGCATAAAAAAAAGAATCGGTGGCTATTGTGCAAGAGAGAGAGAGAAAGCACTAACTACTGGGTAGGAGATGGTAATGGTTAAATTGGTTGTTAATATTATACATTTCTGTTTTCAGTTGCTAATGCTTGGCTAGTGTGATTAAGCAAGCTACCCAAACAAGAGACAGCCAAGAACAAGTTAGCCAGGCAAAAGAACATGCACTTTATGATGAAGTCAAAAAAGACTGTTGTGTCTAGTTTTTTTTTCTGCTTTGATGCAACATTAAATAGCAACCTCAAAGAAATTCCCATTAGCAATGAGCAGGTAAGTGGACACACATTGTAAGAATTCTCCCCTGATAGCCCAAAACTGAGCATGAAGGAAAGGCTGTGTAAGACGTGTGTGTAAACAGAAGTATGATACTTTGCTTAAAGGTCTACTTGACCTTTACTAACCCAGAAACAATGCACTCTCAGACACTCACTGAATATAATAAGTGAGCCTTGTGTTCAGAACTGAGAAAACATTCCTGAGCTTCCGGCTGAATTTCTTAGAATTTGGGCATTTTAGCAAGACCTTCTGCTGATCATATCTTCCCATTAGAATATTCAGATTGTTATAGTGTATGAAGAAAATGATATACAGGTGCATCTCAATAAATTAGAATGTCATGGAAAAGTTCATTTATTTCAGTAATTCAACTCAAATAGTGAAACTTGTATTATATAAATTCAGGGCACACAGACCGAAGTAGTTTAAGTCTTTGATTCTTTTAATTGTGATGATTTTGGCTCACATTTAAGAAAAAAAATAATTTGAATATGGTGACATGCCAATCAGCTAGTCAACTCAAAACACCTGCAAAGGTTTCCTGAGCCTTCAAAATGGTCTCTCAGTTTGGTTCACTAGGCTACACAATCACGGGGAAGACTGCTGATCTGACAGTTGTTCAGAAGACAATCATTGACACCGTTCACAAGGAAGGTAAGCTACAAATATTCACTGCCAAAGAAGCTGGCTGTTCATAGAATGCTGTATCCAAGCATGTTAACAGAGAGTTGAGTGGAAGGAAAAAGTGTGGAAGAAAAAGATGCACAACCAAGAGAACCGCAGCCTTGAGAGGCTTGTCAGGCAAAATCGATTCAAGAATTTGGGTGAACTTCACAAGGAATGGACTGAGGCTGGGGTCAAGGCATCAAGAGCCACCTCACACAGACGTGTCAAGGAATTTGGCTACAGTTGTCATATTCCTCTTGTTAAGCTACTCCTGAACCACAGACAATGTCAGAGGCGTCTTACCTGGGCTAAGGAGAAGAAGAACTGGAGAACTGGACTGTTGCCCAGTGGTCCAAAGTCCTCTTTTCAGATGAGAGCAAGTTTCGTATTTTTTTTTTGTATTTTTTTTTTTTTTTAAACCAAGGTCCTAGAGTCTGGGAGAAGGGTAGAGAAGCTCATAGCCCAAGTTGCGTGAAGTCCAGTGTTAAGTTTCCACAGTCTGTGATGATTTGGGGTGCAATGTCATCTGCTGGTGTTGGTCCACTGTGTTTTTTGAAAACCAAAGTCACTGCACCCATTTACCAAGAAATTTTAGAGCACTTCATGCTTCCTTCTGCTGACCAGCTTTTTAAAGATGCTGATTTTTTGCATGTGCTATGAAGATAAGGTTCATCATTTCTGCTGATCTGGTTGTTACATTGTCTGTAGTAATTTCTTATTTAATAATTTAATGAATTAAGTGATTTTTGCTTTGTTTTATTATTACACTCTTGTAGTATCGCTACCTGCTGGGCTGGAGTGCACGTCAGCATTTTCAAATCAGCTGTGAGGAGATATTTTTTTATATCTTTTTATAAATTTTTTTTTTAAATCGAGGAGTAAAAACAATGTTTACAAAAATATCCCTATACATCTGGGCAGAGCCTGAAATGACCGCTTTGGAGCGGTGATGTGATTGTACTTCATTTGGAGTTGGTTTCATATAAATAAAAGTAGTAAGAAGATTATGACTACTAACCTTGACAACGCCCCTAACTCCACCCCTAACCTTTGTATCTTTTCATACAGCTCAAGCCATTTAAATTGTTCTGAATGGTGCCATGCTGGTCCAAAAAAAAAAAAGACCATCTGCATCTCAGTCTTGTCTATCAACTACAGATTGTGAACTATATTTGGCAGATATTTTTGGAGCAAATTTTTTTTGGCAGTCAAGAGTTTTGATTATCTCTTCCAACAGATTTGATTTATTTTTTTTTTTTATTTGGCCTGCACGTATTTGTTCTTACAGATGCTCAGTATGAATTTGCCATGGTTTCCACAATCATTTTAACAGATGTCTCCATTATTTATAGGCTCATTTTGCATTGCTTCTCTCTATACATATATTCCTTTCTCTCATTCTGACTCCTTGTCTCATTTCCCCCACATCTCCTACATTCTTCTTCTACTCCATCCTCTCCTCACAACAAACAGACCCTTGATCCAGTTTGCTGAGCCACATAAAGCACTCTGAATTGAAAACGGAGTACTTCTTGCATATGTTAATGCCATCTTATCTGTGTCCCGGTGTTGTTTGTGTGTATGCGCATAGATCGTGACTATGACTAACGACGTTCCGTCTGAAGTGCGAGAGAAGACCTCGGGCTCAGGGACCACAGAGATTAATGACATTATCACAGCAACTAGAGGGAAATAAAAAATGACCGTTGCCTCCTTCCCCGTTCAGATGAGATACAGTGGGCTGATAAAAGCGTGCTCGCATGCCCTCGGCATAGAGGTGAACCCCAACACGAGCGCTGCAAGTTCTCACTGTCAGAAAACGCATGGCAAAGCTATTGCTCAGGAAAGCTAGAGTGTAAAGATTACTCTTATGTTCTGACATTTCATTTTTTTTAAACTTCCACAGCTATTTTTAAAGCTATTTACCTCAAATCTAAGACATGATACATTTATACTCCAATTCTATCCCCATTTTACTCCAGCGTCTCTACATAATCCAAAATCAATCAATCCATTTAAAGATTTAGGCTGTTATGATGGTCCTGGCCTGCCTGCCAAGTGTAGAGTTACTTGAACAAGAACAACACTCTGCCAGATCTTTCCATCTGCACTTGAAGTGCATCAGAAGTAAATTCAGAACGCAGAGAAGTGAATTACTGGAGATCACACTTCACAATTGTTCTATTTAAAACCTCTCTCCTGACACTTATCTATATATGCCCTGAAAAGAACCTTGAAGCAGAAAAACTTCTTGATGTTCAAGCCTGCTCTAGTTTAGTCAGTTTAGTCAGTTGAAAGTAAAGAAATGCTTTTCACTTCTAGGTTAAAAGTAACTGTAACCTAGAATCAGTTTTCAAAATTACGTCAGAAATTAATCTATAGCTGGGTGTCCATTTGAAGTGCAAAAAAAAAAAAAGACAAAAAAAATGCAGATGACTATTAGGTCATAAATATTAAATGCACTTTACTGTTTTTAAAATATACTGAACTTTTCTAAGTATGCTGTAAATATGCCAACAATTTTAAGTTACGTAAGATATTCTCTCCGTGTGTGTGTGTGTGTGTGTGTGTGTGTGTGTCTGTCTCTCTCTCTCTCCCATCCTGATGCCCTATACTTTTTGGTTTTTTAAAAACTGGACTTCTTGTGAAAACCGTGATGAATTTACTGGTTGCACAACTGCACTATTTGTCCATTTAGTACACCGTTATAGAAGGGATTTATTTATAATTGCACTATCCGTTGCACCCAAATGAGGATGGGTTCCCTTTTGAGCCTGGTTCCTCCCTTATATCGTCTCAGGGAGTTTTTCCTCGCCACTGTCGCCTCTGGCTTGCTCATTAGGGATAAATTCACATATTTACAATTTATTTTGGTTTAATTTAATTTGAATGCATTTATTTCTGTAAAGCTGCTGTGTGACAAATGTCCACTGTTAAAAGCGCTATACAAATAAAATCGAATTGAATATTCTAAAAATATATATATTAATGATAAATGATAGCATGTATACTTTGGTCATACTTTAAATGTTTTTTAGAAATACTTTACTTTTAAACATGATTTTAGTTAGAATTTAGTATGTCCATTCATTCACTTTTCATCCATAAGCACTTAATCCCACTCAGGGTCGAGGCGAATCCGGAGCCTATCCCAGGAAGGCGGGAACACAAAAGCATATTAAAACAATTGTTACTATTGCACTTCAGCATAGTTCAACAAAATAAAAAATATATTATTTTATACTAATGGGTACCTATCAGGTACAAAACACTATTTAATTAAGTACCACACACACACACACAAATATATAATTTCCCCTATGGTCAAGTGTATTGTGTTAGAAAAATTAAAACAAAAATGCATTTTTATGTAAAATAAATTTTTAAAAGCTTCGTCAACGGACTATTCTTAAAAATGTGCAGTTTTTATTTAGGAATTGTTTATATTTATTTATTTTTAGAAATTTAGCCTATTTTGCTTTTTATTTCTTGGTTTGTGTGTTTCTTTCTTTCCTGCTCCCCCAAATGGAAATCATATTATAATTATGGTTCATATTAGATCTGAAAATATCTTGCATCCTTGTCAGGTTTGGGTTATTTGTGGTTTGGGATAAAAACTCCAGAGACAGGGCACAAGCTCAAGAAGCAATTTCATACCGTACTTAGAGCAAAGTTTTTTTTGGATTGGCCACGTCTTAAATTTCACTTTTTATTCAGGACAGCAGCGAGCACCAGCAAGACAGAATAAAGACAACGGCTGCAGCACCGGTCACTGTCTTTTGTGCTTTTGCACAATTTAGAAAAAAGCCAAACACTATTCAAAATCACTAACCATCACGCATGACCCAGGCTCCAGGCGACGAGACACTACTGAAATGCACATTCAAAGGTTTAGTGACTGAGTGAAAGCTCAATACCAAGGTACAAAAGACTACAAGTGATCCGCATGTGTATGCAGTACTACAGAGGTCTCATAAAAGAGGATGAATGAACTGCACCACGCAAAGCAAGAAAGACTGTAAGCAGTATAAAGCTGTTATATGATAATTATGCCTCAGATGCATGACAATTCCTATAAAGCCACAATCAGGCTGTATTTATTTACTAAATATAACATTTCATATTAATTGCAAATGAAGCATCAAATATAAACCAAATACTTACGTTATCCCTCTTGCCTTTGTACATGCAGAGCTATATTCAGAGCAGGCAACTTCAGGTAAATATTTATGTAGTGAAAGTTACTTGGATTTAGACTGGGTTACGCAGATGCTAAAAGTCAAGTCTCCAGGTGCCTCATTCAGATCAAGAAAATTCACCTGCATGTAGTTCATGCTTCTGAGGTTGCCATAGTTTTCTTGAGTAGAAACATCCATCCATCTTCTATACTGCTAATCCTACACAGGGTCGCGGGGGAGCCTGGAGCCTATTCCAGGGAACTCCGGGCACGAGGCAGGGGACCCTCTGGACATGGGGGGGAGCCCATCGCAGGGCACAATTGCGCACACACCCATTCACACACTACGGACAATTTGGAAATGCCACTCAGCCTACAACCCATGTCTTTGGACTGGGGGAGGAAATCGGAGTACCTGGAGAAAACCCCCAAAGCATGGGGAGAACATGCACAGTTCCACACGCGTAGGGTAGAGGCGGGATTCAAACCTAATCCTAACTTCTGAATTGTGCTCAAACCCATGGTTACATCCGAGTAAATTCTGAGTAAACCAGAAAACTGTTGTGCAAGAATTTTGTCTGTAAATCCTCTCTGAAACTCTCAATACGGCCCACAGACTTTAGGACTCCAATCATGTCACTTCCTTGACATGTTTGTTTAAAGAGTGAATATAAATTTACCTCACATAAATGGCTTTTTTTTGTTCCTAGAATATCATTTTACACAAACTACTGTTTCCTCAGTTTCCTTTTACATAAATTCAATTTATTCAACATACTTATGCTTAGTGTAAGTCATTACTGGGGGGAAAAAAAAGGCCAAATGTGGGTTCTTTTCCATTCCTTTGAAACGTGGAGAGCTCGGGATCGATGAATCAATGCCTTTAAGAGGAATGGAATTGGTAAATTATTAAAATGGCTTCTTTTAAAGATGAAGGGCATGTGGAGCTACGGGTAAGATTACAGACTTAGCACATTAGCACTGCTTTCCTACTGAATCGTTGCAGCATTGAATGGAAAATGTGAGCGACTCATTTGGGTTAGCTTACTATTTTTCTGTTCTGTTCTTGCCTTAAGTAACATTTGGCAACAAAACACCAACAGATATGTGCGGTAAAAGATGATTTCCATAGTTCCATAGTTTACTTTCAACTCCAATTAACCAATTGCCAAAGCCATTTATTTATATCAGTTGCATGGTGCATTTTTGGCGGTTTTAGAGTTTCCATTTGGATCTGAACTTGGGAGGAAGTACATGATCTTGAGCCATGTACAACTCCAACGTAGCAAGGCTTTAAATTTAAACACAAAGCCCATAATCCATCCAACATTCATCCATATTCTGGACATGCAGAACACGCTGCCTCTTTTCAGGGTTTTTCGTCTGCTAGGAGGCTGAGCCAGCTCCTGACAGCTAAAGGATCAATGTAATCGCCCACTAACACAAGAGAGGTTTCATTCTTAATGACTGCAGTGGCCTGCTTGGGCCAGAGCTGGTACATTTTTACTCAGCATCTGCCATCCAAGTTCCCATGAATTAGCCGTTACTCTATAAACATATTAGACCGAGCCCATTCATATAAACCTGTGCGTCGCCCTTCTGACCAACCTGATTAGAGAAATCAACAGCGCAGTGGTATAATGACATGTTCTTTCTGCTATAATACATCTAATCAGCCAATGAAAGGTTTTATAATCTGCTGAGGAGTCCACTCAAGTGAATAAAAACAGGAAAGATTAATTGCAGTAAATGTTCAAAGTGGGTCGTCATTCATTTAATACAACGTTGCAAAGAATAATCAGCATCCTTCCGCTCCACATTTGTGTATTATGAATGTTACGCTTTGATATTTTCACAGAATGAGGACCTTTTCAAAAGTTTTAAGGTATCCAGCAACCTTTTTAAAACACCCAAGCAGGTGCTTAAAGAATTTGTCATTTATTATTATTATTATTATTATTATTATTATTCTAATAAAATGAACACCACACTCATACACATTCAATTTTAAATTACACTGACATTATCCTCGAACAACAGTTGTAAAAATAATTTCTTTATCCACTGAACATGACATTTTCAGATTTAATATTGTGTGTGTGTGAGTGTGGGAGAGAGAGAAGAGGTTAAAAAACCATTTAATCCTCTACCATGTTTAAAATTGTTCCTTTTGTGACGCAGAAATGCAGACATGTTGACCTTTTCTTATTTAATCGGCGCAGATAATGAAAAAGCAGCAAGTTATGGCACTTTTACCGGATACAAAACATCCACACACAAGCAATTTGGTCCGATTTGAGGGAGAATCGATCGTGTGTGTATGTATTCATTTTTAGTTTGGTAGGTTTTGGCTTTAAAACAATAATTATTACAAAAAGCGCTTGCAATTTTCTTCTATGCCATTTCAGATTCATTTTGTCACTAAAATTAATGAACAATGTCAAATCAGACAGGTGGTAGTGCCTTAAGTACTTTCGTTTGCCTTTTTTAAAAATAGTAAGAGAATAGCAGTAAGAGACAACATGGGCAACATTTTCATTATATCTTTCATGAGAAAAAAAAAAAGGTTCCAGCATACACATCTTAAGCAGAGAATAGTCTGTAAAATGTACTGCATTGGCCATTCTTTCATATTTGGATTCATGAATGTTTCATTTGAAACGAAAAACAAATGAACACGAACCAAGGATGTAAAGTTTCATTCAAGTCGCCAGCATCTGCTATTTTTCTACTAATATATTAGACTATTACTAGCCCAGGAAGGTCATACAGGCTAAAAAATATTTCACAGTTCTAACAAGAACAACAGTATAAGATACTGTATGTGTTCTAAACAAATACAATAAGGAATAGAATTTTTTTTTTCCCCACTCATAGATAAAACAAATGTGCAACATGGCATTTAGTGTTTGTTTATTCATCCTTAGTAACTGCCTGGTCAGGATTGTAGTAGTTTACATTAGGCTACTAGTTTGCTTATATTTTAAGAAATATATATAAAGAACTAAAATTGTTTAGAAAATTTAACTGTGGCAGAAAGATTATCAAAACAGTCCAGGCACATCTGTAGTTGAGACCAGTTATGAATAGTTATGAACACCTATGAAGGTCAAGAACTGTCAGGGCCAGAATTCACACACCATACCGACAGTCCTTGCATTTTCTCCCACTGTTTACAGATAGTGGCATTGTGTTACATATCTCTCATAAAGACCCATTCCTTTACCTCCTTAAGAGAGAAATCTTTTGATGACCAGCTAAACTTAGTCACAACGTTAAAACTACATTCATTCTGGAGATATTTTACCCCCCCCCCACACACACACACCCACGTGGCTGATGCTCCATCTTGTCACTGCAGGTATAGAAATCTGAGCCTTTAGACTTTAATCCTCCACTCAGCGTGCACAGAGCTCTCAAACACACAAACATACACACAAGATTTGTCTCTTCATGGACTCCAGTGCACTTCATCCTTTCTCTGAAGTAACAGCCAAATGGGTGAGAAGCAGAAAGCAGGGCTAATCTAGGCCACACTTTGCAGAAGGAAAGATTGAGGAGAGGATGAGGATTCATGGGCAATGACAAAGCGAGAAATGCACCTTCAGCATTAATGTGCGGAAGGTGGGAGGGAAAAAAAAGACGATAGATGGCATTTGAGGTGAACGAGGACATTGCAAACGCTAAATTCCAGTTCAACGAACCCCAGAAAGAACCATTAGTCATAAATCTGGTGAGCTCAAGCATCAATGAGGAGTGGGATGGAATAGAGGGGTACAATGACCTTCACTATGCGACGCTAACCTATAACGTCTAACACTGTGACAGTTCTCCTGTAATGGCTCTCAATTCATCTCTTTGCGCTCTTTATGTAACCTTTTCTGTCTTGTACCATCTCAAAGAATGTGATTTCTTCAAGCAGGATATATTCCGGGAATTTCTTTTAAACCATTTACTGCAATCTGATGTCACCAGTGTGCACTTTCTACTCTCTCATAGTTTGCATGTCTCGCTAGCTTAGCCAGGCAGTGCAGTACCCTAGCTCAACAGGCTAGAAAATGAAAAATGGTTCATTTTGGTGCACTTAAAGTTCATTAGGTAGAACATTTGCTAGCTACAGTGCTAGATAGCTAATGTTCTGGCTAGCTAATACTTTAGCTAGCTTTTTGACTATTAGTAGTTTATGTGACTTGATAGTGAATATTATCTTAGCCGGGCAGTGCAGTACCTAGCTCAGCAAACTAGGCTATGGAAAATATTCTAGCTAGCTATACCAAGGGCTTAGTTAAAGTTAGCTAACGGCAACATTAGCTAGCTAGTGTGTTAGATAGCTAGCTATATAGTCTCAGTGAATGCAATTTCTTCAAGCAGGACATGTTGCTGGAATTCTTTTCAGCCTTTACTGCCATCTGATGTAATCAGTGTGTGCCTGCTACTGTACAGTTTATGTACATAGATAGCCAACATTATCTTAGCTAGGCAGTGCAGTACCTAGCTCAACAGACTACAATATGGAAAAATTATTTATTTTGGAGGACTTGGTTCAAGATAGCTTTAACATTAGCTATTTATAACAGTTAGCTAGCTAGCACATTAGGTAGTTAGCTAGCTAGCTACAAGTCATCTTTTTCTTAGAATTTTCTTTCTACTTCAGTCTCTAGGTGTCTTTCCTTCACTTCCTCTCAATAGCCAATCCCCCTTTTCAGCAGTGAAAAGTTCTAATATTTTCCTTCATCAAGAAGATTGACCAAAGTCTTTTTTCTGTCATATCACACCTTCCAATATCAATTTTTAATTTACTGCTGTAGTAGCAGCGACTGTAGAACTGAGCTGATTTTTAAGTGAATAGGGACTGATATCGGAGATTGAGATTAGGCCCGAAAGGGATGGAGAAACTGGAAAATTCGTCCACACTATGGTAGATTCTTAATCAAAACTGAAAATGATGTCAATCCACAGTAGAAAAGGCTCAATAAGAAGGTTAAAGTGGACAGACAGATAGAGAGAGAGATAGAGAGAGGAAAAGATTGATATTTGATGCTTTTTTCTTTTTGCACAAAGTACTAAGAAACTGAACTCGTGCTACTGAACCTGTTAGTTTATTTATCATATATTTGATTTGGTTCCTAAAGTCTTTATGGCCAATATTCACTATTTCTCCTACACTTGCTGTAGAGTTCTTGTCAGCATTTCGCAGAAGGTGCGATGAAACGCAGCTATATTCTCTACAACCTTGGCGAATGCTTTAGGGAGTTCACACCCAATTTCACACATCAACAAAACCCCCAGCGAACATTCAACACATCTATGTTATGACAATTCATCCACATGAACGCACTGCACTCCAGTATGTCAGGATTTGTATAAGGTGTAGGGTTTTCCTTATTTATCTGACTGAAATTATATGCAACATCAGTATGCTAGTTTGTAGTTTTCTCTTAATTAATATTATTTACAGCATTAGTCACTAGAAAAAAAACATGCACCAAAACATCACTAAATGTTGCAATAATTAAGGCTTAAAATGATTAAAACAACTCTTTAATATGTTCATAGTTGTTAAGTAGTAATTGAGTCATTTTTTCTCTTTAGTTACATTTAATAAATCTTTAACTACAGCAAAAAGTAAGGAATAAATATGATTCCATACCAAAGTTTTCTAATTTTTTTTGACCAATAACAGCCCCATGCTTTGAGTGTTCTATTCCTCTTATATTACAACAATTTACTTAAAGCTAACATTTTTTAATTACTAAAAATGATACACAGAAGTAAATTTTTTAGTAGAAAAAAAGTTTTTAGAAGTAAAGTTTTTAGAAGTAAATTTGCTAAACATTTTGCTAGTTTTAGCTAGCTAATTTTCTAATAACTGTGTGTACCAAGTTAGGTAGCTCAGCTAACAATTTAGCAAGTTGCTTGTGTACATTGAATTACTGTTAGCTAGCTAGCTAAAGTTGTACTACTGTTTAAGTAACAGTTGTATATGTTTACCGAACATTTACAATATACAAGTGTAAATAGTCCATACAGCAAATCTGAGAATGATCAAAAAAAACAAGGATTTCTTGTTAAATTGCAAGAAATCTGATCTAAAATTACTGCCAGCTCTGCGGGCTGATGTGCAAAACCCATTGCACAGAGCCATAGATCCATGTCTGACTCCTTTAGTCCTTAAACTTTATGACCGGTGTCCCTGTAAACTTTACCACCACTCACACAGAGAGAGGATGAAAAGCTGGCCGAGTTTGTGCCAGATGTCATCGTTAAGTTTGCCCAGGGCCATGAGGACACATGAACAGAGACAGTAAAACACTGCTACAATTTTCTCATTTGTCAGTATGGTTTGGTCTTTTTCCCCCCCCCACAAAGAAATCGACATTTTCTGTCGCATTCACATGAAACAAGGAAGACGGTCACTCATGTACATGTAGATGTGGTTACTGACCATCAGCACCAAGCTGCTGAGAGAAAAGTTACTCGTCCGCTTTAACTAAGTTTAGTTTTGTTGCAGAGTATTTTATATGCACAATAAACACAGCCTGCATGATTATGTACAGGAGTGGAAAAAGTAGAGAAAAACTCTCCTTAAGTAGAAGTATGGGTACACTGTCAAAATCTTAATTAAAAGCAGAAGTATGGAGCCAATCTACTTGAGTTAAAAAAAAAAAAAAAAAAATCCACATTGGAATGTACTCAGGAAAAAGAAAAGAGATTTGTGCTCACTTTACATGAGAAAAAGCAAAAAAGAGAGAAAGAACAAAAATGAAAAATAGAACACAAAGAAAGAAAAAGAAAGATGAGAACAAAAAGAAAAAGAGACAGACAGAAAAGGATGAGAGACAAAAAGAAAGAAAGAAAAATGTATAGAATGAATGCCCACTGTACATGAGAGTGAAGTGTGGAAGCCACTAAAACTGAATGTGACAATTCTGCAGGACACATGATGTTTTCTTCATGTGGTTTTACCTCCTCAACTGAACCATCATGACTCCTTACAGATCAACAGAGCAAATTATACAACCACCGAGTCACACAATGCTTTTACATTCTCAGTACATTTCTTTCTTAATATTTTACTGTTTATATTTATTCTTATAATAATGTGACCTTATTAACTATATTGCACTGTCTTATATTTACTTCAGCTAATATTCTACTTACTAGTTTTAATGTATCTCATGAATATACTTCATCCCCTCATGTGCCAGGCAATGATATTTTAATAAACCTGAAGTTATTGATTTAAATATTTATTTACTCTGCTAAACCAGACCAACTTGCAATCTGGCTAGCTGAAGTTAGCTATAGTTTAATAACCCTGTAGGACTGAATGCTAAAATGGCATTAACAACAAAACAAAACAAATCTAGCTAGTGAATTTACCAAACTTACCTCAACATGCTTCTTTAGATTTGATGTTTTAATTATTTTTAAAAGCTCATACTGAATTTTTATGTGTGAGGCAAACAGAAACTCTTACTAAGGTATGAAAATGGCTGCTCATCTTGCTGCTCATCTTGATTGGAAGCAGCTGTGATTAAAAAGGAATTGGTGGCAGGTGGTGTGTGTTGCACTGATTAGTGGGTGGTGCAGGCCTTTGCTCAAAGACCAGTTAGCACAGTTCCACAGTTTGATTTGACATTTGATTTACATGCACATCAAATTCCATTTAAAGTCTATATTCAGGTTGCAGCCATATTCCCAATTCAATGTTTATATGCGTACAGGCAGAATATTCCTGTATACATGGTTGTTGTAAATATGCCTGAGTTGCCATTCCTAAATACCTAGTCTACAGCTAAGCTTCTGTTAGCTGTTAGGTTCCTTCGGGCCAATTAAAACATTGTCTCCATTTCATTCACTTGCTATGCCTCACCATTTTTATTTGAATTCTTGAACACAATCCTGAAATCGAGACGCGTTTCAGAAGCTGTAAATACATGGGGTGTGTCTCAATCAGTAGTCAGGGCACTCAATCCCAAATTCCTTCCAGTGCACTGGAATATTCGTTCCCTAAACAATCCCACAATGCACTGCAAAAACCAGGGAGCATTGATGTTCCCTTACTGGAAATGATATCATTTTTTCTGAAGCCTCTCAACTCAAAAAAAAAAAAAACAACATGGCGGACAAACTCTCAGCCAACTTTGTCTACAAATGCAGTAGCTTGTTGTCATTGTTGTAGCTCTCAAACCATTACTTATGTTAGTGATTTTTAACTTTATTTGACATTCTATATACGGTTTGTTTGAGTTTAACAACTTTTAAGTGTTTAACGATTAAAAAAAAATCCTCTAGCTAGCCTACGATCCTGCTTGAAGTACCACGACAGAAACGTGTGTGATTAAGCTAACAAATTGATCTGACATATAATGTCAGAAAGATATCGGCCCTCCTGGCTGTTGAGGATAAATGCCATTGGTGAGGTTTTACAACCCGAGTACGTAGTCATGTTGCCAGAAACTGAGTCATCCGTGTCCCAATGTGTAGTGAGCCAGGGCCCTTACCAGTGCCCGAACTCGTGTACACAATATACTGATTCACGACCTAGGGAGCTAGAGAGCTGATTGAGACGCACCCATAGTATATTTAACACTGGAGAACCTACAGCTTCACATATTCATTTAAAACATCTGAAAAAATGGCTTCCCTTATTTCTCATTCTTAATTATTACAAATCCCCCCCATCTCTCTCTCTTTCTCTCTCTCTCCTTATCCTTCTCTTTCTCGCACCACATTTCATATTCATTATGACCCACTTTCAGCAGTTTTACATGCCCTCCTCTTTCATTTTTAAAAAGGCAGGTAACCAAACTCAGCATTGCATCCATACTGAGTGACAGTACAGTGCACTGTTTCATCATCATATATATTGTGGATATTTTACAGTTCTGCTTACATCCTGTACATCAGTGCTGGTATATGAAGCCTAACAACATTTATGCACAGTGCAAGTCATATGATATGGAACTGAGGCACTGACAGGATCATATTTCTGTGGATATATTGGATAAAAAGGATATAGTTAATACACACACACACACACACACACAGACACACTTTTATCATGGGAGTCTTTTGGGATTTAAGCTGTAGCCATTGTTGCAGGCAACAGCTACCTCTTCAAAAATAAGGATACCATCGATATAAATCCTACAAAAAGGCCAAAGCATTAATCATGGATAATTATTGCTGAATTTATAAATAAAGAGGTTTGTTCATTTATTTCTTTATCTATCTATCTATCTATCTATCTATCTATCTATCTATCTATCTATTTATTTATTGGAAAATGTGGGATGCAAGGGTTCCCATTATTTAAAGAAAAGCTTACAAGAAGTCTATCGCTCACACAATCACACTTTACAACCATGGCGAGCAGAAAAGCACCTCACACCGCACAACACATCTAACCTTGAAGCGGATTATCTTAAAAAAAAAAACAAATAAATAAAAAATACCTCTGTCTGGATTCCTAAAGCGCTCAGCAATTAAGTGCCATGTGGTTCTTCACTTTTTTTTTTTGTAAATTCTAAAGCTCTTTATGCTCTGATGCAAACATAATAACAAACATATATTTTATACCTATAGATCAAGTGATTAGGACTTTTTAAATCAGTCAGTTATTATTCAGTTATTAGTCTTAAAGAATTTGTAGTTAAATATCTGGATCTGATAGAATTTGAAAGCGAATGCTCAGACATGCAAGTTGCCGTAGTGTAGCACATGTCTGTTTGGAGATTTTTATGTAATTTTTATGTTTTATTCTTTTATGTTCTACTGCAATGGAGCTGGTGTATGTTTCTATTCTCTTCTACTGAATATGTTATACTGTGCTTTTCTAATATACTCTTCTATGCTTATCTAGTTCTTTTGTTTGTTTATTATTACTTTCGTTTAGCCCCACTGTGTTATAATGCGTATTACAGCAGCCAACCCTCTGTGAAACTGCACACTGGAGAACTTTCTTACACGCTGGAACAAATACAGACTTGAGGTTTTGACTTTCTTGCAGGCGCGGGATTTCTGTCAGGAGCTGCACATTTAGTTATTCATTCCTCCCAGTTGGCATTATGTGCAGACTTGTAGCAATTTATAACTAGATATGCATTTCTGTTATTACGGATCCTGTCATATTTCTGAGTGCGCATGAGCGAAGCTGGTGTTCTGTGTTTCTGCTGCACCAGTCAGGATTTTGCACCAGACACGCAAGTACTTGGAAGCTGTACTGGAAGTACTGTGCATGTGTGTGTGTGTGTGTGTGTGTGTGAGAGAGAGAGAGAGAGAGAGAGAGAGAGAGAAAGAGAGAGAGACCCCTGCATGGGAAACACTACTATCAAATGAATGTTGCTTCAAATGGTGCTGAAAGGCAATGTGAATAATTCATACAGTCTATATGATCAAGTCTTCAGACAGAGAGGGAAAAGGAGATGGGGGATTGATTATTGCATTGGAGAGAGACTGGAAAGTGTGTGTGTGTGTGTGTGTGTGTGTGTGTGTGTGTGTGTGTGTGTGTGTGTGTGTGTGTTTAGAGTACTTAGGGGGGTATGTGTCTTGGGAAAGACTAAACTTAGTATGAAATGAAGGGTCATAAAGCAACCAGCTAGGAAAGAGAGAGACAGAGAGAGAGAGAGAGAGAGAGAGAGAGAGACAGAGAGACAGATTGCATTCTATTATTCTCTATTTTATTTTCTATATTCTCAATATTCTGCTGAATTATTTTCCTATCTGTTCTACTTTATTCAGTTGTAATAACCATGGATTCTCTACTGTTCTATACATAAAAAAGAAAGAAAAACCTATTCTACTATAATGTAAAGAAGCTGAGCTCTATTCTATTCTGTTCAATATTCTGTTATATTCTATTATATTATATTCTGCTGCAATAAAACTGAATTCTGTTACATTATATTATAATAAAGGCAGATTCTCTTCTATTCTATGGTGGTCAGATTAAGCTGGGATCTATTCTACTGTATTTTATTGCAATAAACATGGATTCTATTCTATTCCATCTATCCATCCATCCATCCATCCATCCATCCATCCATTCTCTTTACCACTTATCCTACACAGGGTCGTGGGGAGCCTGGTGCCTGTCCCAGGGGACTTCGGGCACAAGACGGGGGACGCCCTGGATGGAGTCTATACTATTCTAATAAAACAATATTCTTTTATAGCCTATTGCAGTAAAGCTGATTTCTATTATATCCTATTATATTTTTATTAAAGCTCTATTCTATTCTATTCTATTCTACTCTAATAAGTAGAATAAGTTCTAAGTTCTGACTGCAAACATAATCTCTCTTTGCATTTCATTTTCTTTTTCCTGTCATGTTTCCTAAAAGCATCTGTCTGTGTGTGTGTGTGTGTGTGTGTGTGTGTGTGTGTGTGTGTGTGTGTGCATGGCAGAAAACAAGCCTGCTATGCCAAGTGCCCTCTATAATAAGACCAGCTCGGCAATGAACAACAATAATGAGCAAATTACACATTAGCAAAGATGTGCAGCGATAAGAATGGTCCTCGTACAGTCACTACGAAGCTGTAATTGATTTTATGATAATATTTTTTTCTGTCTGCATGTGTAATCAGAGAACAATGAGATGTTGTTGGCCGCATACCCAGTGATGCTTCAAGGCTTTACATTCAAACTCATGCTTTCAGACAGAAGACACCCATAGCAATGAACTATGATCAGAATTCTGGGCTCCAACTGCAATCATTTATTTTGATAATTGATTAATGTATTGATTTTTTTTTTATTATTAATTGATCAGCTGTACTTTTTACATCAACTAATAAAACTGAAGTGAAGTGACATGTAGCCAAGTATGGTGACCCCTACTCGGAATATGTGCTCTACATTTAACCCATCCAAGTGCACGCACACACACACACACACACACCCGGAACAGCAGGCAGCCTTTTTTCCTGCGGTGCCCGGGGAGCAGTTGGGGGTTCAGTGCTTTGCTCAAGGGTCTCACCTCAGTCGTGGTATTGAGGGTGGAAGAGAGCGCTGGTCATTCACTCCCCCCACCTACAATCCCTGCTAGACCTGAGACTCAAACCCATGACCTTCAGGTTCACCTTCAGGTTACAAGTCCGACTCTCTAACCATTAGGCCACGACTGCCCCGTATAGTAGTAACACTACTATATAACCCTGTGCTAGGCTTAATTAAATAACAGATCACTAAGTACAATACTGTAAAAGTGATTTTACTTGCATTTATCAGGCAATCTGAACACAGTGATGGTATTTTGTGCTTTTTTTTTTATCTTTTGGTTACACACACTTTTTTACAACTATATATCAGTGTCATCAGTGAACTCATGGTCTTGATCATTGGGCGAAGGTCTTACCTGCCTTGATTTGTTTAATCGAATTCAAAATACAGGCCAGCCTATACTGGATGTCTTGCTAACTGAAACACACAGGGAATAAATTCATTTTGCGCAAGGTGAATCGTTTTTGGTCTGTGGCGAAAGCAGCATGGTGACTTGATGGCTTGATACAAACAACATACTATATATTGTGTAGGTTAAGAAGATTATCGGTTACCAGCACTACTGGGTCCAAGGTAGAAGCTGGGTAGAAGCTGACTGATTCAAATCGCCTTGGTACTTGTGGTGATTCTACTGGCCAGCACTGCATAATGCACATTCTAATCCACATAAATGCATTATTAACACAGGATATTACAGTGTAAATGAGTCTGGCTTCATAGAATATGCTGTATTTTGAAAACATCAGCATGAGATAATGTTTTCTGATAGGGTAGGAAAGATCAATAACTATGACCATGAATTTGTGATCCAGTTGGATAACTGCATATAAGGCGATTAATACACGGTTTCAACCCGGGACATCACACTTCCACTGTTTCTCACACTGAATAATGACAAGTTATGTTATTCCTCCTCAGACATCAGAACACAAGTTATATCAAGAGTGTAATGTAAAATGTTCACATTGTACTTTTAAAGATCATTTCTGGTATTTTCTCTCGGTAACATTCTCTGCCATTTTTTTTAAGGAAATGCATTTTCTTCTAAATGAAATGTCATAGTGCGTGCTACCGCGTGCTACATAACGTATAATAAAAATATTGATTATTTGGTCTAAGGCATATTAACTCAGACCTTAGTATTCTTCACATTACGCATGCAGACATGAAATATCAGAAAGAGGTTGGAATGGACTGAACAAAAGTAATAAAATGTCATTCATCTGTGTGAGTCATTCTTTTCATGAAATAGGGGCATATAAAGAGAGAATGAAAGAACGACAGAGACAGTGTGTGACTCAGTCTGAACCTACTGACTTCTGTCAGGCCCACTAACAATACAAGTCTATTCCACAATTATATATTCAACATATTACAGACTAATACAACAACTGAATTACAGACTATTATTATTATTATTATTATTATTAGGGGGCCAAGCACGGAGGGTGCGTAGGCACCCTATTGTAATTGTATGTTTTTTTCTCATTATTTTACTTTTACATGGGAGTCTATGGCAGCCCTTAGAACATTGGTACATTTTTAACAAATTTTGTGATGGTGATTGAGGACAGCCTTAGCTGCCTACACAGTAATTTTGTTGTACGCCCCTCAAGTGATCTAGCGCCAGCAATAAAGCAAATTTAGACATACATTTGCAAAGATAACTCCAATGCAATGTCGTAACACATCATTTCCATAACGCAGAGACATGATTCCGCTTTTGGTCATGTCAAGTTCAACGGATACTATGATGTTAATTTCCACCATACTGGATTTTCTGCCTTTTTACATTTTTTCTAAAATAGTTAGAAATAAAACAGGCTTTTTTTTCATGTCCTCTTACAAATTTAGTCCAATAATCAGGAAGTTTGGATCATAGCATCATGAGACCAAACCAAACAAAACTCGAATTTTTGATGCACAGGAAATTCAGGTTTTCTCAGGATGGCTTTTACGTATTGACATCAAACTTGACATATATAATTAGCTACATGACCTGATGTTAACAACTAAGCTTTGCAACTTGGGAGGGCCACTGAAAATAGGAAGAATTCATATCCCATCAAACACTTGATGTTTTACCTTCAAATTCAGTTTATCTCCTTGGGAACAAGCCCCGATGGTCCATTGCCTTCTGATCTTCCTCTGTTGCTAAGAGGTGGTGCTTGGCCCCTTAATTGCTGCTTGCAGCTATATTTATTTTATTTTTATTACACATAATCCTGAGAAAAACAATAATAGCCAGGGCTATTATATTTGGGTAATATGCTTTATATGCATTTAAATATCAAAAGACATTTATAGGTAGGCAAATGAATTCCATTTGAATGGATGACAAAAAAATGTATGTATCAGGTGATGGTCGATTAATTGCGCACAATATGAACAAGCACTATAAGCTAATAAGGTTAAAAAAAAAAAACCTGTGTGATTACAGAAAAGTAAAGTGCTTTTTAAAAAGAGCAGCTCTGTGAGTAGAACTAGAAGTAGATCCTGAACATAAATAATTTGTTAACATTATGCTACCTATCGGTTTGCACGTGATTGTATTTCAATACTCAACAGTCTTAAACTAACCTTGTCGAATTCAATCAAATGATTATGAACCTTTTGTTATTTTACTAAATATTATTAAGTCCACTTAAAGTGGAAAACTCTGAAGTACACATCATATATATCTTAGGTATGCACAACTATCAGCCCCTACAGCACAAAATCTATACCTCCATGTGCTATACACCTGGCCTGTTAGACTCGTGCATACTGTATATCTGAGGTCTATCCACTTTCTACTGCATACACACTCAGAAAGAGCAAGCTACTCTATGCATTTTTAAGCACACACCCACAACAGTTTAACCAACACTTCCCCTCATCCCTTACCACAACACGTGCAAACGTCTATTAACCCGAACTGAAATATGATGATTCCTACTCACTCACCACTTCCATGTTTTATGTGGTATGTCATGAAGAGAGGAGATGAAGGTTTTAGCGAACAGTAGTTAATGAATTTTTCAGTGAGCTTTTTAACCTTTTACTGGAAACACTGCCACCATGGACACTGACTTCATGTGTATATCTTTCACTATTTCATTATTTCTCCTCCAATTTTAATGCACTGGGATGAAATGACCACAGAGAAATGGTGGAAAGGGTCTAGAGGGAAGTCTGCTTAGAGAGAAGAAGAGGAAGAGAGAGGCAGAATTAGGTCATATACTGTAACAGAGCTCCCAATGCCTTAAGATTTCTGAGCTATGTCAGTGTACTTCTTTTTAAAATACAATTGGCTCTATTTTAATCCCGGTCCGCTTGATCTCCAGGTTTGTTTGCGAATGACACAAAATGAGATGAATTATTCAAAGTGAGATTTGCTTTGACATCAACCCACTAATTCTGAGCACTGACCTTAAAGAAATGATGAATTATGTGCAATTAATAGCAATCAAAGCTTAACTGCTTAATGTTGGCAGCAACTTCTCATAATGCAGGGATAGAGGACATCATTTTCCTGGATTGTCATAATCAATTATATGATTATTTTAAAACAAAATCCAAAGACTTCAATATCTGAAAGTCATTATTTCTGTTCAGAAAGAAATATCTGAAAGTGTGTGTCTATGCAATCAATCCCCTTATAGAAAAGTCACACATCATATGATTCACGTGATGTTTTTAAAAATGATTCATTTGATTAATATGTGGTCTTTTTTCACATGATTCATTCATTTCCACGTGTGCTGTTTTACACATGATTAATCTGATTCATATGTGATGTTTTACATGATTCATTTGATTCATATGTGCTGTTTTGCATGATAAATATGATTCATATGTGCTGTTTTACATGATAAATATGATTCATATGTGATGTTTTGCATGATTCATTTGATTCATATGCGCTGTTTTACATGATAAATATGATTCATATGTGATGTTTTGCATGATTCATTCATTTTAATGTCATGCTTTACACATGATTCATTTGATTCACATGTGCTGTTTTAAATGTTGCATTTATTTTCATATGTAATATTTCACATGATTCATTTATTTTCGCATGTGATACTTTACACATGATTCATTTGATTCATACAGTATGTGCTGTTTTACGTCATATTTTACACATTCGATTTCATTTGATTCATTTGATTCCTGTCTGCTGTTTTAGACAATTTCATCTGATTGACATGTTCTGCTTTACAAGATCTCTTTATTTTCACACAATTTTTTTGCACAAATAATTTTATTCACATGTGATTTTTACAACCTTCATTTACTTTCACATGGTTTTTATTTATTTTTTTATTAATTCTTTCACGTTTCAGGATATGTTGAAATGCACTTTCACATATTTTTTTTTTATGTGTGATCTCATGCGTGTCATTTCTGTGTAGGGTATTGTGTCGAAGAACAAGTTCCTTCTTCTGATCTGTCTCACTCTCTGTCTTTCTCTCTCTGGTGGTGACAAGGTGAAGTGTGTTTGTCGCATTTTATCCATGTGTTACCATGGTTACAAGACCCAGCGAGACCTTCTGTTGGAGATATATTCTCTCTCTCTCTCTCTCTCTCTCTCTCTCTCTCTCTCGCACACACACAGAGTAATAAAGGGCTTCAGTAATAACAAAAAGACTTTTTCTCTTGTCAGACTCTGATGTGAAAAAAGGGTTTGAGGTGGTAAGAACTGACAGCTCTGTATTAAAGCTCAAGACAGCATCTGCCAATCAAATGCCCAAAATTTTCCACGTGCCAAAATATACAGTGGGGTCCAAAAGTCTAAGACGACTAGTGAAAATGCTTCTATTTTGCATTCTTTTCTAATTTAATACAACGATTTTCATTACAAATTACATTATTGACAACAACTTGAGTGAAAAGTAGAATCTTTGAAAAATTTACATGACTTTCAGAGGTTTTTAGTATTTGGTACAACCCCATTTTGCTTTAATGACAGTGCTGGTATTGACTCTACAAGTTTGTGCAAAACCTTATGATCCATTTAGAGTGTCGTCTGAACTCATGGTTCAACAGATTAGGCATGAGGAAAATTTGACCTTTTGTACAAAGAATTTGCCATGACCAATACCACAAATATGTTTACATTTAAATAGGGACCTAGAAATAGTTCAGAATCATGAATATTAAATATAGATTCAAAATTCAAGATATTGAACATTTACTTTCTTTATTTTAAATATTTCAAAATTCGAAAACCTTCTGCTTATTTCCCATTTTAAATGAAAAAAAACAAAAAACAAAAAAAAAAACAGATTTTCAGTGTGACTTTTGGACTCCAGTGTATAAGACATCATGAAAACATCCAAAAGTTCATTTTACACTGTTTCCACCAAAACAATAATATAATTGGAACAACACAGGGAATTTCACACTCACACAGTGACCTGGAATAAACTCCTCAAACAGAACCAGGCTTGTCACTTCCTATTACTGTGATCCTTTCACGTCTATTTAAAGCAACATTTGCATGCAGAACTCTTTCTTTAAGCTGCAGAGACAGGATCAGAAATGACGCCAAACTGGTCCGGGTCACTGTGGATCCGGAGCTTCTCTTGGGAATACTAGGTGAGTGGCAAGAATGGAACCCTGCATGATTCCTGTTTTGATTTTATTTAGGTGCTCAGGACTTAAGTATTCAAGACATATAGCAGAAACTGTATTGATGCTCTATCGAGGCCAAAACACATCAAGGACATCAGTTCAGGGTTTGGAAATTCAGAATTATTTGAGAAGCTGTTTTGAGATGTTGTGAAATGACTCCATGAAAACAGCCAGCAGCAATCTGCAAGAAAAACCTCAAACCATTAGTCTGATAAAGTTTTCCATTCTTCTTTGTAAAACCACAATAAGAAAGAGGCTTCAGTTCGGCTCAGTTGATGAGCTGAGCTTATGAATACTGCATAACCCAACTCTATTCAGTAAATGACAAAGAAGGGGGAAGGGGGGCAAAGAAACACACTCCAAGAAGGTTAACACAATATTCATGTGTATTACCTTAATACGATTGTTAGACTTGCTGGTGTAATGTTTCCCTGAGATGGAGTGAGAAAAGGCGACTATTGCTCCTTCATCCCTGCCATCCCTCTACCCCTGATCTGAATTTGAGAGAGAATCAGAGCGGTAAAGATTATCTCCAGTGGGCGCAGGGTCTTAGTTAAGCTACTGAAAGAGATTGCTGAAGGGCCTCAATAGAAGGGCAAAATTAAACACTGCGGCAGCCGGCAATCGGCTGAGAACTCCACATTCTCTCTGTCCTCCCTCAATCTCCACTTCACTGCATGAGAGATTTAAATACGAATATGAATATTTTAATGATGAAAAGCTACCACCAGCAAAGCTGCCGCTCACAAATCAGCTCTGTAGACTTGCTTTAAAAAAGAAAAAGTTTAGGTTAAAAGATTCATGTTGTTACAAGAAAGACAGGTATGTAAAGATTTTAGCCAGTTTAAGTGCTTGTAATGTGGACTGTCTGGCAAGTTCACATACTTTTACCACCCAAAAACAAATCACAACCATTATCTATCCAATTGGAGGGAGAATCAAAATGACTTACACCACCTTGTGTATCAATTGTGCAGCCTCCTTTACAAATCTCTTCTCTCTTCCAGGCACAACTCTAACACCCTGTCTCAGTTTACAACAGCTTACTCTCTTATTCTTAATGGTTTTTGGTTTTTGTTTGTTTTTTTTCCACCTTAAAATTCAAAGGGCAAAACAAAAATGGTTGCAATCCAATTACTTTCACTGATCTTGTGGCCTTGCCTTAGAAGCCATTTTGAAATAGTCTATTCTTGTGTGGGAAGCGGGGAAGGTGTCATGACATGGAAACTTGGCCACTAGGTAGCTGAGATGCTGGAACCTTGCTGTTTTTGCTAGGGTATTTAGGAGGCCAAGCACAAAATGACCAAACCATAAGTCTCAGACGCATGAAACTTTGTCAGTAACTAGTTTACAAAGAATGGGGTTATGTTTAAATCGCTGTTTCTCAGGAACTGTAAGTCTAATCAAGCTGATATTTGGTGTAATTCATGGCTGTACCAAGCTGTAAGTGGATTCCTAATGATGGATAGGTTATTTAAAACCATAGCCACCATCAGGCAAACAGCTTTCAGCAGACATTTCACAGAGTTAGCATTTAGCCATGAAGCTTGTCACAAATCTTGAACAGTTCACCTATAGTCTGCTTAGGGTTCTTTGTACCTTGGCAAGAACTGGCCATTGAAGGACCCCAACGATCACTGCTTTTTTCAATGTGGATATCTTCACAATGTAAGTATATTTGGAAAACTTATTTCATTTCACTTTTTTTCACTCCCATAATCCTGTTTGCTCCATTTTCACTGCTTGTGCTACATTTTCTTATGGATAAAACCACACACACACACATACACTCTTGTTAGGCTCTTGTGAAGACAGGGAAACTCACTGCTAGGTTCTCAACACTCCTCTGTGAACCGAGATCCCTCCTCATCCTGCATCTGACCCCAGATTCACCTTTGCCTCTAAGGGACACATGCTTGTTTAATTGCCCCCTATGTCATTAGATACAGCTACATTAGATACACTACAGGAGGTCAGATTTCTGTTAGTAGACATGCAGGCTTACTTTCAGAATTAAGACTGGTAAAAGCATCACACTCGTTAAGGCCATACCACTCTGAAAACCCTGAATCCCATCTCAGATCACATATTAATAATTTGCTTTGCTGAGCCTCTGCTAATATCACTTGACCTGAGGGTTATTAAAATTTCTATGAACTGTTAATCACATCAAGTCTTTGCTATTAAGTTCATCTCAAAGCATATTATTCATTAACTACTACAAATTATTTAGTAACTTCAGTGAAACTAATACAAATGTAAGGCAGGGTCTTGGGAGCTTAAAAGGCTAAAGTAGGTTTACTTATATAAAGCCGCAACATGAGAATGTACCAGTAGTTATGCGTTAGTCCTGTTTTCTTAGAGGTCTAAGCACCAGAGAGGCTGGAACCCTGTTGTTTTAGTCAGTATTTTTAGGGGGCCAAGCACAAAGTGTCTTATGTTGCAGAGACATGATATTTAGTCAGTAAGTAGTTTACAGGGGGCACTGTTATGTTCAAACAGCTGTTTCTCACTAATCATAAGTCCAACTGGGCTTAACTTTGGTGTACTATATTGATGTGACAAAAATTTAAACAGCGTTCTTCTATCATCTCTTTAGTGTTCTATGTAGCTGGGCAAGAATTGGACGCTATTTGCAAATGGTGGTTGGACCCCGAAGAGCAAATCCTTATTCTCAAAAATGCAGGAAGAACTTACCACCCAATTTCTTGATGCAAAACTGATCCAGTTTTAAGGACAAAGGAGGTTCACACAAGATATGCAATTAGTTTAGTTGTTTGTATTTATTGCTCTTTATAGTCAATTGTTCTATATGTAGAAATGTTTCATTTCAGCATTTTTAAAGCAGCTTTGCTTAGCTTTGTCGTGTTCATTCTGCTCTAAAGTTATGCAAACATTTGCACTCAACTCTTGTATAACAACATATTATAATATTTATGCAACTATGGATCTTGAAAGTAAATGAAGAACAATAACGGGAGCATCAATAATATGCTCTTGCTTTGCTGGCACTTTTTTTTTTTGACTGGAGACCTGTAATTCCATGTCAATTCCACAAAAGAATCAGTTGACCTTCAAGTTAAAATGAGCAAAATTAGCATTCAGCTAATGCAAGGAGCACTGGAGCAATCCCAGATGGTTGCATCATGTGGTATTAAGGCTTTGCTCTAGTCAGTCCTCACTTTCCTCCATTAGTAATTGGGTGTAATTAACAAGCAATGTCTTATCACAATGCTGACAGGCCTCACTGGCACAGACACTAAGCTGAACTAGCACTCAGGTGAAGAACACAACTTCTTCCACAGCTTGTACTTTCAATCGGAAGCAATTATTAATCAGGAAGCCATTACAAATTCCAATACAAATTCCCCATGGACAAGAGGAAAGAAGTACAGGATATGGTGAATGTTCTAGATAAAAGAAACAGAAGTAACTTGAAAAGAAAAGCCTTTCATTCATGAATACATAAGCTACAATTAAAGTGTGAAGAAGAGCCACAGGACTAAAGTTACCTGTAAAACAAGCTGTAACACATACACAGACCTGTGAAGTTGCAAACAAAATGGCCCATTTTACTTGTGATAATGAAAGAATATTCACGAATGCTATCTCACTATGGTTCTGACTAAAGATTTGGGTGTGTAAAACACATGCAAACTTAATACAGACACAAACACACACAAACCTTGCAAGCAGCTCTATGGAGGCTTTCTACCAAAACTAAGGTGCAAAACTACAGGACAGGATCTACGCAAATAGATTAATTAAGCACCTACAATATAATTTACTGCAGCCTAAAAGTGCAATTACGTGCAAATTAGTCAAAACAAAGGGCAGGTATTAAATCCTTAACTTTCCAGAAGCCCTTTTCCCTCAGTTAAAGACAAAACATTACTAATTATTAAGTTTTAATAATGAGGGGATTTATCAGTATTTAGCTCTGTACCTCAAAATAATCAAAAGGTTTCTTGAAATTATGACTTACAGTATTTTTGCAGAAAAATTGGATTTATAATAAATATTTAAATCCAATTCAAAGTGAACTCCAGACTTTTCACAGACTTTTTGATTGGTCTTTTGCAATATGAATCCATCAAACTGCCCCATTAAAGGTGGTCCATGTTGAGTGATGAAACTTACCATACTCTCTAGCGATAGTTACAAGTCTGGGTTGTGATACTACAGTGATACACTCAACAAACACTTTATTAAGAACCCCTATACACCTACTCATTCATGCAATTATCTAGTCAGCCAATCACATGGCAGCAGTGCAATGCATAAAATCATGCAGATATGGGCCAGCAGCTTCGGCTAATGTTCACATTAACCATCAGAATGGGGAAAAAAAATGTGATCTCAGTGATTTTGACCCTGTCGTCATTGTTGGTGGCAAACGGGCTGGTTTGAGTATTTCTATAACTGCTGATCTCCTGGAATTTTCACACACGAGTCTCTAGAGTTTACTCAGACTGGTGCAATAAAGAAAAAAACATCCAGTGAGAGGCAGTTCTGTGCACGGAAATGCTGTGTTGATGAAAGGGGTCAATGGAGAATGGCCAGACAGAAAGGCTACAGTAACTCAGATAACCACTCTACAATTGTGGTGAGCAGAAAAGCATCTCAGAATGCACAACACATAAACCTTGTGCTGGACGGGCTACAACAGCAGAAGACCACGTCGGGTTCCACTTCTGCCAGTCAAGAACAGAAAGCTGAGGCTGCACTGGGCACAGGCTCACCAAAACAGCTGAAGACTGGAAAAACGTAGGCTGGTCTGATGAATCTCGACAGATGGAAGGGTCAGAATTTGGTGATAACACATAAATCCATGGACCCATGGATTGTGTCAACAGTCCAGGCTGGTGGAGGTTGTGTAATGGTGTGGGGAATGTTTTCTTGGCATACGTTGGACCCGTTAATACCAATCAATCATCGCTTGACTGCCATAGCCTATCTGAGTATTGTTGTTGACCACGTGCATCCCTTCATGGCCACAGTTTACCCCTCTTCTAATGGCTATTTCCAGCAAGATAATGCACCATGTCACAAAGCAAAACTTGTCTGAAACTGGTTTCATGAACAGGACAATGAGTTCAGAGTACTTCAGTGGCCTTCCCAGTCAGTGGATCTGAATCTAAAAGAACACCTTTGTGATGTGGTAGTATGGGAGATTCACAGCATGAAAGAAAAAATCTGCAGGAATTGCACGATGTAGTCATGTCAGCATGGACCAGAATACAAAGGAATGATTCCAACATCTTGTGGAATCCATGCCATGAAGAATTGAGACTGTTTTGAGAGCAAAAGCAACCTCTACCCAGTATTGGTATAGTGTTCCTTATAAAGTGCTCTGTGAGTGTACATAAATACCAACTGTAGTCTGCAGCCAAATATTGACCCATCAGTCCATTCTAATGTATTTCTGAAACTAGGTTTCACATTTAGTACAAATATCATACTATAATTTGTATGAAAAGATACAAGGGTTTGAGGCAGAATAAGTATTGGTACATTATTTTCATTATATTCACTTGTTCAAATTCTTACAAAGAGATTAGTTCAAAAGAGACAAAAAGACCCATCATTCTGTACTTCCTGAGTCATGCCTAGTTTATGCTAAGGCTACCACTAATGCTAAAAGAGAAATTATTAATTTGTCTATTGATTCTTCCTTCTGCTGCGCTGTTGATATGTCCAGAAGCTTTGCTCTCTGCATTCAAGGTAAAATACTGACAGCATTTGGACACTTTTTTTTTTTTTTTTTTTTTTTTACAGTATACATGCTTCATGTTATTAATGAGCTGAAGTCATGAGCTATCTTAAGGCTGCTAGTCCTTGTTGCCACACTCACTGAGCAGAACTAGCACTCATTAACAGGTTTCAAACAACCTGCTGTTTCACCATTTGTTAACACCAGCTTCACTGTCTTTTTGTGCATAGCCACCCATGCTAGAATACCTTACATGCTATTTTTATTCAGAAGAAAAATGATGTTACACTTTTATTTATACATATGACCAAACATACAAACATATTATTGAACATATGCTCCTTTTTCACAGTGACAATTTTTCTAAGAAGGGAACAATAACCACACATGGTAGGTTTGATTTCATGGTGTTTTCACACCATTTGCTCTTTAAAAAATTCAGTATATACTGACACTGAAGGTCCATTGGGATTGCTGCTCCTGCCTTTTCAATTTCTTTTTACATGTAAAGCCATTTTAAATAACCTTAAAATACCAATTGACTTTACTTGCTTTATAAAAGGTCACATTTTTTTTTCATTTAAAACAGAGACCTCAGCTGTTAGTACATCTGTTAAAAAAGAATCATATGTGGCAGACTGTGTGAATAAAAAAAAAAATCAGACTTATATGACGAATCAGACGAATTATATCATGAGATATTAGATTTATTTGCTACCCAGAAACTTTTAGTTGCAGAAACTCTGTGCCAGCATGCATAGCTAATTTTTCGTAATTTTTCCAGTTTTCCTACTTCCTATTTTTGATGTAAATAAAACAATGGAACTCTGATATGGAAATACCACTCATATCTACCTGTTAAAAATGTCAGATAGATTATTTACTGAGCAGTTGGTTACATAAGGAATAAAAAACTTTGGGAAGTATTGTTATAGGAAAATAATCGAAAGTGAGGTGGTGTGATATGGACCAATGCAAAGCAGAGCTACAGTTACCACCCTGACGTTGATTATTTCAACTTCAGTTCCCATGACAGCAAATCCAGAACTCTCCTTATAGGAGCAATAACACAGCAATTTGCCAGCTATGACAACGCAGAGCCTATAATCTATTAACGAATGACACTTCATACATTTAATCCATTTATAGTTACATTTAATTTTGTGAAATGCCCGCAACATATGTTATGGTCTGATGAGACCAAGGTAGAACTTTTTTGGGCATAAGTCTAAAAGATGTTTGGCACAAAATGAAGACAGCTTTTCACCCAAAGAACACCATACCCACAGTGAAGCATGGTGGTGGCAGCATCATGCTATGAGGCCGCTTCTCTTCAGCTGGGACTGGCACTCTAGAGGGAATATATGGATAGCTCCATACACCAATGTATTTTGGCACAAAACCTGCAGTTCTCTGTTAGAAAGCTGAAGATGAAGAAACATTTCACCTTCCAGCACAATAACAACCCAAAGCGCAAATCCAAGTCAGCAAAGGAATGGCTTCAGAAGAAGAAGATCAACGTTTTAGAATTCCCCAGGCAGAGCCCAGATCTAAATCCTATCAAAAACCTGTGACTTGAATAAGGCTGTACACAGGAGATCTCCTTGCAATTTGATAGATCTGGAGCATTTTTTCAAGGAAGAGTGGAATAAAACTGCCAAATGAAGTTGGTAGACTATTACCTAAAAATACGAATACGTGCTGTATTACAAGCAAACACTTATTCAACCAGGTTATTCTAAAGTTTTTTCGTTTTTTCCCCCCAAAAATATTTAAACCCTTTTTCATTTCATTTCACTTTTGATAGTTGCTATATCACATCAAAAGATCTCACATAATTTATTTAGTTTCATTTTTTTTTTACATCACAAAAACCTGCAATTTTAACAGGGATGGTTAAGCTTTTTCTATCCACTGTTTAAACAGTCATTATCTCGAGCCTCTCTTTTTTTTCCCCCCTCCCTCTTGAATTAAGTGAACTAATTAACCTCATACAGCCTCAGTTTATTATTTATCTTAAAGCATATTATTTACTAACCATAAGTTATTCAGTAACGATCTTGAAACTAATAAAACTTGTAAAAGTTACAAGTTAGGGATATGAGTGTTTGTTTAGGGGGGTTTCTGTTCATGTTTCATGTTCATGTCCCAAACTTTGCTTCTGATACATTAAAATAATGATAAATGAATGCAAAAAAAAGATTCTTGCTTGAAAACTCGGTACAAACACGTTTTCAAGCTGACATCTTGAGCTGGAAGATGACAAACATCAATTAATGAGAAACAAACAGGCTTTAGTCTCAGCTGCCACTCTGTTGAACAAACTTCACTTAGTCTGAGTCACCCTTATCAAGAAAAGTTCAAATATTGGTTTTCTTGCATTATCTACAGAGCTATCAAAGGCATTTGCCAATTTGAATAATTAATATATGTGGGGGGAAAAAAGGTATAACCATTTTAATTGTAAATAAACAGGATCTGAATATGCTTAATGGTTTTCTACGAGTCTGCTAATGCACAATCGCTACATATCTCTGAGTCACAGTTACAAAGTCGACTGCATTAGTGAAGACTTTTAAACGAAAACTCAATCAGCGTGTGTATGTGGAGCGTGTTTCACTTCTGATTGCTCCAGAAATCCCTGCCAACAAAACAAATTGTGCCCTTATTGCATTTTAATTAGCTCTCCCTCTTCGGTCCGTCTGTGAAACGCTTCCTGGCAGGAATGCCTCGAATGCCAGAGCTAGAAGCTTCCCATTACAGTCATTTTCCCGTTTTATAAATATCCCCAAGTTTGTCAAAAACATGGGAGCAGGTCTGGAGAGACACATTATGTAATTAAATATGGATAACTTCAGAGTAGGACCCAGAGGGGGATCTGGATATGGCTGCCAGAAAACATGTCTGTCAGAAAAAAACACAGGTGAATCAGAAAGACAAAAGATGAAGAGATAGAGAGAGAAGACTGAAGTTGACTGGTCATTAAAATTGAACAAGCTTAGAAAGCAGTGAACTCTGAGAATCTTACCAACCAGAATTATTTATTATTGAAATATGGATGTTGTTAATCAAATCAGATTTATCCACAGTAAATGCACTTCGTTTGAGCAATATTTTTAGCTATGGCTGTTTTTTTTTTCTGGACGTTTTAGACGAAAAGGTCTTTTTACTGACAAAACCTAGCAATCAACAGTGATTGTGTATTTGAAGGTGTAATAGGGGCCCTTTTTATTTCTTACTTGCCCAAATAACCTGGCAAATATGAAGAACATGATCAAAAATAACTGTTTAAGCCACAAGCTCAGCAAAAAGTGTATTATGTGGCTGAGAAAACTCATTTGGAAAACTGCGTTACAGTCCAGACCACTTGTTTGTGTTTACATGGGCCTCCTGTCAGTCACTTAATGAACACACCTCAAGATCCCTTCACACCAACTTCATGTCAGTCTGTACGGAAAGAAAATAAATATGACGGAAATCTGCAAGCACCCAGCACAGCCAGATAATTCACCTGTGAGCAAAACAAACACTCTGTGCTTCAAAAAAAACCTCACAGAATTAGTGATGTTGCTACTGGACATGCCTGTAAATGCAATCTGTATAAAACTTTAAATTATTTTAATGGCCAGCTTTACATAACGAATCAAGTAGACACATTTTTTCTGTCAGTTTGACCTAAGTTTTGTGTGTTTATAGTGTTATAACTTGGGGTACATGGGTTGGAATGGGGAGGGTGGGTACAGGCTCAAGGAGTGAAAAAAATTTAAATCTTATTCAACTCCACCAATTTAACTGTTAGAGACCTAGCAGTTAATCTTAACAAATAATCTTAACAAATTCTGACAAATTTTGTCGATTGCACCTTTAAATGCCCACTTATCTATTAAAAACATGGCCCTAATTAGGCAATGGCAGTGGAAGCCCCCACAGTAGCAGTCATAACCTTAAGTGGGATGAAAAGATCAATTGCGTCACCAAAAAGACTCAGCATAGGATTAGAAAAAAAAATCACCCTCCCACAGGCAACATGATTCTAGTGTTTTCACAGCCATGATGGAGTCAGCAGGTCCATTCTAACTTTCCACAAAACTGTCTGGTTTGCTCAGGTCAAGGAAATGTTATTTGAGGATCTAAAAGGCTGCCATGTGAATCAAGAGTAAGGTGCTTGTAATCATCTATTTTAAAGATATATTCAGAGATGAGTTAGCTGTTGGTGCACAATCTATCTATCTATCTATATATATATATATATATATATATATATATATATATAGCAAAAATAATATGATGTGCTGCATCAAGTGCTATTTTATAAGCATATTTTTTTTCAGACTTAAAGGGAAGTGCATGTATTTAAAGCCAGTGGTCCAGATGCTATTGAAAAACCCCATCTAGGATGCTTCTACTTAAGTAAAGTCTGGTAAACCTCAGAGGCATAAACTACTACTGCATAACCCGTCTCTGAATACAAGTAACTTTCCCTGTGTACATGTTGTGAAATTTTAGACTTAAGTCACCTATTCTGAATACAGCTAAGACGTTAGCATCAATAACCATGAGTATCTCGATACATTCTCAATATATTCTCCTACTAACAGCTGTTCACTTATACTCATTCGTATGCCATCCAGCTACATAAAACATATTTCATTTAAAATTTTATTGCAGAATGCACATTTTCCCCTGATCAGGTTTTGAATTCTATCTAAATATGTGCACTTGCAAGATTGCATCATAACCTGCTTTATGAAATTTATTGCTTTATTTTTTTTCCCTCATATAGCTTGAAATAGGATTTTTCTATCACAAAATTACAAAATCCTGTAGCTTTAATAATCTGAATGAGCAATAAGAAAAGAAAAAAGGGTCAGTATTTATTTAATAGAGAACTACATGCATTGACATGCACTTATCAACCATAACAATAAAACCAATGGCAGGTGAAGTGAATATCATTGACTATCTCATTACAGTGGCACCTGTCAAGGGGCGGGACATATTACACAGCAAGTGAACAGTCAGTTCTTGAAGTTGATGTGTTCGAAGCAAGAAAAATGGGTAAGAGTAAGGATCTGAACGACTTTCACAAGGGCCAAATTGTGATGGCTAGACGACTGGGTCGGAGCATCTCCAAAACAGCAGGTCCTGTGGGGAGTTCCCGGTATCCGGTGGATTGTACCTACCAAAAGTGGTCCAAGGACGGACAACCGGTGAACCGGCGAAAGGGTCATGGGTGCCCAAGGCTCTCTGATGCACGTGGAGAGCGAAGGCTAGCCCGTCTGGTCTGATCCCACAGAAGAGCTACTGTGGCACAAATTGCTGAAAAAGTTCATGCTGGCTATGATAGAAAGGTGTCAGAACACACAGTGCATCACAGCTTGCTGCATACTGGGCTGCGTATGGGGCGTCACAAGGAGGACCTACACAATATTAGGCAGGTGGTTTTAATGTTATGGCTGATCAGTGTATCTTTTAAATAAGTCGCTGGCTCTGAATATAACCAAAAGTGAATTTTGTGTGAAGGACACATGAGCTGACAAAGATGTTTTTGCCTCAGCGGTCTTATTCCTGGAACACGTGGGAGATCGCAGCTGTCGAAGTCTAAAGCTGTAAATATAATAAGATTTACAGCAGTACTGATGAGAGTGTTATCTTCACATCTAACACAGACATACATAAATCACACAGAGAGAGAGGGAGAGAGAGAGAGAGAGAGAGAGAGAGGGAGAGAGAGAGAGAAAGGTCTGATGCATGCCATCCTTAAAGAAGACCTTTAAAAAATTCCCCACCCTCTTCCCCTCTCTCTCTCTCTCTCTCTCACACACACACACACACACACAACACACTTGCCAGTCCACCTTATTCATGCTGAGTCACACGTCAGGCTTGATTAAAAGAAGTCCTGGTGTCGTGTGTGTGTGTGTTATACACTACAGTTCTTTGTATGTGTGTGTTTGCGAAGACACACAAGAAGAGCTGCAAATCTGCAGGTCAGACACATGGCGGCTGCAGAGGGAGAATGACCTTGCTGAAAATGAAAAAACACAAGGAGAGAGAGAGTTAAGTATGGACTCTCTCTCTCTCTCTCTCTCTCTCTCTCTCTCTCTCTCACACACACACACACACACACACATTTCAGTTGGCTTTACTGACATGACTGTATATAGGACAGTGCTACCAAAGCATCAGAATACACTGAAAACATTAACAAAAAAAAAAAAAACAGACTACCAATAACAACAAAACTAATATTTTAACTATAGACAGTAATAACAATAAATGAGTAATAGTAGTAATAACAGCATATATGGATCAATAATAACAATACTCATAGCAGTGGTCTATGTTCCGTATTCACAGTTGAGTTAAGCGTGAGTTTCTTGAGTGAAGCATCCTAAACAAGGTTTTTCAATAGTGTCCAACCTCACCTTTAAACACAAACACCTGCCTTTAAGCATGAAATACTTGGGGGGGATAGAAAATGCAGACTGAAAAATGGAAATAGTGTTTTTTTGATTTTGTTGTTCTCAAATGTAATACGATGGAACATACAAGCAAGAGAGAATTAAAAAAATAAAAAGGCTAAACCAATGATGTGTGAAAGAGAAGATGGCAAGCATTGAAATAAATAAATCTAAATAAAATAAAACAAAGAAGATGGAAGCACACAAATAGCACTTGATCCAGCAGACCTTATTATTTTGCATTGTATGTTATACAGTTGGGGTCATAAGTTTACATACGCCTTGCCGAATCGGCAAAATCTTATCATATTGAAAAAAAAAACTAGATGGATCATAAAAATTGCATTTTGTTTTTATTTAGTACTGCCCTGAATGTTATTTCACAAAACAGATGTTTACATATAGTCCACAAGACACAATAATAACTGAATTTACACAAATGAACCAGTTCAAAAGTCGATTCTTAACACTGCGTGTTGTTACCTGGATGATCAATGACTGTTTTTATGTTTTGTGATAGCGGTTCATCAGTCCCTTGTTTGTCCTTAGCAGTTAAACTGCCCACTGTTCTTCAGAAAAATTCTCCAGGTCCTGTACATTCTTTGCTTTTCCAGCATCTTCTGCATATTTAACCCCTTTCCAACAGCTGCTATATGATGTTGAGATCCATCTTTTCACACTGAGGGCAATTGAGGGACTCGTACACTGCTATTAAAAAAAGGTGCAAACATTCACTGATGCTCAAGAAGCCAACATGATACATTAAGGGGGGTGAAAACTTTTGAACAGGATTAATGGTCTAAATTGTTATTATTTTGTCTTCTGTAAATATCTTATGTAGCTTCTGAAGGGCAGTACTAAATGAAAAAAACACGATCTTTAAACCAAATAATAACAATTTACACCAGTTATGACCCCAACTGTATATCATGCACTGACGATTAAATGTGGGCACAGCATAATGGAGCCACAAGATACTAAATCAAGTTCATGTAATTGCAATATATGTAAAAACTGCGTAACTTTTGAACAGCACTTAAGTAATTTTAAGTCAATTAATTTTTTTTTTTTTAGGAATAAAATTATGACTGTGCAGATGAGCTTATCTTATGCTTTGTTTTATGTGTCTGTGTGAGTGTGTGTGCCATATTCATGAAACAGAGCCCATGTAGTCCTTATAATTTTGTTTTTTCTGGCTCAGTGTGAAGGCAGCATAGCATGATCATTCACATAGTGCTGAAATTACTGGGTAGCAAAAAGAAAATAAAAGGATTCCCTCACACACACATGCTGTTTTCTACAAACGGGATTTTGCGGCAGATGCATAGCAATTTAATACCCGACACAAAAGAAAAAGCTGGCTATCACAAAGGAAAAGTGGCATCATCGACAAAAGAAAAAAGTTCATGAAAACATCAGCAATACAATTTCATCAGGAAAATAAAAAACTCTTGTTTAAGACGCTGATGTAACGGGATGTTTTGGCTTCTGAGAGAATATCAATGAGTCACTCTTTGTAAATGGGTTTCGCTGTTAAGGAAAGGCTCTTCTGCTAGTCTTCTAGCTCTTCTGCTTCCTTCTAACCCACACCACACACATGAATAATGAATCCAGACGCTTCTGAGAATACAGAATAAATCTGAGTCTGAGTGTGAGAAAAAGGTGTAGTGAGTACTACAAAGAATGATTCCTATCTATTTATCATTAATATTTAATAGACATTGGGGACTTGCATAAGTATTCACCCAACTTGAACTCTGTCGCTCTGTTCTCTAGGCCTGGTGTATTGCAGGAACAGGTGTATTTATATCGAGATCATGTGACACTTTAATGGCACAGAGGTGGAATCCACTTAACTTCTGATTGCACCAGATCTGATTTAGGGCTTTCACAGCAAAGGGGGTGAATACCTTTTTTGTTCGTAAATAATGTTTACAAACTGAAAAATTTTTCATTCAATATCACTGTGTAGATTTATGGCATATAATGACAAAATTAATTTTGGCTACAGGTTGTAGAACTGCATGCTAGACAGTAATTTGGCAACTGATTACCATTGTTCTCACTGACCAATCACTGATCGCCATTGTTCTCACTGACCAATCACTGATCACCATTGTGCTCACTGACCAATCACTGATCGCCATTGTTCCCAATGACCAATCACTGATCGCCATTGTTCTCACTGACCAATCACTGATCACCATTGTTCCCAATGACCAATCACTGATCGCCATTGTTCTCACTGACCAATCACTGATCACCATTGTTCCCAATGACCAATCACTGATCGCCATTGTTCTCACTAACCTATCACTGATCACCATTGTTCCCAAAGACCAATCACTGTTGTTTCCAATAACCAATCACTGATCACCATTGTTTCCTAGTGACCAATAACTGATCACATTTGCTCCCAGTGAACAATCACTGATCACAATTTTTCCCAACGACCAATCTTTGATCACCATATTCAGAACCCTAAACTTAACATTCAATGTAGAACTCTACAACAGATTTTGAATGTACAACTCCTTTAAGAAGATATGCACCCTCAACTATCTAAAGAACCTTTGAGGAATCATGTTTTCTCCATATCATGTAGCTCTAATGGATTTTTCCCCCTGTATCTCTCTTCTCTCCTCCACTTTCCTAAATCTGAATTAATGACTCTCTTTAGGTCTTCAAATGCACCATGCTATTCAGCTTCCCGGGCCCAAAGTGGGTTTTTATGATAATTTCCGCAAGTGAGGAAAAAGCAGGTCGAATATAGTTCACAGCTGCACATTATCATATGAGAGAGAGAGACAGAGAGAGAGAAAGAGAGAGAGGTAGTCCAAGATTTAAAAGGATAGAGAAAATGTATAGTGCAGCTCATTTAAAGAGAGAGAGCGATGAGAGGCAGGACATGCACTGAGAATGTGTGGACAGCTGAGAGAGAAGAAAAATTTAATTACACTGTCTATGCAGAGAGAACAGTAAAGCAACACCCAGTGAACAAGAGAGAGAAGGAGAGAGAGAGAGAGAGTTTCACCAACTGGAGGAAACAATTTTGAGCAAAGCACAGATCGATACTCCTCAAAAGCTCCACCAGCCCACCTTTCCATGGTGCATTTGCAGCATGTTTGTGAGATTGAGCAGAAGAGATGGAAAAAGCCGGAAGCACGAAATGGCAGTACAGAGGGACAGAGATAGACAGACAGTGTGTTTGTGTGTATGTGTGAGAGCAAGCGAGCAAGAAAGAGTGTGTGTGTGAGAGAGAGAACTGGGTATGATAAGGAAAAGGAGAGAAAGAAAAATGTCTTCAGTATTTTTAGAGTCCCAAGACACCAAACAGACAGGCTGGGCATTGGCACCAACCGTGGAGAAGGCAAACACTTCTCTTCTTGCTTTCAGTCTTTCCATGTCTCTGTTAAACACACACACACACACACACACACACACACACACTCTCTTTCTCTTTTCACATGCACGCACAGTCACACTGCTTCATTTCCACACCACCTTTTATATATAAAGGTATAAAAATAATCTTTACATCATCTATGTATGAATCAACAACATAAATCCAACATAAGTAAGGAATAAAACGTGGGGTGTGCCATTAGAGAAAAATAATCAACAGTGTGGATGCTGTGATACGTTGTGAGGTGAAAAGGATTACTGTTACAACACTGAAGTTGATTATTTTTCTATAACAGGACATCCCAAAATATTTTATTTCTCTTACAGCAATTTTCTCTGTCAGCAATTATTTTCTTTATTTATTAACAAATGAGACATACTTTTTAACCGTTTACAGTTACATTTCATATTGTGAAATGCCCAGGTTAGTTAGCACTTACCTTATAGCAGCTATAAACAGTCATTCCTGCACTTTCTCTAATAACGGCCTTCACCCTGTTGTGCTTTTTTTGTTCCTTATATGGGTACTGAATGATATGCTTTAACATGAACGACTGCCTCATAACCCAAGTCGAGAAGGTTAATAACCCAGGTGTCGCACACATAACCTTCATTTCAACATGATTCTCTGTACAATTCACTCCTCCGCTCACACACAGACACAGAATTTGAGCCCTCGAGGTCATGTCAGACTTGAAAGTCATCCCAGGAGTGTGTATATGACAGAGAGAGAGAGAGAAAGAGAGAAAGAGAGTGTAGTGGAAAACAAGTTCATGTCCTTTCCCAAACACTGAGTCACTGTAGTCTTTTGAGCTCTGTGGCAGTTTAGGAGTTTCGGCCGGGTGTGACGCACTGCAGGAGCTAAAAGCCTAATTAGCATGGATGATGAGAAGCAGACATACAGCCCACTTCTTCTTTAAAGGACAGTTCTAGTCATCTGTGAGATTTATTTCCCCTGACTAATGGATCATGAGTCCATAAACTTTGAAGGTTTAATGTCATTGTTAGAGGTTTTTTTGTTTTTCACACCATTCTGTGTTGTGCGTTAATATTAGTGAGTTCCCGAAACTTGCGCACATCGTTATGTCGACTGGCTCATCTCCCATTTGCCTGGGGAGACAAAGATTACTCCTTTGCCATATTTTTCAATAATAAATCTTACTAGCTTACTCAGATGTCGTACTTCAGTTCGTAAGGATAACAGAAGGTGCATGGTAGGGAGTTCTGACCAGTGCAGTGAAAGACAATAAGCTTCAAGGCAATAAGATCTAAAATTTGTGAACCAGTCTTCACAGCTGTGGGGAGCAGAAAAGCATCTCGGAATGCACAAGTTGAACCTTGAGGTTGATGGGCTACAACATTACGTGGCCACACGTCCACACCCACATACTTGAGAAAATTTTCATAGATGGCTAGCGAGTATCAGCTGCAACCCTTTTGAGTCAATGGCCGGATAAATATTCAAATCCCAGGACATCTGCAGTTTCTGAAATACTCAAACCAGCCTGCCAGTTGCTTCTGCACGATTGGCTGACTGGATAGGGTGACTCAGTTTTCACCTTTTGCAATTTATGATGGTGATGAAACACAGTGTAGCGCTACTGCTTATTAACATTCTGTCTGAAAAATTATAGGCTCACTAAATTCTACAGCCCTGCACTGTATCCTAATGCCAAATCTCTAACCTTGGATGAGAATAATCACTGCATCTTTAAAAGGCATGTAGCCCAGTCAATGAAGGTATACATTAAAGGCATGATACCCCTGTAAACAAATCCATAACTTCCTGTCAAACAAGAGTCAGTACATCTGGCTGGGATTTCACCTCTTAGCCTCATTAGTACAGGTGAATCCGATGACCTATCAGTGAGTACACATCCAGCGAGCCTTCACAAACACCACAGACAGTGTCCAAGCAAGAGGTTGAGTACCAGTTACATAAAATTCCTTGCTTACAAAGATCCAGATAAGCACCTAACACCTAACACACCTGCTTTGCCATTAATGTTTAGTTTATGTCCATAAATAAAACAATTTGATTAGTTATGTTTTGTTTAGTAGTTGCAATTCATGGTACTACTTTTGACTAGAGCCATAGACTCTGACCAGATCAGACATCTTTTGTGAATAAACACATATTTCTGTGGGGTTTTTTTTTTTCTCCCCATATTTGTCCTCAATTTGGTCACCTATCAATTCCCACCCACCAGCTAGCTCTCCCCTCTCACACAACAGCTACCAACCAGCGAGGGTGAAGGCTAACAAGTGCTTTCTCTGAGACATGTGAAGTCAACCTCGGCATTTTTTCAAACTAATGCTGCATCACAGAGCAGCGTAACACACTCAGAGGAAAGCCCTATCCACCTTGTTCCGGATACATGAGCTCACAGATGCCTATGAATGGCTAGTGTCACTGTGATTGACGGGGGGGGAGAAAGTATGCCCCTCCCACCCACAGGGCACAGGCAATTTTGCTACCGTAGCTCTCGGCCACAGATGGATGGCTATACCTTATATGGTGAGCATACATAGTGAATAAGAAGCAGTTTGTATTCCAACTTTGTACATATTGGTGGTTTAATTAATCCTGGGATGAAGGGGAGTTAAATGATTAAATGATGGATTTGACATGGGTCCCAGTTTGCCTTTTAGAAAACAAAAAACTAGACGAAGATCACTTTTACCTATTTACATTTTTTAAAGTGAATTTTTTGCAATGTATACAGGAGATATGACATTCTTCTAGATTAAGAGGAAAATATTTTAAAGAATTTTGAACTGATGAGTCAAAAATAAGACATCTGAAAAACCTCAAAAATACAGTTTAAGGTTGTCTGCTCCAACGCTTTTTATTTCAGCCCTTTATTTATTCGCCTGTGATTATCTCAAAGCTTGAATATAAAATAAAAATAAATTAAAGACATTCATTTTCTTGGCACAATGGATAACACTGTTAATCTTTACTGCCGAGAATAACTGTTTATATGATTATAATGAATCCTGCTTATCAAATACATAAGAAAATAATGGCAACTAAACACATGACAGTGATATTAACATCCAGTCTGAGGAACAGAAGGTAAGAAACATTTACGAAGTCCATGGGGAATAATAGGGCACGATCTATAGGACTTTTTAGAATAGGTTCACATAAGCTGTGTGTGTGTGAGGTGGTAAAGTGAAGCTGTTATAGCTATAGACAGTTACTGTATTTATATACTAGAGAGTTGACACACACCATATACCCCAGGGATATCTCTGATATGTTGGTATGCACAACAAACATCATACAAATTCATATTCTTTACACACACACACACACACACACACACACACACACACACACAAACGAAAAGGCAACATTACCCTGAGGACAGTGGGAGAACTAAATAAGGAATGAAACAAAAATTCACCCCAAAAAGGGTTGTTTTTATTTATTTATTTATTTATTTTGTTCTGCAGGTGGAAACTCCTTTCTGATGAGAAAGGTCAGATGAGAATGGCCAATCTGGTTCAAGCTGACAGGAAGGATATCGTAACTGAAATAATCACTCTTTACAACCATGGTGAGCAGAACAGCATCTCACAACATTCAATACGTCAAACTTTGAGGCGGAAACGTGGAAACCCCTTGTTGAGCAGAGAGGTCAGTGGAGAATGGCCAGACTGACAGGACAGCTACTGTAACTCAAATAACCACTCTATACAACCGTGGTGAGCAGAACAGCATCTCACAACATACGCTATGTCAAATTATGTGGTGGATGGGCTACAACAGTAAAAGGCCACATCAGGTTCCACTCCTGTCAGCCAAGAACAGGAATCTGAGGCTAAAGGGCTTACCGAAACCTGATCTAAATCAATCCTCCCCTCCTAAAATGTGTAATAAATGTGCTGTAAAATGTTACCACAGGTTTCACAAGCACTCCACAGGTCTATCCCAGGAAAGTCTACATGCACACTGCGTGCTATTTGTCCAGATTTTCCTGTTCTTGCATTTATTTTCATGAAGCACAGGGACACGGAGATCAGACACTCTTTGACAGAGTTCTCTCCAGGTGATAGATTGTGTAATGTGTGAGCATTGACTGCGCATCGCTATGTCAACAAGACAACACATCACAAACGATAAATGTCATGTAGTGTGAGAAGTACAGCGATTCTGGGATTCTGAAAGCTGTGTAGTGCCCAGTGGGCAAGAAGTGAATATTATATGTGAAGAATCCTATAGCGACATGATAAAATCTCACGAAGAGCAGGTGTAAGGTTTCTAAAGCTGACCTCACCTTAAAGAAGATGAAAACAAATAAAATGTATCCCTCTTGGATTCACTTTCAACTCCACAGCGAATCGGCATGAAAAATGAATGCAGAATGTCACAAGTCTAGAACACATGAAGCAGAAATATTCATTTAATCCTCATCAGATTCACACTGTATGCATTTTTGTTCTACATTTCTAGCTCTTTCTATGATGGGAAGCACAAAGTCTCAGAGCATGTTTTGCTCAAACATGACCTTTGTGAGTGACTGAGAACACACTGGTAGACCTCTGTGTCTGTGCTTTACAGAGAGGAACCTACTTCAAATCAATAGCCTACAGTATCCAGTATCTCTGACTGGATTCAGCAGATGAAAAAAGAGTCAGCACAAGCTTTTAAGCACATCAGTCCATCAAGAAAGAAACATGAATGGCTCGTTATTGATCCTTGTACTAGAGACCCCATAATCACAATCACAATCAGTTCAACTCTATATAGATGTGTACATGCATATTGTCAAAAATAACCAGTGGTGGATTTCTCAACTTCTCTTGAAGAGAAACTCTTTTTTAATAAACCTTTCTCAGTACTTACAAGACTCCTTGGAATAATAAAAAAAAAACTTTAGAGTAGATCTGAAAAAATGACAGTGGGATGGCCTGATGTGGCACGACACAAAACAGAGGACCATTGCTAATCCGAAGTGGATTATTTTTCTCATGACAGCACAATCCGAGTGTTTTATTCTTTTCATGCCACAGCAATTTGTCACTGGTTATAATTTTTAATTGATCAATTAATATCATGCTTTTGAACTGTTTAGAGTTACATTTAATGTTGTGGAATGTCTGCAAGTTATCACTTATGTGATATCACACATATAAACAGTCGTTCCATCATTGGATCTCTTTCTTAAGTCAAAAAAAAAAAAAACTCCTCTATCTTGAAGACTTTCCCATAGTGGATCACTTACTGACACTGGAGACTCCTTCCTTAAAAGCTACCTCCATGAGCTGTTACTATAGAAATGATGACATATTAGAACATAAATATAAACCTGAGATTTGAATTATTACTGTCTGAGCTGCTGTTATAGAAAATCAATTAACACCCGCTAATCAATCAGGTGATATAAATAAATATATGTGTAATCACACTTAATTTCTGAATTTGAGCTGCCATAGTACTAAAAAGCTATTTCATTTAAAAGTAAATAAATAATTAAACCTGCAGCATTGTAGTTGTGAGGTGTAATGAAGCTGAGAAATTGTGTGTGTATTGCTGTTACTGGAGTCCTGAGAACCCCACAGAGCCATACGAGCACCAAAAAATTGTTTTGATGTCTTAAACCCATGCATCTTGAAAGCCTGTCTTTAATAGTGCAAAGCTACTGCATTCAGCTGTACATAAAGTCAGCACTACGACCTTATAGTACTTAGGCGTGCATTTATTTTTTTTCTCAAACTATGTTTTGGTACAGTAAAACAAAAACTATTCATATGTATTAGAACATCTTCAAACATGAATAGAAACTGTGTGTGTTAATACATCATTTACCTAAGGGCAGTGTTCATAGGGCTACATAAGCACTTCATAACAACACAAACAAGCATTCATAACTTTTTTAAAAGGCTTATTCTAAAAGGCATCAGCTGTCATAAGGATTCATTTTGTCAATCTGATATCATGCCATCATCATAACACCCGAGTCAATGAAATAGGTTTTTGCTGACATAAATTTATGTGCTGTTAAATTAGTTTAATATTTGTGCTTATAAGATTGCTATGAATACCTATGGCAATGCTGTGATATTGTAAACAAAAATGAGTATGTTTTTGTGCTTTGTTCAACACATCATCACATCATCATACCTGATCTATACTGAGCTACAGTCAGTTGTCATGATGTTTTACATGAATGCAACCCTTATCTTAATATCACTACGTCGCTTGACACAGGTGTTATGTCAACCTGACATCAAAATTGACAAACGCTGTCTTTATGACAGCTGACAATATGTAGTATGTAGTATGACAGTATGTACAGTATGTATATGTAAGTTGTCATGAAGCCATTATGTAGGTGTCAAGTTGACATAACACTTATGTCAGCTTTATGACTTTATGCCATGATGACACTTATGTCAGCTTTATGACTTTATGACAGCTAATGACTTTTGAAATAAGCCTGAGTAGATGGCAGTGTAGGTTTATGTCAGTTGTTATGAAGCACTTATGTAGGCGTCATGCTAACATAACATTTATGTCAACATTACTGTTAATTAACATAGGTGTTATGTCAACTTGTCATTAAAACTGACAAACACTGCTTATATGACAGCTGAAGGTTGTTGAAATAAACCTATATAAATTTCCATGTAGGCTTATATCAGTTGTCATGAAGAGGTTATGTAGGTATCATGTTGACATAACACTTATGTCAGCTTTTCACTTGACATAGATGGTATGCCAACTTGACATAAAAATTAACAAATGTTGCCTTCATGGCAGATGACCATTCTTCATATAAGTCTGCATAAATGTTTATGTAGATTTATGTCAGTTATCATGAAGCAGTTGACATAACAGACATGTTGACATAACACTTATGTCAGTTTTAATTTTTCACTTCACACAGATGTTGTGTTAACTTGACATCAAAATGGACAGATGTTGCCTTTATGATAGCTGACAGCTAGTCAAATAAGTCCGCATAGATGTCTATGTAGGTTTATGGCAGTTGTTATGAAGTGCTTACATAGGTGTCATGTTTGACGTGATGACAGCTTATCCGTCTGATCTAGATCTATCACAAAGGATTGGAGGAAGTATTACTGGAGGGTTGGGCTGTACGCCGATTTTACAAGTCTGCCTACATATCAGAGAATAAGGTGGGAAAAAACCCTGGTCTTTCCTCCTCTAAAGCCCTTTCTACCCATGAAAAGTGAAACGGAGCAGAGAAATAATGAAGCACAGTCTTGCTTTGGTGAAGAATGGAGGATTACTGTCAGCTTAGAAGCTTGGCTTTCCTACTTTACCAAGCTGAAATCTTAGTCACACCTCTACTGTCTGGGCCTACAGGGCCATGGCTGGGTCATAGTGAATCCCACAATGAGACACGTCTAAGGGTTCAAGGCCAATGTCATAGTGATAATGCTTCGGGAATCGGTTTATCCCTGGGCCATTCTGATGGAAACAGACATGGCAGTTCTTATCTCAGAACAATATTTTAGTGTGCACTGAAGGCTTCATGATTAATTCTGGCTTCAATTCTACATAATTGATTGCAATATTCGTGAGCGTAGATAATGTTAGATAACTTGTCAGATAACCGTGTGAGCAAGTGGCCCGATATGAAGCTCACAGTACACAGACCACACTTATTAACATGAACGTGCAGCATTCATTCTGTCATCCTTAGTAACTGCCTGGTCAGGGCTGCGGTGGTTTAAATTACGCTACATATTTTAGTGCACATCTCGAAGGATTCATATTTAATGAAAAAGTGGCCACACCCACTTTGGGTTTAAATCCCAATACAGATACGGATACAGATAGTAGCATTGCATTAGACCCCTAATAAAGTTACATAACTAGCTAATATCAGATATATTTTTAGATTATACTGACTATAACTGATTCTTTTTTAAAGATTACAGTTACGTGATCAAAAACTAGTATAATATTATGCCATTTACAACCATGCAGCGCAAAACCCTTATAGGAAATCTGTCATGTGACCTCTGCAGCACTAACACATTAAAAACGCATTGATGGTCCCTTTAAGGCCAATGCCATAGCATGATCCATAACCTGAAACTTGCTGACTAACGCCATCCAATACATGGGACATCATCTTTATCTACCAGTGTCTCGTAACCTTATTCCTGAAAGGTTGTGGCATACACACAGACACACAAATATTTAATCTGCTTGGTCAAATCAGCTCAGTAGGCTTATAGGCGTACTATAAATGACTCATACGGCTACATGATCTGCGATATAGTCTTTCAGGCAGACACCTGAAACAGCAAAAAGCCATTTCATCTGATGGGAATAAAGGTCTTTAAAAAATGTGACCATACCACAAATGAGATGCTGCGCAGGAAAAGAGATTATTTGGAAGAAAAGTCATGGCCCTGAACTTCATTAGTATTCAGAGACATTGTGCGAATTTAATGCATTTCAGGATAAGTGGAGACGAAAGACCTTAAAATCCACTCACAGCTTGTAGTGAGCCGTCGCTGCAACAGAGGTTCTCAAACAATTATTCAAATGGGGGAAATTTGCACTTATTACAAGTTATCTCAGCACGCATCAGCAGATTTGGAAACATCCTTCAGAGATTTCAGTGAATATACTCTGTAAAACAGCAAAACAGTTGTTGGCCTGAAGCTGAGCTATAGCTCGGCATTAGGAAATGGGGTAGAAAGTGTGCTGCACGTCAGTGCTGTTGTGTTTGCTTCAAAATGTCATTGGAATTCACTTCTAAGCAAAGCTTTGGGGAGCATTCGAAATACTTCATGGCAGCCTATAATGTGGATATTGATGTGTCATTGCCATTTCATCTCAGCATTTCATGCTCCAAGCACCGCTTACAATCTGTATACACCACACGAATTAGTCTTTTCTGAACATCAAACACCATGAAATCAGGCTTTTTGAGCATGATGTTTAAAAGGATGTTTGACATTTTGGAGGAAAAATGTCGCACTGCTGATTCAAAACACTCCACCGCAAAATGTTCGCTGGTGAAGTAACAATTTATATGTCTTAACACAAAAGAATGCTAGAGTTCATTCAGATTTAACACTATTCAATAAAGGTGCAGTTTGTAATGTTTACAGCCCACTGTTGCTTGTTAACTAAATAGCAATTGCAAGGAAAACATTAACAAGCCTTTGACTTCGACAAAATTGTCTACAACCACCTCTGTCGGACCTCAGTGAGACATGCCTCAAGAGACACCTTTTAGGGAAACAAGCAGCTCTTTTCCAGTTGGGGGCTAAGCCAATTTCAGGGCCAGAAAAAAAACATAGAAGCAGAAGCCTGAAACAGATAATGTACTGAAAGCCATTGCAAAAAGCAAATGAAAGTCAGTCGTATCAAAGATATCCTTAAAATTCAATGATTATACCAAGTCTAGACATGTGTAAACATTATACAGCGAATCTTTAATCTTCTTCTGTGCTAGAATAGTGATATTTCAGTATGCATTTAAGCAGCAGAATGAAAGAGATAAACTGGCAAAATCCATCCAGTGGCTATTAAAAATCATCTGGCTTGTTTTTTATTTATTTATTTATTTATTTATTTATTTATTTATTTATTTATTTATTTATTTCTATCAGAGTATCATTCACTGTGATGCCATATCTGTTTTCTTGCTACCTCTGAAAGGCAGCTAGAGAGTTGGCTAGGATATTTGCCAATTATGAATGTAAAACGAAAAAAGCACACAAGCTGAAGTGCAAAATTTAGCTGGCACTAAAGCTAGATATAACCAAACAGGACATTAATGAACAACTAAGGGGATTCCTTTGATTTATACCCATTTAGAGAAGTATTTGGCCAGACATTTGGTTAAAATAGGCTGTAACATTAATGACAGGCTGAGTTGTTGAATTGAGTAAAAGATTAGGTACATATTTCAACTAATTACGAACTAGCTTATTTATTTATTTATTTATTGCTATCAGGGTGACATTCACTGTAATGCCATGTTTGTCTGGCTACCTGAGAAAGCCAGATAGAAAGTTTTTCACCAATTAGCTTAATAATTAAAAAAATGAATGGAAAATGGAAAAGCCCACAAGCTGAAGTGCAAAAGTTAGCAAACACTAAAGATGGTTGCAATCCTGTTTAAAGTAGTATTTGACAGGAAAACGTGGTTAAAAGTTGTAATTTAGTCAGGCTGAGTTGTTGAACTGAGTGAAATCTACATCTTTCAAATATTTGTTTACACGCGTGTTTCTATAATACTAGGTAATATATATTTTGCTATAAGAGACATTTACTCTGTTTGGTGATACTTGATTTCTTTCTACCTATAAAAGGCAGATAAAAAGTTTTATTTTGTTTTTCTTTGTTTTATGATGTTGGCCCATTAGCTAAATAAAAAGCTGGAAAGTTTCACCAGCTGATGCTGAAAAGTTAGCTAGCGCTAAAACTGGACTTCAAGTAACAACTAAGGAACTGACCAGACATATTGGTTAAAATAGGCTGTAACATTATTGAGACGATTGGATAAATTTTTCAACTACTTACTAGGTAAGTACATGTTTCTAGAGTAGTAACTAATCTATATTTTTGCTATCAAACTGACATTAAGGCGACGCCATGTTTGTTTTCTTGCTACCTGTGAAAGGCAGCTAACTCAGCTAAAGTGCAAAAGTGACAGTAGCTAGCACTAAAGCTAGCTGTAACCCAGTTGAATAGTAATATTAACTTAGTTTAATGTTAAATATTAACAACTAAGGAAATGGTTTAACATGTTTAAAGAAGTACTTGACCAAAAATAGTGATTAAAACAGGCTGGAACATTAATGTCACGGCTAAGTTGTTGAATATTTACAGTACCTGCCAGTTTTAATAGGAGTATTATCAGATAAGACCTAGACTTTTAAAAGTACTATTTGGGTTTATACTACTAATTTTGAGATTCAGACTACATATTAGATTCGCAGAAAGAAAATAAATCATATTACTATATTACTATGTAACAGACAAGCACAGGAATTTTTTTTAACGGTCCCCAAAACTTAGATCAGTTTGAAATCTCAGTTTGCCAGATTGTTTACTATAACAGAGCTGATTTGAGATGTTTATTTATGAATTAACTCTTAATTAAATGAACTGGATTAACGTTTCCAGGGTTTATTTACGTCCAGGACTTGTTTATGGACTTGACGTGAACTCTGGGCGTGATTATTCACACGGTGCACCCCGCCCTGCTCGCTCCA
>CM041002.1:3077766-3125447 GCA_022985145.1 Pangasius djambal | reverse complement strand
ATATATATATATATATATATATATATATATATATATATATATATATATATATATATATATATATATATATATATATATCCAGCATGCTTTTTGGATGGCGTAGGAATAAAAGAGTTTTCCTCGCGCGCGTTAAAAAGAGGCACTGAGCATCCAACAGGCACAACGCACGCGCCCATGCATCCTCACTGAGGTCTTGAAAGCACATCTGCACAAAATGCACATGTCAGTACAGTAGCAGAGCTGTGTGTGCGTTCATTATTATATGACCAACATAGTGATCAGTTCATGAGTTTGATTAAAAAAAAAAAAATGGAATCCTCTTTTAGAAACTCAGTAACAGAATAAAACAGACGATGTGCGCCTCTCTCTCTCCCTCTCTCTCTCTCTCTCACACACACACACACACACACACTCATACATACCTATATTACATGTGTTGTGCCTTATACAGTATCAAAAGCCTCGTTGTAGCTGACTTTAAACCACTGCACAGTTTGCACAAGCCATATCAGTCACTTCTGTAGGGTAAATTCCGCTGCATGTATAGATTTCTCCACAATGCACCACATTCACACAGATAAATGTTTCCCTGTATATTATAGAGAAGACGCACGCGGTGGGAATAGGAAATATGACCAAAATGTGTATTTCTGTCATCTCAGACCAACAACAACAACAACAACAAAAAAGGAAACAATGTTGCAGAAGCCACTTTATTATTCATGGTGGAATGAAAGACATGCATTTCACGGCATGGTGTGTCTTTGACTCTTTTCTTTCTCCTCTCTTTATTTGATTCTTTTCTCCTTCCTTTCTTCCCATTTATTGCCTCATTACAGATCATTCCTAGACCTGAAGGACCTATTATAAGAGTGCAATAAATAAATAGCAGTAAGAATGTAAATGCAATGCTTAGAAACATGCAAAAACAAGCCAGCGTGGTCTGAAAGCTGGGGAAAAGATTGCAAGATATCTTAGACTAGAAATAAATAAATAAATAAATAAAACCTGCTTATGGACCATATTAACCCGAGCACCACATGAGCATCAGTATGTTTCCTTTAGATAAGATAAACTGTCCGAAGCCATTTCTCTACAGATGCATACCCTATCTAGTGATAAAACTGCCCAGAGCCGTGCAATGCTTTCCATCTCTATGCAAAAGAGTCACAGCATCTTCCTTTACCTTCAACACGCCTTTCTGTCTCCTCTTCTGATTCCTCTGCAAAAGGAAAAAAAAAAAGAGAAAAGTATGCTCAAGAATTCCTCCACCAGATCGCCTCGTATCCACTAATGCGCAGAGCAGAATGCAGTTTTCTGTTTCTCCACACTGCACATGAGAGCGGTCCTAGTCCTGCTGTATCACCTGCATCCCCGGAGCGGATCTGTAGGCAGCTTCAGCAGCGCGCAGAGGCGAAAAACACCGCCCACAGCGCCCGAGCAGCCCCGCCCCCGCCGACACAAACCCCGCCCCGTCACCCAAGGCTGCAATCTGATAGGCGAGCTTGCGTTCTGCGCGCTATGTAAATGCGCCGTGACGTCATTATTGTTGTCCCCTTCCCCCTTATTCCTAGCTACAAACACTGTTTAAAAGTGATCGAGTTTGCTCATACACGTTGAGTATGGGCTCAGATGAATGGAAATATTACACAAGAGGTTCATGTTATTTATTTCATATTTATTCATTTTTTTTTAATCGCCCTTCTAAACAAACTAGGATGCAAATCTAGAAATCACACAAGAAAAAGTATTGTGGATATGTTGTTGTCTTTAGCCATTTTTTTTTTTTTTTTTTTTTTTTTTACATAAGAGGAATTTGAGAAACTGTGTTTAAATTAAAATAAACCAAAATAAAATATGTGCAGATGGATACAGTAGAGTGGTGTTTCCTGAAAGAATGGGGATGCATAGTTGTTAGTTAGGACAATAATAATAATAATAATAATAATAATAATAATAATACAAACTTTGAAAAAAAAATACAAATATTTACAAATTGGAGAAAAGAAAGTATAAAAAATTTTTGCTACTTCTCTGCTACTCAAAAAGTTTTGCTAAAGTTTTGCTACTCAACCAGACCAAAGTAAGTTTTATTCATAAAGTACATTTAAAACAATAATTACCCAAATAATTACCCAAAGAATAAAATATCAGAACAGAGACTTAAATATAGACAAATTAAAAAGTAATAGTGAGAGATGAAATAATAATAATAATAATAATAATAATAATAATAATAATAATAAATAGGAAAATTTAAAAACCCAAAGTATGAAAAGATATAATTTTCATTTTGATTTAAAAATGGTAACTGACAAGGCAGTCCTGATATTTAGAGTTAAGTTGTTCCACATCTTTGGCACAACGACTGCAAAAGCACGGTCACCCTTAAGCTTCAGCCAAGATTGTGGAACAGCCAAGAGTAACTGATCTGAAGACCTCAGAGCCCTAGAAGCTGAGTGTGGACAGAGCAGGTCCACGATGTAGGAAGGGGCTAGCCCATTAAGAGCTTTTAAAACAAATTAAATGGGATCTTGTCCTGACAGGGAGCCAATGAAGACAGCTGAAAGGTTGTAACTTAATTTTGTTCACTGTTTTTTTGAACCAAATGAATCTTCACCATTTCACCACTTCACCTTTTAGCTAGAGAATCAAAGGAATTCTGTAGAATCATGTCAACAACGTTGGCCGTGGCTAATTTTATTGAGTCTGAAGAATGGGACCAAGCTGCCAATTTCTGACCTTCACTAAATAATAGGTAGCTATTACAGAACTGAACACAGAACAGAAACAGAAAAGCGTTCACCTTATATCATTAGGAGATCTTGAGTTCAAGTCCCCATGATGCCACCGCCATCTGCGGCCAGAAGCCAAAAGAAGCAAAATTTTCCATGCTCTCTGAGAGGGAGGGATGGAATACTCTGTGTTCCCTGTCAATCACAGTGATACTAGCCCATCATGGGTGTCTGTGACCTCATGTATGTGGAAGAAGGCAGATATCGCTTTCTTCAGAGTTTGACCTAGCATGAGCAGCAGTTTGAAATGGTGTGACTGGCTGCCTGGCTTCACATATCTCAGTGTTAGGTAGATGGCTAAAATGGGAGAAAATAGCTCGCTAATACATTTTTGTTAACAGTTAAAATGACAAACAGTAGTGAATGCTAAAACTCATGACTATATCTACTCTATTTCTATCACGTGTGTCAACAAAAACGTGCACAGAGGATTAGTAAAACAAGTTAGCGGTTAGTAATCTTAGCCAAAGTATGTCACTAGGGCAACATTAACAGCTCTGGCAAACGATAAAAAAAAAATTGAGAAGGTAATAAAAGAGATATTTAGAGAACAAATGCACAGATGTGTCTTTAACCTTACTATCATTCACAGTTACCACCTGCAGAATGCACATTTGGAGTAAATCTGGGTAAAGTAATTTTTAAAAAAATTATTGGTATGTGGTACCAATATCATTTGTAAAAAAAAAAAAAAAAAAAAAAAAGATACATTCCAGTGTTCCTTAAGTATTCCTGGTCTCAAACTTGGCTTCTCCATAGTCTTGGTCTACAAACATACCTATAACACTGACTACTCACTACTGTATTAGCACACATCGGTGTTACAGATGCACGCATAGAGATAGTTGAGTCTTGGCACTTGAGTTTAAGGCTTCTGCCAAATTGGTCCTGTACATGTTCTTCCCTCCTGCCTCTGAGATTTCTTTGAGTCTGCAATGTGAAACGCACTGCTGAAAGAACTGCCAGCTGCACACGTGTTCATAAACAATTCGATCTCCATCTGCTAAACGCGTGCGCACATTAATTGGTTTTCATTGCCTTGCATCACAGAGACACACACATGCATATTTTACCTCATTAAAATGGAATGCTCTTTTACTGAAGACAAATGATTTGCACGAAAGCTGGAAGGGTTACGTCAATTTTGTTACAGCTCGGATCTTCCCAGTCCCAAATTCCAGTCTTTTTCATTTATTCATTTATTCATCTTCAGTGACCATTTTATCCTGGTGGATCTGGAGCCTGTTCCAGGAAACGCAAGCTTTAAAAGCTTGTTTCCTGATGTACACATTAATCCCCTTTATAAACCCTATAAATAACCACATGTGAAAATAATATTCTTCTTTTTTTTATATCAAGATCTTTATTTTATCCTTTTTTTTTCTATATTCTGAACCAAAAATCTAAGTTTCTAGATGATTCCACATTCATGAAATTCTACGTGTTCAATCCTATCCCTAATTAGAAGGATATTACAGAGGAAGTTCACAAAGTGTTGATTATTGGGGGATGTACATTAGATTTTATACTGAAAAAATGTCCTAAAATATGTTTTTAAGAATGCTATTATCATGATTAAACAATATTCAAACATAGTTTACTGTTAACAAATTTCTCTTGAAAGTGTAAAATAAAAATTTTACTTCAAACATCATCCAAAGACTAGATTTTTGTTCATTTTCATAAAAAAAAAAAAGTTTTATTAAATATGTAAATAATTTGATTAAATGAAGTCACATTTTTGGAAAAAAAAACTTTAGAAATACTTGAAAGAATATTAGTAAGAGAAGATTGATTGTGATATGTATTGTCTGAAAAAAAAATACGCTATTCACCCGCAGGGATTTGTCGTAAGTTTATATGAAACCTAAGAAACGTATAAGTCAACCATAAAACTAACACTAAACTTAACTTTTGTAACTTTTCATACCAATTCAGCTATTATGAATTTGCAAGCATGAGACTAGGTTAGGACATTATAATTACAAACGACTATAATGACATAAAAATGACAATAATGACATGTTATCTGTTATATGCTGATACGGCAATGACAAAGCTGATTGAACGAATCTCCAGTTTCAACCCCGGCTACAAAAGAAGCCTGTTTTGTTTTTTCAGTCCACTTTGTCTCTGTTACTATTTCATCAGCTTGATCACAAATTCAGCAGTGCTGTGAGTCAGACTGGAGATCAGTGTTGTCAGTCAATTCGCCATTTGATTCATCCTGTGAATCATCTGAAAGAGGAGGAATCCAAATAACGTTTGTTTAACCTCAAATAGGTGTGTGTGTGTGTGTGTGTGTGTGTGTGCATGTGTGGCGATCATTACTAATCCATTAGATCAATAATCCACGTCTTACTTCTTGACTTCTTGATTTTTTGCTTGTAATGAAAAACATGTATCAGAGCATACAAACCTGACAATTAAAGGAATCCTGTTGTTGGTGGTCTATTGAATATTCCAACCTATATCAGTGATGAGGCATGTATCATGTGTGTGTGTGGTGGTCTGGGAAAACCCATCATGGGTGGCTGTGGCAAAATTCGAGAAAAAAAATTAGGTTTTCACACCTCTGCTTTAAGAAAACATAAATATATTTGACCAAAATTCAGAAATGATTTTATTTAGGCTACTTACTTACCTTGGCTGTCTGCCATGCAAAGATCACATTGGGCAAGGAGTAGCGATGTAACTAAATACTAATACATTACGATGGTTGAGATTAGGGAATGTGTGTGATGCAACCAAAAGTCGCATAAGCAGGAGATTTGTTACATGCGGATATGAGAAAGCAGTCAGATATGAAACTTGCAGACCACATTGCATGATGCCTTTACAGTATTTATTTATGACAAGCTAACAGTGCTATTATTTCTACGTCTGGGATTTTTTTCACCCAGTGCTTTCCAGTGAACACTCAGAAACTGGACTGAAAGAGCACACACACAAACATACATACATACATACATACATACACACACAACTGTGCATCCTCCACCCTCTTTGCAATTTTTTTGCAAGTTTTTGCACATTACAGTACATTATGCTGCTACAATATTTATTAAACTGTACATAGACTGCTACTTCTTATGTTTACACTATTTCAGCAACTTATATTTTACTCTTTGCACCATTGTCACTGGATTCACTTTCTAATAGAACTGTGTACTGGTCGGCGCTGCACTGGGACTTTTCACTGGGAAATGACGATAAACTCCACTTGACTTGACTTGTGTTTCCATGACCATAGTAGTAGTACTAGGATTCATATTTAAACCCACTTTGGGCTTCAATCCAAATACAGATACAAATATTTGGAGCACTAAACAAATCCAGAAACATACCGTCATTGCCTTACACACCTAGTAAGGAGCCAGTTTAACAAAAACGAGGGTAAAAACGCTCAGTCTGCGTAAAGATGTCTAAAACCTTGCTAGCTAAGTGTTCTTTACTCTCACACAGTGAATGTCATGCTTTGATCACGTTGTTGGCTAGCTATGTGCTGTAGTGAAACAGACATGAGCCTAATCAATTCAATTTTTAATTAAACCGAGACACTGTATATGCAAATAACACAGCAATTTCAGTTCAGGAAAGTCTACAGTTTTGGACGTCACTGTTTTTCCACACGTTTAAAAAAAAATGCTTAAACCAGTCTTTATAAAGCATCTGCAGTCTTCTAGGGTCTGCCAGCTTTAAAAAAATGGAACAGGCAGACAAATCCAAAAGGCAAGGCAATATTCAATATGATAGACAGAGGTTAGAGGATTAGGAAAAGATACTAAATAAGGCTACATAGAGAAAATGCATAACTTTCGCTAAGATCAAAACCAGGTCAAAAAGGTCGCTGCTGGAGAGAGATTTTGCAAAGAAACCATGAACTCAGGTTCGATTATATAGGATAGCTCCAGATTGATGAGAGGTGTACTTAATCAGTAAGCAAGAGAGCTTGAATGGAGATATATTGAGTGGTTACTTCCTGTTTCTGAAACAGGAGAGGGCTGTGCATTATGGGAAATGTAGTCAGTTAACGACTGGACAGTGAGGCTGACATGTTACTTAGCCTCTACAATCATTTTAGTTGAATATCCTTCTTTAATATGTAAAAGATTTTTAATCATAAAAAAGATATGTTAAGAATTGTACAGAGACTTAAACAGTATTTTACTGCCAGATGTTAATCCATAAAACACATTTCTTCTACTGATATAGATGTATTTCCAGAAATGTGTGTGATGAACCTATTGTTCTTTTGGAAAATGAGGCCAAGTACAAAAGAGCATAATCCATAATAATTGACAAAGGAGAAAGTCAAAAGATCACATAATCAGAGAAGATCACAAAATCAGTGTTCAGACAGACAGACAAATAGATTTGGTGGGTTTGGAAAGTATTCATAGCCCCCCTTCAGATTTTTGTACACTTTATTGTATTATAAATTTAACTTGAATTGGATTAAAATTATGTCTGCACCATCATTTACACAATAATTCATAAAGACAGAACAAAAACAAGATTTTAGAAAGTTTTGCATAAACAAATCTATGGGGTTCAAGTCTGGGCTTTGGCTGGGCCATTCAAGCACATTCAGAGACTTGTCCTGAAGTCACTCATGTGTTGTCTCGGTTCTGTGCTTCAGGTCATTACCATGCTGAAACGTGAACCTTTTGCTCAAGGGTGAGGTTGTGTGCCCTCTGGAGAAGGTTTTCTTTAAGGACCTTTGTATTTGGCTCCATTCATCCTTCCCTCAATACTGATGAGTCTTCCAGTCCCTGCCACTGAGAAGTTCCCCCGTATCATGATGCTGCCACCACCATGCTTCACTCTATGGACAGTATTAACCACTTGATGAGCTGTAACTGGCTTTTGCCAGACATAGCGCTTATAGTTCTGCTTGAAGAGTTCGATTTTTGTCACTTCAGACCAGAGAATATTTTTCCACAAGCTCTCAGAGTCCTTTAAGTGCTGGCCATATGCCTTTTATGAGGAAGGTTTTAGACATCTTCAGACAGATTGTTTTTTCACTTTTTTTTTTTTAAACTGGCTCCTTACCAACATGATCTTTGAAGGAAGATAGTCTAGGCAATATATATGTATATATATATATATATATATATATATATATATATATATATACATACATACATATATATACGTATACTGCCTCAAGATCTCTTCGATCATCAAGTCAATTATTCCTTTCAGTCCCACGTTCACATTCCAAAGCCAAAGGTGACCGGGCTTTCTCGGTGGCTTTGGTTTCACTTTGGTTTCAACGTCAGTTGTTTTTACATGTGCTTTATAAATAAATAAACTAAACTATATATAAAGGTTAAAAATATATATGGTTTCTTAAAAAAGAGAGATGAAAATGTTTAAAACGAAAGCAATTCTAGCATGCTCATGGGATGAAAGTACCACAAATAAAGCTATTACTGAGACCATTCTAAAGTCTTCTGGAGAATACATGTGTAGCACATGCAAAAGCTCTTCAGTTTTCTATGGGCCTCTGTGCTCTGTTGCTTGGTCAGGGGTTTTAACAATAGGAGGCACTCATTCTTTAGTCCTGGTCCAGGTATAAATGCAGGGGTTAAACCAGGCAGGATGACAGTTCGCCAGTTGGAAACAGCTTGAACAAACCAACCAGCCATCACAACTATGGGCAAGGTAAGAACCAAAGTTAACGCTGGTATAAACACATTAAAAAATGTATCATGGCCTGCTGATGTAATTCATTCCCTTATACCTACAGGTTATCTTCTATGAGGACAGGAACTTCATGGGGCGCTCCTATGAGTGCACTAGTGATTGTTCTGATTTGTACTCTTACATGAGCCGCTGCCACTCCTGCAGGGTGGAGAGCGGCTGCTGGATGGTCTACGACAACACCAACTTCATGGGAAACCAGTACTTCATGAGGAGGGGCGAGTACGCTGACTACATGAGCATGTGGGGCTGGGGCAACAACTACATCAGGTCCTGCCGCATGATCCCCATGGTATGGTATGGTATTACATTTGAAATGTCATTTGGAACATGCCTGCCACAAAATTGACCCCTATATTTGATCTTTTCCCAAACAGTACAGAGGAGCCTACAGAATGAGGATCTATGAGAGGGATAACTTCATGGGTCAGATGATGGAGGTGACGGATGACTGTGATTCCTTCATGGATCGCTACCACTGGTCCAACGGCTGCATGTCGTGCCATGTGATGGACGGCCACTGGCTCATGTATGAGTATCCCCACTACAGAGGCAGGATGTGGTACTTCAGGCCTGGAGAGTACAGGAGCTTCAGGGACTACGGTGGCATGAGGTTCATGAGCATGAGACGTATCATGGACTCCTGGTATTAAAATGAATGTAAAATAATGTGATCAAAAGCACAGTTTGAATAAAAGTTGGCAAATTATTATCTAATTCAAATATTGCATTATCTTTTCATTTACACCTTGAGATAATATTATGGCAGTGGCTCCCAAAGTGAAAGTACCCATACATAATATAAACAAGTAATGATCTCAGTGTTGTCCATTTCGGGGAAAAGGTTCTAAGTACAACTCAAAAACAGTGCATTTCCTGCATTATGGTATCATAACAACTTAAATCCAAAATGTGAAATTATTTGTGGGTTAGATTTTGGATTAAATTAACTGCATAGCCTAAAACAGGACGTTTTAACTAAAAACAGCTCGAAGACTGAAGGTGAAATTAGAATCACTCAAATGTGGAAATGCTTTTTCTTTTCGATCCTACAACATGCCGTTGAGCAGTTTGCACTGAATGTAGTAGAGAATTGTAGAAACAAATGCTTGCTCTTTAATGTAGAGCCCTATAATTGAGTGTTTCTCTACTGGAGAGGATTCCAAGTATAACACCTTTAGTAAGCAAAGGACATTCCAGGAACCTTTTTTTTTTCCCAGAGTGTGTACTTCCATGTACCAGGCTTCAAGGCAGTTAGTTGTATTATGATTTTTCTTAGTACTAAATACCAGAATTATGAATTATGGTTTTTAAAGGTGATACTGGTTGGCTTGATGACTCACTGGAAATATGAGTCATTGGAAATAAAAATATTTGTATATCCGACGCTCTCAGTTATAAACTCTAGATGAATAGGTCTCAGTTTTGCCCTTCATATCAAAGCTTGCTCTTTGTCTAGAACATTGCCTAATACTGATTGAACTTTGTCTAGACTGTTTTTAATATAAGCAGTTTGATGACATTCTGTCACCATGTAGAGCTTATAACTACTTTTATGACCTATTTTGGAGCAAACTAAATTGTATGAAACTAAAATTTGTTGTTATACTTCTTTCATCTGCTACCGTTAGGGGTCGCCACAGTGGATCATTGGTCCACGTATTTTTGATTTGGCACAGTTTTTACATTGGATGGCCTTCCAGATGCTACCATCCCTAATTTTATCCAGGATTGGGACCGGCACTGAGAGCACACTGTTGCATGCGGTTCCCTGGCCGGTGAGAGCACTGTGGCCTAACCACTAGTGCTCTGGGGACCCTGAAGCTAAAATATCAGGATAGTAATTCCATATTTAATATTTCTACTGCGCTAATTTTAATGTGCTAAGTAAGATCAATAATGGTGCCTTGGAAAACACTGTGGAGGTTACAACATTAATCAGATGTACCACCCTACTTGTATGATGTGTGATCTGTCACATACAAAATGGAGTGAAAAACAATCAATAACATTTTTAGGGAAAAAAGGACAAATTAAAAACTTACAATAACCTACAATAACCTTACATGAGTGTGCAGACCCCTAAACTAATCCTTTGTTGAAGCACCTTTTATTTTTATTACACCACTCAATCTCAATATTTTCTCACTCTTTCTTGCAAAAACATTCTAGATCCATCAGATAAGTGTAAGGGCATCTCCTGTGCACATCCCGCTTCAGGCCACCCCACAGATTTTTAGTTGGATTCGGGTCTGGGCTCTGGCTAGATCATTCAGAAACATTAATCTTCTTTTGGTTAAGCCATTCCTTTGTTGATTTGGATGTGTGCTTTGGGTCATTGTCGTGCTGAAAGGGGAAATTCCTTTTCATCTTGCACCGCTGGTATGGTATTCTTTTTGTTGCATCAAACATACCTTTTGGAATTATGGAATTATTATAACTTTTGGAATTTGGCCTTATCAGACCATAAACATTTCCCACATAGTTATGGGTGATTTAGTTGAGCTTTTTGTGAGAAAGGGCTTCCATCTAGCCACCCTACCCCATAGCCCTTGAAGAATATGAGAGACTGTTGCCACATGCAGAGAATAATCAGTACATGTCAGATATTCCTGCAGCTCCTGTAATGTTGCTGTAGGTCTCTTGGCAGCCTCCCTGGTAAGTTTTTGTCTTGTCCTTTTATAAATTTTGGAGGGATGTCCTGTTCTTGGTGATGTCACTGTGGTGCTCCATTTTCTCTATTCGTCGATGATGGCCTTTACAGTCTTCTATGGTACATCTAATGTTTTATACCCCTCTCCTGGTCAATATCTTTCAACAAGTGAGATACCATGCATGCTTTGTGAGCTCTTTGTAGACCATGGCTTCAACGGTCAAATAAAACCAAGAAGATGTGAAGAAAATCCTACAGAAACATCTGATCTTTATTTGGGGTTAATCAGAATAATTTCATTGATGACAGCTGTATACATGAGATTGAACACAAGTTTGAATGTGATTGGTTCAAATGACTCTTGTCATTTTTAATGAAGGTGTACACTCTTAGAAAAGTCTCCTCAAGTGTTCTCGGGATGGTTTTGGGTTCTTAGCTTTATAAATAGACTCTACTTGGAATCCGCTCAGATAATGAAACCCTCTGTTGAAGGGTTGTACATAGAACTCTTAATCCCTTAGTCCCTCTCTTCTCCTAGAGGAACTAACCAAAGAACCATACAGTCCTTATTTTCTAAGAGTGTAGAGATGTTCCTAGAGTGAAGTGAAGTGAAGTGGAGTGACGTGACGTGTAGCCAAGTATGGTGACCCATACTCGGAATTCGTGCTCTGCATTTAACCCATCCAAGTGCACACACACACAGTAGTGAACACACACCCGGCAGCCTTTTTTGCTGCAGCGCCCGGGAAGCAGTTGGTTCACCACCTCAGTCGTGGTATTGAGGGTGGAAGAGAGCGCTGGTCATTCACTCTCCCCACCTACAATCCCTGCCGGACCTGAGACACGAACCCGTGACCTTCAGGTTCACCTTCGGGGTACAAGTCCAACTCTCTAACGACCATTAGGCCACGACTGCCTCCAAAAGAGGGGCAGTCATTTCAGAGGGGGCTTCCATTTCAGAAAATGTCCCGAGTAGAACCTATTTAGAAAGATGGAGTCCATAATCATGGCAAGAACCCTTATTGAAGCTCTCTCTATTGAGAAAATGAATAAAGAATGTTAGAACCCTTACTGGTTCTCCCAGAGGGACCAAAAAAAGTCATTTTTTTTCTAAGAGTGTAGGTCATTAAAACCATTAAACACTTTATTATTACTTTATGGTTTTAAATGAATTATCAGGGGTACTTTAAATCCCTGTTGCACTCAATCTAGCACCCAAAAGATTCTTCAGTTTGTTCATCTGGGGAAAGCCTTAAAGGTTAATTTTTTCCTATGTTGGTTCAGTATTCAACAGATTTTTCATGGTATCAGAATGATACTATCACACAACATATCAGATTCTTGTATATAAAAGCCATAAGCGTTCTCCCAAAGGGAAAGATAGGGAAGATCCCTAGAGCCATTTTTTTCCCAAGGTTCTTCAGATGTTTTATGTCATGCTTAGTAGTTTATAGGGTATTTTAAAAAATGATATATTCAGCAGCCCTATAGCACCCAAAAGCGTTCTTGATTTTGGTCCACTGGGGAACTCTCTAAGTTCTAACTAGAACTCAGCAACAGAAGAGGTCCCCATAGCACCTTAGAAAGAAACCATTTTTCCACCTGATTTATAATTTATACCATTCAACTGCTATTGATTTGATCAGCTTTCACTCGAGTAATTCTTCATATTGTTGAGCAGCCACGCTATAATCTCATGTTCTCTGCCCCCCCCACCACCACCACCACCCCAAACCAACTGAATGAATTAAACGTAATTGAATTGAAGTGTTTATAGCGAGCTGTAGTTTTTGCTCATCCCTGAACGAGGCTGAATTATGTGAGTGTTGGGATTGCGTTATTTATTATGATTGCACTGATCACTGTCTCATCGTGCATTTTCATATGACTGGCTTGACATAATGAATTGCCGTTATGCATCAGAAACAAAAGCTCATCCTCGAGGAGGGAGGGGATGGAGGAGGTTCTCTGTCGAGGAAATGAATTTAAGCGTGTTTTTTTCCTTCAATGGATCAGCATTCAAAAGATTTCTCATGGGGTCAGAGTGACACTATTGTAATAGAAGTTGAAGGGCTGTACATAGTCCCCAAAGGACAAACCTAAAAATCTTGCAGTCCTTCTATGTCCTTTCTAAAAGAGTACTTTCCTGCATGTAAACTTTTCTAGTATCTACAACAACTGAGCTATAACCGTAGTGGCACCCCACCCCCCCTTTTTTAATGTATATATGCCCACTACAGTTTCTACGTTAGACAAGTATTTTAAGAAAGACCTATATAGAAAATGTACAGCATTTTTGGACCCAAACAACATCTATATAATCAGAATCATCCCTCTGAGATCATGTAAAAATGACATTGTTATGTGCAGGCTAATTTAAGCAAACACCATAAGTGCGATATTTAACCATTTACATCTACATGAACACGTTACACAAGGTTCCATGTCGCTAGAGAAAGCACGCCTGTGCATACCCCCTCACGCACATTCTCCTCACGTCCCTGCTATGTTGTTTACACTGCACAAGCTCAGCAGATAGCGCTGAACATCACCACTGCGCCTTAAGCAAACACCAGGCGCGCACATACACAAACACCCCCCGCCATAAACGGCACGTAAAACAGGAGAGGGACAGAAGGATAAGTCACAAAGGGATAACAGAGTCAGAGATGAGATTAGCTGTTTGTGTCACGATCTCCCTGCTCTTCTGGCAGTTCAGGTATTGTGAAACCATGGCAGAAGGCATTTGTGTGCATGCTGTTGTTTGCTATCCTGATTGTGATCCTTGCCCAAATAGCAATGACACAAACAAGAGAAAGAGGGCAGGGGGAAAAAAAAGAAAGAGATACTCAGTGAAAAACAGCAGTCCTTGTTCTTCCATTTTTGCTCTTCCTTCTTCTTTAATCTGTGCACTCTCTCTGCTGTGAAGAATAGCACCTTTGTGTTGCACCATCAAGCCAAACAACTCGAACATAATCACAGCAATCTCTCCCTTCTCTCTTCTGCCTTTCTCGAGCTCTAATATTCTCACCTTCTTTGAGCACTCACAAAACCCCTCCACGTCTTGTCATTTTCTATGTCTCTGTCACATTGTGTGTGGCTGAAATGAACTCATCTTGAAGGCCTTGCGAACTTCAAGGCCTCGCCACATGTTTCATCATCCAAGCATTTGATTTTCCCTATCTCTCTTTAAGATCCTACTTTAATTTGCTTTCCTGGGAAAAGAAGTACGTTTAATGTCAGGCAGGCATATGCCGGAGCAAAGAATGAGGCAATAACAAATGAAACAATATCCCTCATGAGTAGGACACCAGGGCTCTTATTGAACCGGCAAATGGGGAACGATAATGCACCATGCATCGCTGAAGAGGTCCCTCTGTCTCTCCTTCTTTCTCATTTTAATAAAATGCAGTCTACACAAATTGATCTGGGTAATTGTCCTCTGGAGCATTCAGAAGGACAGCTACTTCTTTCTGGAGAAATATGTCTGGCAGCTGCTGTACTGGGTTACCAGCAGAACTTTTTCAGACACTCCTTTTGTTTCTGCTCGGCATTCAAACTGGAACAGGTGCCTAGCCACAGCAGCTGAACACATGGCGGAAAGTGTTATCAGTCCTCTTCTGCATATATGAGCTCACAGACTCCCACGATTGGCTAGTGTTGCGGTTATTGACCGGGGAGTGAGAGTATGCCATCTCTCCCAACCAGTGAAAACGTTGTACTATTGTCAGGATTCAAACTATCGATCTCCCAATGACAACACAAACGCTTTTCTGTTTGTCAAATCAAGAGCCTGTTTAATGTATTTTAATATTGGCATCCCAATAAAACATTGTTAAGTCACAATTTCTGTGACTAGAGACGTGATGAAGACTTAAGCTTCTGATACATGGACTTGAACATTTTACCTAAGGGCAGTATTTATAAGGTTACATGTCACCTACATAAGCTCTTCAGAATAGGAACATAAATAAAGGTTCATAAAGGTTTATTACAAAAAGAATGTTTGCTGTCATAAAGATAAAGATTCTTTTTTTTTTTTTCGATTTTGATATCAAGTTGACATAACAGTGACTAAAGTTGTTTTATGATTATTATTATTTTGAGCTGATCTTGGTTAAAACTGCATGACAAGTGATTTTTATAGCCCAGTGTAATTCTGTTATGTTACAGTAACGTTAAATATGATGACAAGTGAATTTATAGACTTTGTAGATGTGAGGCACGGTCATGCTATGGCTCGCGCCAAACTTGCTACTTTTTTGTTTTGATATAAATACATGTTAAACTGCACTACTCTGGAGCCAATTTTACTTCAGGTCACGATTTCCAAGATAAAGTTGAAAGTGATGGCTCTTCGCCAACTGCCCAGCTACTCAAAGTGCCTCAGATAAAAAAAAAAAGGTGGTGTATGCTAACAGCATTATCACCTGCTGCTGAACTTGAAAAAAAGCAGCATTGACCAGGCTACTTCATTGAATACTTCACTAGAACACTTGCTTGCTGCTATTCAAGTTTCTCTGGACACAATTCAATTGGCTCTGGAGACACTCTCTAATACTCGTACACACATACATGGCATATCTCCATGCTGCCAAAATATACAAATTATAGGATCTAGGTTATAGGGACTTAAGAAACAAGCTCTGATTGCGTTTGTTTCTTGCCTCTTACAAGAAATCATCGGACAAGGGATTTTGTTTGGGTTCAACTAAATTACCTGAGTAATTCTCTTGATGTGACATAAGACCTTACACTCACAGAACTGCGTTGTTAATGAGAGAGGTCAGTGGAGAATGCCCAGACTAGTTTGAGCTGACAGGAACTCAAATAACCACTCTTTCCAGCTGCGGTGAGCAGAAAAGCATCTCAGAATGCACAACATGTCGAACCTTGACCGGGATGGGCTACAAGTGCAGACGACCACATCAGGTTCCACTCCTGTCAGCCAAGAACAGGAATCTGAGGCTACAGTGGGTACAGACTCGCCAAAACTGGACAGGTAAAGATTGGAAAAATGCTAGCCGATGTTTTTCCACTCTGTCCAGTTTTGGTGAACCTGTGCCCACTGTAGCAAAATGTATGTATATTTTCTCTATCCTTCAATTACTGTGAGTTTTTATGTTGAGAATCAACTCAAAAACTCCATCATATGATACATTACAACATGGACCGGCAGCCATTCAGGAGTAACCATCTGTCCGTGTTTAGTGGGAAAGGAGTGAGAGCATCGTCATAATAATACGGAGTAATCACTTCTGACTTCTGACTACACTGCTGCTCCAATTCTAAGTGTAACTATGAAGTAAATTGAGTAAGTAATTAATTGCTGAGTATCACACAGTAGAATAGTTTGCCAGAATTAATAAGGCTAAGTGAATATACTGAATATGAAATATGAATATACTGAATATACATAAGCATAAGTAAAATCCATTAAGGGGACCTACACACCCACACACACACATACTTCCTTCCATATCTGAATTGAGGCAGCCACACAGTTTCCTCGACCTTCTTATAAAGTCCCCCTGCATATACTTTCCCTCGCTATCTCTCCACTCCTCTCTCCATCCCACACAACCTCTGTATAAAATTATAAATGCAGGAAGGTAAATGTGGGCGTAGTGATTATTGGAACTGTAAGCTGAGTTTATAAGACCATCTGAAGGTGATTAGGGGGAGGAATATTTAAAGGTAGCAGAAATTGCACCTTAGAAGACAAAGTTTCCAGTGGCACATATATAATTTAGGTTTACTTATGCCTCTCTCTTTTGCACACTAATATGCATGCGCATAATTCTCATAGGCTTTTGCTGCAGTTGCTGATCTCATGCTTACCAACCGCAGCAACTGCTAATCAATTCCTTAATATATGTGTTTAGGAAAACCTACTGGATTCTGCTGCAGCTAAAATCTGCAAAACAGCCAAAAATGTTTTGACAAAAATGATTATACTTTATGTTTTCTTAAAGTAGGGACATCAAACATATACAGCATATTTATCAAAATGAGTTTTGTTTTTGTTTATGTTCTGAGTGCGGTGAGTGCTACTTTCATGTCATTATATTTTGTGTTCGTGTCATTTGCTTTTGTTTATGTTTTGCCATAAGCCTTTGTTTTGGATCTAATCCTTTCTCCGCCTCTGCCCTCTCATTGGTTTGTTATCGCATGGTGGTCACCTGTTTTGTGTTGCCCTTAACCAGTTTTTGTATTTGTACCATGCTGTTTCTCTGTTGTTGTTGTTGTTGTTTTTTGTGAAGTCTTGCCAATTATAATCTGTACCTTGTGTTCTCTAGTTCCAACCCTCACCTGTGTTACTGTTTATGATTATGGATTTTCTTAGTTTGGTGCTTCCTGTCTGTGCTCTAACTCCCATTTGCACGTCTGACTTTGACCCCCTTTTCTTAAAGGATTGCCGTTAATAAAGAACCTGCTACATTTACGCACTTCCCTCCTGCCTGTCATCACATGCTACTTGTCTATAGTACATATTTCTGACCATGTGAAGGTTTTCCTCACTCACCTCATATATAAGATATCTAAACCCTCACTGACCTTCCACAGTCTGTCCACAATCTTCTTAGAGGAAACAAAGCCCACACAGCAGTTACATAAGTTGCCACATTTCTTTAAGTCTTGTTATCTGTGTCTTATGATTGTTCCCGTATAGAGCAATAAAAAGTATTTGCACACACTGTGCAGAGATCTGATACTGTATATCCTGACCCTGGACTGTTCTTTTTGTTGTGCTGGAGAAAACACTTACATATGCATACCCTTTTCTTCTCCATCTCAGTGCTGTCTACATTTCTTCTCCTGACGCTACACGGATATGTCCCTGTTTTGCTCCTTCCTTTCCCTAGTGGTTTAGGTGTCTGTTGTCTGAGGATTATCACGAAGACTTACTTTAAGAGCAGTTTCTCTGTTTGTTTACTTATTTTCTGCATGCATTTCAAAAGTATAGTGGAGGGAAAAGATAAAACAGAATTAAACATAAGTGCGTGTGTATGTGTGTGTGTGTGTGTGTGTGTTTGTATTCATGTGCGTGTGTGTGTGTGTGTGTGTGTGTGTGTGTGTGTGTGTGTGTGTGTGTGTGTGCAGGCGAATAAGTGTGAATGTGTATGCTTGTCAATATGCCGGTTCCAGCACATCTGGCATAATAAACTTTCACAAAAGTAAATTCAGAGCCAATTCAGTTAGGTATTGTCAGGCAACTTTCTTTCTCCATCTGCTCTTTTCTGTTTTGCCCTTGCTGCTTCAAACATAAAGCCTTGGAGACAGGAAGTGAATCAAATTCTTATATTAATGTAACATTTACAGTGCTTTGCATAAGTATTTACTCCCCTTGAACTTTCCCACATTTTGTAATTCTTTAACATTTGAAGGTGATTCAATGATTGATTTTATCTCCCAGTCCTTTCTGAAAAGCATCCCCCACAACATTATGCTACCACCACCATGCTTCACTGTGGTGTTCTCAGGGTGATGAGCCAAAATATCTTGCTTTATGCCCAAAAAAAAAAAAATGCAATTTTGTTCTCTTCAGAACAGAGAACCTTTTTTGTCCTCACATTTGCCCATTTCCTCTGCAGCATATAAATGTGTACAAAAACAACAATTCTAAAATGAAGATGATACTAAAAGCATATGATGATACTAAAAACATATCCGTGTAGCGTCAGGAGAAGAAATGTAGACAGCGCTGAGATGGAGAAGAAAAGGGTATTTCAGCACTTTCTGTCTAATTTACTGATCAATTTTCTGTGCTTCTGAAATGGCATTTCTGATTAGCTGGGAGGCGTGGATTCTTATTTTGGGGCACATCTAAAGTAGATCTAAATAAGACAAAACAATTGTTACAAAAAACAAAATTACAACTTAGCAATGAAAATATCTTGAATATAGTCAAATTGGTCTAGTATTTCCTATTACAAATATAAGATTATTAAACCTATTTCCAGGCATTTACTGATACTGATACTAATAGAAATAAGTTTAATAATCTTTATATTTGATTTGAAATTATACAATAGGAAATACTAGATTGATTTGACTACTTTCTAAAGAGTTTCACCTGCTAAGATACCATTGTTTTTTGCAGTGTATGAATTATTATTATTGTTATTATTATTATTATTATTATTATTATTATTATTAATCACAAGTTCGACTCACAAAATTGTACTACTCATAGTTAATTGACTGCATCATTACTAGAATATAATGTTGCAGACATGTACTGTATTACTGTTAGCCCCTTTAACAGCTATGTGCTTTAAATGTCATGTGCTTTTTGGATAAACACGTTTGGATACTTATAAAGAAACTTTAGCTTACCTGATTAAAAGATTGAGTTGAAAGATCAGTAGCAGTGGGTAGTTAAGCAAAACCATGTTTCTAAGTTAAACTGCAACAACTTGATACAACCTAGAACCTAAAGGGCTAACATGGGCAACGATAACTAATAAGATGTGAATTTAGGTTATTTCATGCTCAGTAGATTGTGTTTTAATAGTTCATTACCATTCATAATTTATAATGCAGTCATATGTCATTTTCACCCAATAGATTACACTAATACATAATGAATAAAGTCATGCAGGTGCAGGTCAAGGGCTTCCATTAATGTTGACATCAAACATGAGAATGGGGGAAAAATATGGTTGAAAAGAGAGGTCAGAGGAAAATGCCCAGACTGGTTTGAGCTGACGCAAATGCTATGGTATCTCAAATAACCACTCTTTAAAAGCATGCTGAGCAGAAAAGCATCTCAGAATGCACAGCACACCAAATGCCAAGGAATTTCGGCTTCAACAGCAGAAGACTGCATCGGGTTCCACTCCTGAGAACCAAGAAGAGGAATCTGATGCTACAGTGGGTATATGTTCACCAAAACTGGACAGTTAAAGATTGAAAAACTTTGCTTGGCCTTTATTCCAGTCTTTAACTGTCAAGTTTTGGGGAACTGAACTGAGATTTTCAAGACAAAATAGATGAGGAAAGAAAAAAAGTTGTTTTTTTTTTTCATACTAGCTTACATTGCATATTTCCTGATAGAAAGATGGGTAATACACTGTGAAAGCATGCATCCACACACGGACACACACACACACACACACACACATTAAACCTATAAAACATTTTTAAAAATAGGTTGTAGAGAAGTCCCCTTTGCTATTCCTGAACATGCTCCTACTGATTATGTTTCTATCATAACAAGCTACACTATAATCCAAAGGGAATTATATGGGAATAAGCACATACACTGAGTTCACTGGTCCCATTGCTATACACTGCACTTAGCAGTTCAAAATCAGCCGACACTATTACAGCCAAACACGCTGTATGAATACAAGCTCATCTCTTATGCTGCTTGTATCTTATTCAGTAGCTGTCTTCAACAGACGACGCCTAGACAAGACCCATTTAATTTAGTTAGACATATTCATCCTGACTCGCTCATACTGGGACTAAAGCTGAGATGCTGAGGTTTCTTTCAGAAACTGTCACAAGTAACCAAATATATCACCATGTTGATGGTAAAAAAAAACTCTCAGCCTGGACAGACATTTTAAAAGAAAAAAATAACTAATAATAGTACACTCACCCTTCATCAACCTTATTAGGAACACCTATACACCTGCATGCAGTTGTCTAATTAGCCAATCACATGGCAGAAGCACAATGCAACATACAGGTCACGAGCTTCAGGTAATGTTCACATCAAATATCAGAATGAAGAAAAAGTGTCATCTCTGCGACTTTGATTGTGGCATAGGGGTTGGTGCAAAATGGCTGGTTTGAGTATTTCAGAAACTGCTGATCTCCTGGGAATTTCACACACAACAGTCTCTAGAGTTTACACAGAATGACTGCATAAATGAGCAGATGTACAGGTGTTTCTATTAAAGTGGAAGGTGAGTGTCTGTGCAGCCTAATATCTGTTTCATAATCAGATTAATAGCTCAGTCAGAATAACAAAATGGAGTATGCTAAATTGAAACAAACCTGAATGGGGTTTTTATTGGTTGACAAGGTCAGAAATCCATTTCCTTATGAGGTAAATTTTACGAAAACAATCAATGACTTGGTGAAGTATTAATTTTTGAAGTTGATTATTGTCCAACAGCATATCCAGAAGCATCTTATTTCTCATTACTCAGCAATTTACCAATGATGAAATCTTTTATTAGTTAAAGAACCTACTTTTAATCCATTTATATTTATGTTTAATGTTATGTAATGTCCACGAAACAAATTAGTTCCTGTTGTCACTAACATTATAACAGCTATAAACAGTCATTCCATCACCATTCTCTCAATTTTTCTCTCTCTTTAAGTTAATACAAAAAAAAAAAGCTTGTCCTGTTACCAAAGACTTTCATGTGGTGGAAAACCTAAATGTTACAGCTTTACCTCTGACTTTTATGAAGCACTGACACTGGAGACTCCTTACAAAAAATATATTTCAAATATACTTCTGTTCACAGAAAACTTCACCATATCAAGCAATGTTTTTTTGCATGTAATCGAAGTTCTTATGTAGCCACTAAGTAAATCTAGATAGCTATTTTTTCATGAATAGATAATTTAATAAATTTAAAAACATAGTTGAATTTTAAAATTGCTTGTGAAAATAATATGATACCAACGGGTAACTCCTTAAGCAATATAGTTTTTTTTTTTTTGGATTTTGTGGTTAACACTTTACCTGCAGTCATGTTGTAAGCAACACATGAAGAGCAGTGCAAAATCCTCCTGTTGTGTTTTACATTAAATTCAAGGCCTTGACTCAATCAGGCAAGGGCATATCACCTGTGGAGAGCGATCAAATTTTTACAAGATAACATTGCATCTAAATTTCCTACAGCCTGCAGGCATGATTTTAATGAAGCACTGTTCATCCGCCTACCATTGTTAATGTAATGGCTAAATTTTGGTTGGAAATAAAAAAAGAAGCTAACTGCCTGGGGGCTGTGCTTAAAAATGTGCCTCCTTTATTACATGCTGTAGATCATACAGCTGGAGACAACTGGTTTGCTTTCAGGAAATTACTTGACTTATCTTGAGACTGTGAGGTGCATGCTGAAAACCCTTCAAACGTGATGGATATAACAGTGCGCCGAGGGTTGCATGCGCACTTGAAGTATATTTTAGATGAAGTAAATTATGTAACACGTTTAATACATACTGTTTACTGTTCACAGGGCTACATAAGCCATTAATGACAAATGACCAACCTATGTAATCATTTATAAAAGCCCATTCCACTTGTTGTCAGTTGTCTTAAGGGCTTAACCCTAGGTAAAGCGTCCTACGTATCCTGTACTCATATTACATGATAAATACATTTATTATCAGTATAATAGCTGACATAAGTCTGTATAACTGTTCATGGATACTAGCACACATGTTTTTAAACAGCGAATGAGCATGACTTCATAATATCAGGCTACGTAATGCATTATAACAACTGTTCATAAGAGCGTGTTATTGTAACAGGCTCTGGCATAGTATTTGTACTGCAAGTTATAATGCAGAGCCTGTGTATAGTGCATTATAACATTAGTCACTACTAATGTTATTATAACAGATATTCCAGTATGAGTTATATATCCTGACACTGTAAAGTCATATGCTTATGTTTTATAGGTTCATAACCATGACTTCTGCCAGGCATAATGAATATGTTTGTGAAGCATTATGAATACAGGATCTACAGTAAGTGCTTTCATCATTTTCCATGTCAATTTGACATGATCAGGACACTTTAAAAGTGAAGTTTGAAACACCGTCAAGTCAAATGTTTGTGAAGCCCACGTGTCGACATTTTTAGTTAAATTTTAAGAAATGGATTCCAGTTAAATATTCTAATTTTAAAAATAGAAATGTTCGGCTTTTTATTTTATTGAAATTAAAAATTAAAGTTTTCTCAATCCGTATTTCAATTCTCAATTTTATTTTATTTTTATAGCATTTCTAACAATAGACGTTGTTATGTAGCAGCTTTACAGAAATCCAGATGGAGATTTAGGTCCCTACTGTGCAAGCTAGATGTGACATGGGAAAGGAAAAACTCCCTGAAACAACATGAGATAGATGCTTTTAGAGGAAAGAGGCTTGAAGTAGAACCCAGGAAACCTGGATAGTGCACTTATAAATCAATACTTATCTACTCTTCTTCTGGATACTATAAAATAGTACTAAGTGTGTTGAATGTTCAGTATGAGTGTATTGTGAATAAGAGTCTTGCTGATTACAGCAGCAGTTCTTAGGTACAAGTCTACAGGTGATTATAATTTCCAGGTAAATCAGGGAAATCTCAGTGTCTTTGCGAAGTCTTGCCAACTATCCTGTTTGCATAGGTTCTCAGTGTTGTTATCCCTGATTGGCTTGTTAATACTTTGCCCTAACATTGTTTAAAGATACCAATTTTGGATGCTTATGTTTGCTATGACTTTGTGTACCAACCATTTCCTGTGTGATTATGTTGAGTTTTTGGAAATTCAAAAACCTCATGTAAACCTCATGTAAACCTCAAGGTAACCTCATTAACTCATGCACATGGATCCTAAGTCCACCACTGAGTGTCCTCTGTTACAGTACAACTACTTTTTAATGTAAATCAACCCAGAAAGTGTCATAATAACCAAATGTCAACAAAAATCTATGGCAACCTGGCAATAAAATTGAAGAAATCAGTCTTTATGTCAGCTTGTGTGTAATGGAATAAACCTTTAGAAATGCTGATGCAGTCATATGTAAGTAGTCAGAAAGGGTTTAGGTAGGTGTTATATCACCTTTAAGTAAAATGTTACCATGTAATTGTGTCAATGTTTACGTTTGAATGTGCTATAATAAATAAACTAGGTAGGTTTAAGGTAGAGTAATTAATCTGATTCTAATCTAATCTTTTTTTTTATCTAATTAAATTGCAGGAATCACAGAAAAAAAGGAGCCATGGGATCACCAAAATGACAACCTTTTTAAATGAACTATTTAACTATTTATAATTCTATGTGTCATTGGTCAACCACATCTCCACTCTCAATGTCACATGTTTATTTCGCCTTCTCATAAACTAACCGACACAGACAGCACACCCCGAGGCCTTGTAAAGGAAGGATACCCAAGCACAGGCAGACTTTCTCCACACAATCACCTTCAGATGGCCTTATAAACTCACTTCTAAACAACCACTAGACCCACATCTGCCTTCCTGCATTCTAACTTTATACCGAGGTTGTATGGGATGGAGTGAGGATTGGAGAGATAGGAAGAGGGATGAAAAAAAAAAGAGATGCAGGGGGACTTTATAAGATGGTCAAGTAAACTGTGTCTGCCTCAATTTAGATATGGTAGGAAGAGTGTGTGTGTGTGTGTGTGTGTGTGTGTGTGTGTGTATAACACTGCATACTAAGAGTGGAAATAAGTGTAGTCAGATATTGTGCATTTCTACTGTTGTGCACCACAGTGCTGCTGACCACCAATCCCTGCAGAGAGAGAGAGAGAGAGAGAGAGAGAGAGAGAATAAACCATGGTAAGCACTCTTGCTAGCTTAGACAAAGAACAAAAGGTACAATGCAATTCATTTTACATTATGTTCTCCCCCTATTTTCTAGCAGATTACCTTCTAAGGGTCATAGCAACATATTTTGACAAAATAACTAACAGTATACTCAAAGGCAGTGTTAATAGGCATCATGACTCCTACATAAGCCTTTTGAAACAACTAATCTTCCATACACATTTATAATGGCTTATTCCAGTAGGCATCAGCTGTTATAAACATAGCGTCCATCAATTTTGATGTCAAGTTGACGTAACACCTTATGATTTTCATGCTTGTTACCTAAAAAACATTTAACAGTGTCATGCCTTTGAGAAAACAGACATGAGTCTGTCATTACGATGTCATGTACATGAGAACTACAGTCTTATAAACCTTCATAGACATATTCCAATAGGGTTCAGTTGTCATAAAGACGGCTTTCATCAATCAACACCTTGGCTGTCATGTTTGTTACCTTATAAGAAACTTAAAATAGTGTCACGACGTTGGAGAAACCATTTTTTGCATTTTCCTCTCAAGAGTTGTTCCTCATGTTGTCTCAGGGAGTTTTTTCCTTGCCACTGTCATCGCTGGCTTGCTCATTAGGGCTCTAAATCTACATTTAGATTTCTGTTAAGCTGTTTTGTGACAACATCTGTTGTTAGACATATAACAATATAAATAATGCATACTGGAGTCAACTTATGTCCAAAATGACATTGCAGGTATTCTGTGCCTAACATTTGGACACCTATGTCAATGCATTGTGCGATTTCATGAGTGTGTTGGATAATTATCCACTATCCTTTCAGATTTGGCTACAAAATGGCAAAACTCCCCAAATAGTTGTTTGTGTATAAATAGGACAGAGGTACAGGCAAGTGTAGTTCTGTAGTTCTGAGGACACTTCTGGGATGCACATGAATAAATGAATCATTTAAGGATTTTCAGCATGGCACATTTTCAAAAGTACTCATTTCCAGTTCATCCAAGTAGGCAAAAATGAACATCTGGTGTGTACTTAACCAGGTGTGTACTTAATGGAAGACATTCATTTCACAGGGGTTCACATCCACCAATGCAAATAGTCAATAGTGTAAAAAAAAAAAAACTGCTCCTTAATTTAAGCCACTTGACCTCCAGGTACAAGTACAGAGCATAAAGAGAGCCAGTTACGCTGTTACAAATGTTTCAAGGATCTTTAATCATCTCATTGAAGATTTTTACAGTGGCAGAATAGAAAAGCTGAATACTGCTAGCTCATGTGCTTTCCTTTGCTCCTGCACCAGCAAGGGCAGTGCAGTGACGATAGCCTCTTTTATTTCTGTCCAATGGAGTAAAAAGCAATTTCAGATGCAGCAGAAAAGCATGCAGGCAGGCAGTCTTTTTTTCCCTAGGCATAGACAAAACAGCTCACATTTCCCTCTTTTATTATCATGTGTCACTTTTGTACTCATCTGCATCGTTCCTCCGTTCTTCTCCTGGCCATGTCATACCACCACACTTACACTCTTTCTCTCAGACTGGCCTGATGCATCATGTCTCCTGTGAAAACATATAAATATAACAGTGGGCGAATATGGGCACTTTAGCGTAACATTAGAAACTCATCAGTGGTGTGATGGGGCACATGAGAGACAGGAGAAGCTGGAATTACACACACACACACACACACACACACACACACACACACACACCGACTGTCTTGTAATATTGGCTTTTCCATTAAACTATGTATCAAAGTACCTAAATATAACAATGCCTATGGCTAAACTTGACATTTGACCTGAATCTGAGTATCTAATATATATCACTTGGGTTATCTAATTTCTTAAATAAAAACTGCCAAATGTTCCAACATTATATTTATATTCCAATTCTCAAATCATTTTAGAGCCAGGGTTTGATTCCACAAAGTCAGATTCTATACAAACCTGTCACATGGTAACTAAAATGAAACTTTTTTTTTACCTGTCCCTTACGACTAAATAGTCATATGTCTACTGTCCTGTTTAATGTTTTTGGAAAATCCTTTTTTTTTGGTGTTAAAACTGACTGTCATGATTCAGAAAACACACATTTATGCGCATTTATGCCTTGAAAAACATCAACAGGGCATCGCTGGCTGAAGATTTCTGTGATAAACAACCAATTCAATACAAATTCCTTAAGATTGGCAGTAAAAACTGCCTTTGTGACTGTAAACACAACAAAAGCCGATAGCTACATTGTGATAAAACTCATATTCAAACTCATGAAATCAATGACTGTTGAAACAATTTTGGGAACATATCTCCGTCCACAAGTCACATCGTTATTAATTCACTGGAAGAAGTAACAAACTCTGTAGGTGCAGGGTTAGAATAAAAGAATGAAGATAGAGTGTTTTTAGTGTTCGCTAACAAAAAGATACATAACCTGAAATAGCAGCCTGAGAGGTTATAATCTGAGTGAAGAATCTATCAAGAGCTTTATTTAGGAATCGGATTGACATTAGCTAAAATGTTATCCACTTATTACTATTCGGCTAAGCTAGCAATTTCATTGATGTAACTCTCCATGATCATTATGGCTTGGCATCCTTTCAGTGGCTAAATGATGCAAAGTGGTGGTCTAGCCTGCAATGGCCAGTATACTATATATATATATATATATATATATATATATATATATATATATATATATATATATACATCTCCCATCTCAAAGACTCTATTTACATATCTTATAGAGACTCCGAGTGTATGTAGAAAGAAATTTAAGGCATACAAATCTCTTGAGACTTACATCTTGGGCACATTCATGACATATTTATTATGATTAAAATAATAAAATAATTTTTTTAATGATTAAAATCTCGATACAACATCAAGGGTGTTGTAGCACTGAAAGATGAGGTCCTGCCCAAACAGATGCTGAAAACTCATTTGTAAGCTGAGCAAATTTAGCTAAACACATCCATTATAGGCAGGTCCTCAGTAAGAACATGATCTGGCATTAACTAGCTAAGTATCTAGCATTAGCTAGCTAGTTTCTCGATTCAGATTTTAGGCGATGTAGCTATGTAGGTTTGTTTAAGCAATATAAATTAGGCATGTTAGCTAACTAGCAAGCTAAGCCTGTTAAATTTTTAGTTAGCAAGCCAACTTCAGCGAAATGATAGTAAGCTACTTAGCTGAGATGAAATGTGTTCTCGAAAACAGAGCTCCTTGAACCAATGATTCTTCCTAATTGCTTGGAAAGGTGTACGGTTAAAAATGAATGTGCTTATGAACACGTTTCCAGTTCTGACACCCAACAGCAAAATGCATCATTCTGAAAAACAAATTCTGGCTTGCTCTTAAAAATCACTTTCTGACATCAACCCCGGAGGTATTTCTGACATCAGAGTGACGTGTCTCACTCAGGGGCCTATAAGAACGACTTGTAAGTATGGAGTATAAAACACGAGAGTATGTGCTGTTATAGGAATATGATCAACTTTGGGGTGGGGCGCCATCTCACCACCACATCACTGATTATTTTCCTGTAACAACCCATCGCAAAAAACCATCTCCCCCCGCCAACACTAACAATTTTAACTTATTAAAGAAGGACATATTGTATTTTTGTATGATGGTATGTTTGTTTGTTTATGGTTACATTTGATGTTTCTGACCGCCCATGAAACAAGCTATAAAACAATTGTTCCCTTATCAGGCTTTTTCTTTTTTAATAAGAAAAACTCTAGTTTCTCACATGAATGTTAAACCACAAAGCACAAAGTCCTCTGCTGTGAAGAAGTAACAGCTGTTTATTGTTATCGTTAGACTTTAGACAACTCCCATTAAGTTAGTTATTACTATTAGAAATGATTACGTATTTGAACGAGCTTGAAGTTACAACTTTACCTCTCAGTTTCAATGAACTGACACTGGAGACTCCTTACAAAAATGCCAAATAAACATCTTCTCAAAGAAATCTTCAACATATCAACAATTACACACTTTTTTCCCCCAGTATGTTCACATTACTTCATGTTCATTACTATAGTCAATTTAGCAACACCTTCTGACCAATCAGATTCAAGAATTCAGCACTGTGAAACAATAATTAGCATTGTCCCCATAGTACAGGGATAAAGGAGTTTTAACAGAGGAACTTAACACAGTATGCTCTTTATACAGCGCACATGGCAGGGTCATCTGAATATAGTCTGTACTGAAGTAAGGGATTATTGGATTTCTAGTTCGCTGATAGGAACATATGTTTTGTTTTGTTGTTTTTTTTCCTGCACAATTGATTAAATGCTTCAGTTAAGCAAAAGTTTTTTCAAAACCCTAGGAGCAAATCTCGACAAAACCAGCTGAATTTACTACACTGGCTAGTCCAGTGACAGGTGACTTATAGAACAGGCGACTTATAGAACGGACATTTTGACAGTGATTTAGTCTCGTCCCTGACATGGTGTGGGCTTTTTTTTTCCCAATGAATAACAAAAACCTAGTGTAATCTTATTTATTATTTGTAGTCCAGTGACATGCACATGGGAAATCGTGGGATTTTAGGATTCTTTTGATAACTAAAAAACCTTGACATGTACTGCATTGGGTTTTGGAGGATTTGTAATCCATACACTGGTTATTAAGGTTTTAAATCAGCTGAGATAAAATGATAGATTGTGCGGGATTTGTTGTTCATGAAGCGATCCCGTAAGACACACAGGGATTGTCTGTGTTTAAAGACAGGCATATTGCCTCAGGGATTTGGGGGATTGTAAAAGGGCAGGTGTGAAGACTATAAGATTTGGAGCTGAGCTTTCTGTGGTTTAGCTGATCGCAACTGAGGAGTTTTAACCTTGGATTAGGTGGGTTGCAACCTGTAGTGTGCCACTTTGAACATAATAAAATAACACGGCAATCATTTAGAGTTGAGTTAAGCATACATACTGTGGATTTAATACAGAAATTGCACACATCCGTGTGTCAGACCTCAAACATAACTAGAGACTTAGACGCTATTCAGAGAGTGGGGTGGGGAGTTTGCCAAAAAACTAAAGCTGTGTCTCAGTTAAGCATGATTCAGTCCAGCACTACTGACGTAGCCACGATCTGTCAAGCTGAAAGCGATGTTTTGGGCTATAAATACACTTGAAAAACTATGCAATGCCATTTTAGGCCAATATATAAAATCTAAATATGACACTATTAATCAATGAATAGTATCATTCCTTTAAAATCAACAAAAAGATACTTAAAGTGAGCCATATGCATAACAGATGATTGTTTAGTCAGCTTCTCTTTAATCCTTGGGCATGCTTTCTTTACTGGAGGGCAAGAACTCGGTTTCAAACTAAAAGCATTAGAACATATGCTGCATCCCATGAACACATTACAATTTTGTTAAGTTGTGTCAGATTTTTTTTGTGTGTGTATTTTTTTTTTTGTTTTGTTTTGTTTTAAACAATATTTGCCATTGTCTCATTCATATATCGTTGTATTAATCTGTTTTTATTTTTCATTTTTAAATTCTTAATTGCTTTTATTTTAGATCTCATTACATTTGACAGCTAAGATGCTTTTTGACCTACAGTACATGCTGCTGATTTGCATGAATGAGAAGTCAAAATATTGACTTAAGCATGTGCGTAACCCGACTCAGAATATGTGTAACGTTCCTCATGTAAATATTGACATAACCTTGAACATATGAAATGTATAGGAATTGACAAGAATTTTTCCCCATCTCTACACTCAGACACTTCTATTCATTCCCCCACAAGCATTATGTGGTAAAAAAATTTTATTTCGCATAAATAAATGCAGTACGTATAATCTACGGTTAGCCATGTGTGTCTCTGAGTGTGTGCGCCCAAGGCGGGAGAAACTCATATCGTCCTGTCCTCTGGGACAACGCAGGCTTGGGTGAGATAAGACAGACACACACACACAATTTTTTGTGGGTAAAAAGGCAGAGTAGAGTGGAAATCGTGGACCAGTGGATCAGTAGTGGAGGTTTGGGAGCTGCTGATGCTGCAGTAGTCTAACGCAGAAGGGTTCCTCCCTCGTGATCTTCACTGCAGTGCTCTACATCTGCGTGTGTGCACAAGGAGTGGAACGGCTGTGATGTATTTATTGCAGCTACGCTTATTTTGCTATACCATAGCTTTACGGTATGAGACTAATTGTTAAATAATAAAACTAATAACATGCTCCTCCCTCTTGTAACTACATCCTTTCACTATTGGTTTTACTGTATAATTTGTACATGTTAATGAACGAGTAAAACACATCAGGGTGTGCTGTTATAGGAAATTGATCAATGAGAGTGTGTAATTCTTTTCCCATTTTTGTTTTGTTTTCCTTTTCCTTTCGTGTTTTGTTCCTCTTATATCACATTAATTTGCCAATAATTATAAGTTGTAATGTATTTATTAATTAATGAATAATAATAATAATAATAATAATAATAATAATAATAGGTCACATTATATCAGGATAATAAACAATTCTTAAGTAACACATATACCAGAAATTCAAAGAAAAAAATGATACGAGAGTTAACAGAATGAGGTGAAAGTGCTGGAGCTACTCATTTACAATCAGGAAGTTATAGCACTGAGTGAAGAGGTGGGTACTGAGTCATGTTTTCAAGAAGGAAATGATGGAGATTTCTTGGAGGCTCTGTGGAAGTGAATTCCATGAATTGGGTGCAACAACAATTTAAGCAGTTTCCCCCTGGGATTAATAAAGTTCTTTGAATCTTGAATCTTGAACACTGAAGGACAATGTACTTTTTTATTTACTTTTTATCTGGTTATATCTCCACGTTATAGCAGCTATAAACAGTCTTTCCTTCACCAACCTCTCTTTTCTCTCTCTTTAATAGTTAATAAGACAAAAAAAAAAAAAACAGCTTGTCATGTTACCAAGAAACCAGAAACCAGAATTTCTCTGTCTTATAGACTCAGAGCTCAGAGTTCAGCCACAGTGACAGCCGAAGGGTTTTCCCAGACTGACATACTATATTTAAAAAAATGCTAATTTTATATATATATATATAGGCTTACACAGATGTTCTATCACGTTGATCAGCCTTGTTGCACTGACTCATTCACGTGCTGAGATTTTTACTACAGAGGATGTTTGAGCCGTTATGGTTTATATCCAATCATTACCATTAGATTTCACTGCTTCAATAACAGCGCATGTTTTGTGCACAGGACCATCAACAATTTATCGGGTTGTGCATGTGTGTGTGTGTGTCTGTGTGTGGTCAGTAGGTCAGCCATATGATCAGTATCCTCAGAGAATATGATAAGGCTTGCTTTAATGTAACTGCTTCGCAACCTCCCTCAGATGCCTCTCTGTAATAGTGAAATTATGGCCCATGTTACTCCACAAGCGGTGCTTCACAGACGAGCATATAAAGCATTCCTTTATGAGTGTTAATTGCCTATAAATGTCGTTTTTATCAAGATGTTAACTTGATATGAAAGAGCAGTTTGAGACAATGTAGCTGAAGTGGGAATCCAGGTGGGGAGTATATGACCTTAGCATTTATAACAGTTATTAAAAGCATATTTTAGCAAAATCAGCAGATGCCCCAACTACTCAGCAAAGCAAAAGAATGATAGTTGAACGTGTCTTATAGAAACACAATTAACGGGGTTTAGTGAGGAATTATTACCTAAACTGTGCACATAATTATTCAGACCTTAGACATACGTTACTATAGACTTGTGCACTTCTCAGACATTATGCAAGTTTCACAGGCTGTATGGAGTTTACCGAAAACAGAGGCATGTCTCAGTTACAGGGGATTCTGACTTTGTATTCAAGGGCATTTTGTGTGATATTGGCTCGAGTGAGGAGAAGTTTTAAGTCCAAACTGTCTGTCGGACAGTTTGATGTATCCACAATATGCAACACAGAAATTTATGTTTTGGACTGTAAATACACGCAAAAATCTATGGAATTAATTTTTAACGTAAATGTGACAGCATCAATTAATTAATTAATTACTATCATCCTTTTAAAGTCCAGTAAATGTCCAGGGAGGACATCGGAGGAGTATCCCAATCAGAGACATTACAATTACATTTTTAAAAAATTTAAATGCAAAATAATAAGATGCGCTGCATCAAGTGCTATTTTATGAGTAATGAAAAGAATGAGACTGGATGCCAGAATATTTAAATTAAACAAAATTATCAGCGATTAATGTGATCGTAACTAGGACAATCACACAGCAATTTATTGGCAATATACTAGCCTTCTATTAGATGTTTATTTCAGTGATGGTCATCTTCTCTTTTGTACAATATATCAATGTATTACATGTAAAAACGCTTTTTTTTTCATTTTTAAATTGTCTCTTGCTCTTAAAATAAACTCCATGGAATATGCAAATAAGCATCTCTTCTTCAGTTTATATTTTCGATCCCTGATTGTTTTTATTGCTTCAAGGTCTCGGATCTCTGCTCAAGAAAAAATCGGTCAACCACAGTGAAAATCCCCAGAAAATCCTTAAACGTATGTGAGTAACCTGACTCTGAATATGCCTAACTTTCCTACATAGCTTTTGGATTTAATTCTTCCATCTCTAAAAACAGCCCACAGTAATTACAGTAATTATAGTGTTCCATATTGATAATTGATAACTATGGTAATATTAAACACATATTGATAGAATTATTCATAAGACGTTTATTGTGTAACCTCAAACGATTGATGCGACTGCCTGTCTGACATCTGACACATGTCTAGACTCCTTTAGGGACTATACTTTACATAGAAAAATCCGGACCCGCTCGGTTTCTCCTCCTCACAGCCGAGATAATGACTTATCCATACACTCATTAGTGGATGACAAAGAATTACACACATGACAGAATCCCTACACCGCTGGAAAAAGATAGCCAAGCATTGCTGCTCTGACTCCATCTCTTTTTCAGCCCATCAATAGCAGGGCCCACTTCCAATCCACACAGTATAAGGTCTCTTGTGTCTAGGGCGAAAAGCAATATCTCTCATTGTGCGTTAAAAAAAAAAAAAAGTTTCCCACATGTTTCTTATAAAAAAGCTCAGTTTGTACACATCTCTTCTCCCTTCTTTGTTGCTTTATCAAAGAGAATGGAAAGTGGGGTGAAACTACAGTAGGTTTGCCGAAAGGCAAGCGTCTCTTCATCTATATTGATGTGTGACTGCATCCTCTCAAATGAGCTGTTTGTCACACATCTATATTTTATGTTCCGTTCTAGTGTTGTGTCACTTCCCTCTCGCTTGTCTGTGCAGGCATGTCTGTCAGGAGCTGTTATAGTACAAGGGGCAATGAAGAAGGAGACAAAACGGGAATAGAGAGAAAGGCGAAGGGAATTCAATGACTACAACAGGGGTGGACAAATCATAAATTTATTTGCTAGCCCACAGGGCAAGAAAAATCTCCAATATGCAGCCCAGTCTCATGTTTCCCAGAAATCAAATGAACTAGACTGAAAAGTGTTAATGTAAAATAATAACATATGGCAAGCTAATTAGCTGGTTAAATGCATCAATACAGGCTAAAGGAAACAAACAAGGAAGGGGACGACTCTGTAGCTGTAGATCAATTTTCGAGCTTGCGATCTTGACAGAAAGTCAGCAAGTTGTTTGCTCGCATTGCAAGGATAAATGTTATTTGAGTCTAGCTAGCATCTTTATTTTCTCTCTCTATGCTTAACCGTGACATAACTCCTTGTAGTAAGCAAGAGAGCTGAGCTTGAGCTGCATTTTATGATTGCTCTGTTTCATCAGTGTTTCCACATAAGTGCGTATTCCTGTTTCTGAAAAGATTGCCATCCATGCTCACTAATTTACAGTATATACAGTACTGTGGTACAGTACTTTGCTGTAGAACAAAGATCCCTTCAAAAATAATTAAATTAAATGTTTCTACATTTCAAACATACTATAATGAGCAGTAAACAGTAATAAATGAAACAAAGTCAATATTTGGTGACGGCCCTACTAAACAATTAGTAATCTTAGGTACAATGTGTGCAATTTTATAAGGAAATGAGCTGTAAGTGTTACTGAGCATCTTGCAGAACCAGCCTCAGCTCTTCTGGAGACTTTGACTGTCACACTTGCTTCTGATTTTTGCAGCAAAACCCAGCAGCCTTCATTATGTTTTTTATTGTCTGAAAAATGGTCTCTAACGTAATCTGCTGCTTTCTTTACTGACATACAAACATTTTTTGTTTCATTTTGTTCTGGAAAACCAATATCTGCAAATCTAAAATGTTTTTTTACTGACTTAATAATGTAGAAGTCATAAAATAAAAATCTATAACAAAGTTTGTGCTAAAAAAAATAGGGTGTCTAAGACTACTATAAGTAGTAAAAACTGTTCCATTCATTATATTTCAATAAAGCTACATATCTTTTATACACCTCGGGGTCATTGCTAAGTTTTGTTTAGGCTCTTGTTGTTCATTCTAAGCAGTTCTAAGCGCTGACTTTAGATTGATGATTCAATCATTAATTTGACTGTACTCACTTTTCTTGATAATGTACACACTTTGCTGCTTAAAAGAAATCCTAAAAAGTTAGCTCTTGTTAGCTAGCTGTGTTAGCTAGTGTTAGCTACCACTGAAGATTGTACTGTCTGTTGTAAGAAAGCATTGAAGTGTTCAAAGGAAATCAAACTTCAGTCTGTCACAATCAGCACAAATGAGCAAAGTCATACAATCACACACTTTGTCTACTTTTCTAACTAAATAAAGTAGCTGCTAGTTGCTAGCGCTGTCCTCACTGAACTAGGTTAGCTGATGTTAGCGTGGTTATGACTAGCTCACACTGCATGCAAACAGTATTTGTTTTCTATCCTTTATATTAAGCCAAATTTGAGTTATTTAATCTGGGTTTAGCAAGATTAGTGTTCATATAAAGGCATGGAGTATAGCAAAATGGCTGGCATCCATTGTGATAGAGAGAAACTGTTTTTTCTCTCACAGGTACACTGAAATGCATGTTGTGCTCGTCTTTATTGTTAGTCATTTCTCTTTTACTCAAGCATGACTACTGAGTAATTTAAAGAACATTCTGGACACCAGATAGGGCAGTCCCCTGGGTATAACTGAAGAAAAATGCAGCAAAAATAACCACATCCTATATTCACACCCATGTAGGGCTGGATGCTACAAATGAGTCCCATATATTCAAATATTTACATTTGCAGCAAAAGGTTTTCCACAACACACAGACCCACAATCAGGTTAACACTTACAGACAGTGTGTATAACGAGTTTCCCTGTGCCAATGGATCTTTACATAAAGATCTGTTTTCACACACACTCTCTGAGGACACATATTTTTGGATAGCAGTGGCACTTTTCTGGGACATCCATACCATTACAGAGATACCCTCACCCATACCTTTAAGCATACAGACACACACAGTCTGACAGTTCAAAAAGTGGAACAGCAGACTACACGCAAATGCTTATTTGCATATTCTATGGGGCTTAGAAGCTTGCTGGCAAGCAATAAGTATTATGTTCATGTTCCAGTTTGGGCTTGGCTAATCTGGTCTAGCTGATTACTGTAATGCGAGCAAAAAATTAATTATAAGGTGCTAAATTTGTTGCTGGACTTTGATTCTTAAAAATGACCCCAGTAAAATCAATACTTTTACAGTGCAGATGCGTCCTAGAGTTAGTACAGTTCCTACTGAGGCATATGTCATCCTCGGTTAGGGTTCTCGATGCTATAATCTCTTGTATCAACCAAACATTGGAGTCTAAATAGAACATGCCAGAACTGAACACGGGGTTCTCCGTAGAGCATGTGCTATTGATACATTTTTTTTAAACTAATGCCCTACTTGAATGCTACAGTTGATCAATGGTAACAGACTGGAATTTGGTTTTATGGAACTTTTTACAGAACCATGCTACTAGGCACAGGAGAAGTTGCTCATTTTATAAATACTACAGGATATGGAAAAACTGAATCATCGGAAGCAGAAGGTCACAAACTAAAAAAAGCAGCATTACAATTGTGATACATGGTTATAGCCATGATTCTGGGCTAAGATCAAACATTTTGATTACTCAGTACGAACACTCTTCTACCCCTCTGTCTTTGTGTCTCAATCTTTCTCCGAGTCACACCCCAACCCCCCCATGAATGTGCCATCTGCGCCCACGGACAACTTTACATCCTCTTCTGGCTTACACACACCTGACAAGTACCATCCTTAAAGCCTGACAATCTTTTAATTATGGAACCATTAGTCTGTAAAATGTAAGTAAGAATAATTTACGCTTGTGAAATATGTAACAATTTGCTTTAATTAGGCCTCTAGATAGCCATTTTACTATAATGTAATGTCATAATGACTATTAAAAAGCAACTTCAGTGTATGCCCTGCTGTAGTCGGTAATAATTCACAGATATATACCGTAGATAATTCACTATATAGGCCACATCAACACCATCATAAATCCACTGTGGATATGTTCCAAATCACACACTATGTTCACTATATAGGCCACATTAACACCAACATAGGTTCACTGTTAATGTGTTCTAAACCATACACCATGTTCACTATATAAGCTACATCAACACCCTCATCAGTCTACTGTGGATGTGGTGGATGTGTGTAAATCATCTGTACACGTTTGTAATTAAAATGCCAGCGTGGATGGAGATATTGAGATTTGTATTTCACTGTCCTGTCAACTGAGGCCATGTATATTTAAACACATTATTGATCAACACAATTAACTAGACCTAACATATGTGTTATATTGATTGAGTTCTAGACTACTTTAGGGCTAATCAGATTTCTTTTAACAGGTTGATCACTAAATGGTTTCTCACAATGCTTTTACAGCATATACCTATTATTGCGATCCTGAATGAACATCTGTGAAAAATATCACACTAAGGCCCTGATTTACTATGATCCCAAATAATTAAGTACTGATCTGTGCGTGTAATTTCAGTGACTGTAACTGCATTAGCGTGTTGTGTGTGATTTACAAAGAGTAATGGCTTAAGTGAGGTCATATGAAAAGTCTGGCGATGAAACTATACTGTATTTAAATGATGTTTTTGTGTGTTTTAATTACTCTCTGAGTCGAGAGTAAGCCAGTCTACTGTAGCGGTTGTCCCACTTCTACATGCAGTGTTACATCAGCGTTATGAGCTTATCCAGAATGTTTAAATAACATCCTTCTGCAAATAATGAAATACTATAAGCTGTCTGCTTTACATCACATTATCTCCAATACCATATCAATTGGAAGCCTGTAAGAAAGAATGATCAAATTAAATGCCAGAAACAGGTTTCAGCAAATTTAATACTTGCCCTTTAGTCATATCAATTTGGGCAACCATCATTCCCGATAGGTTGTCCATTCTCAGGTTTATGTAATCATTCCACAGGTACTAAATTAACAAAATTTTAATTAGGTTGCATCGAAAAGACATGCTATATAGACAAGGTATAATATATACAGTGCTTTGCATAAGTATTCACCCCCCACCCTCCCCAAATGCTGATTAAAGATTTGAGCCTCAAATTGTTATGCATTATAAAGAACATTATTTTTACCTTCATATTTACATTACAGTAACAGAAAAAAAAAAAAAAAACATTTTCTGTGCTGTTTAGCCCATCTATGGGAGCAGCTTTCCCACGTCTACATGCTGTATTACATCTGATACAGAAGGTTAAACCGCGTCCTTCTGGAAATAATGAAGTGACATTGCTATCTGCTTCACATCACTTCAGCCTGGAAGAAAGAACAATAAAATCATTCAAAAGAGCGTAATCACCCAGGCTGATTAAATGGGCTCTTACAGCCTAATGGCAATTATATGTACTTTATAAAATCTCACTTTATATTTGCATATGGCACAATATCATAATGGTTTCTGTAAATAAATATATGATCCACAAACAATATGATCATATCACCAGGAGTGTTGGAAATATCTATGACAGCTGCTAGAAACTCAAGTCCTTTGTTCATTCACTGAATGCCAGAGATTTATTATGGAAGAGACCTGCAAATATTTTATTATAGACGCCTGCTGTGCATCTTCTTTCTGCTGTTCTGTATGAAAAACCTTTAACAATTATGAGCTGAGGGCGGCATATTGTCGCAGCAGGAAACGTTGCCGCCTCACAGCTTCAGGATCCCCGGTAAGATCCTGTGTGTGTGTGTGTGTGTGTGTGTGTGTGTCTTTGTGTGTGTGTGTTTTCCCTCCAATGTGTTGGCATCCCATGCAGGGCGTATTCCTGCATCACACCCACTATTTCCGGAATTCAAAATGACTCTGACAAGGATAAAGGTTGCTAAATATGTATGAATGAATGAATGAATGATTATGAGCAGAGTCACTATGCTTAGGACCGTAGGCCAATATTGTATATTTCATTAAAAAAAAATTAGCTATGGACATTGTTCTGGAACTTATGTAGTGAAAAACTGTAGACATGAGTATGTGTTCTTTTCATAAGGTAGATGGACAGAAAACATTTCCCAGGCTTTCTGTGTGCTGTTGGACATATTATCTAATATGAAAATGATCTAAAATTATCTAATATGAAATCAAATGTAATATTAAGTCTTCATACTGAGGCATAATTTCAAAAAATATTAAAAAATAATGATAATTTTGTCCTCAGTTGTAAGAAACATGCTTCAACAGATTTAATACTTGCCCTTTGATTGTATCAATTTGCACAATCATCATTCTCAAAGTGACTTTGAGGTTTAGTTAATCACTTCATGGGTATTAATTTAACTAAATACATTGATGTGCATAGACACATCTTTGCGATTTTTCACGTTTAGGTAGACACACATTTAGGTACCTTGCATAAGTATTCACTCCCTGAACTTTTCCATATTTTGTATTGAAATGGACTCAAGTGGGAATTTTTACCATTTGAATTACACAATATATGTAACATTCCAAAATATTCTTATTGTGACACCTTATTCTTATTGTGGCAGATCTTTGCTGGTTGCATAAGTATTCTCCCCCCTTGGCCAATACTTAGTGGTTAGGGGTGTAAAGATCAAACAAATTGGATTGTCGGATCGAGAAGGACCACGTTTGAAATGAATGCAATCATAAATCAATTATTATCAAAAAACAACTAATGTATACAAAATAGTTCAAACTTTGCATTATGTAAATGTGTGCAGATGATTTAATAGACTAGCAAGGTAATTCTGATACTCTTAAAATAATCCTTCTCTACTATCTTTCTCTTCTCATCATCATTTGCGAATGATCACGTGTCGATCTGAGGCTACTAAATCATATTGTATCTTATCATTATCAGAGCAGATTCAGTGTTATTGTCAACTATAGAATTGTTTTCTTATGAATCAAAATTGTATCACAGCTGAGGTTTACACCCTTACTGTGGTAGAAACAGCTTTGTCTGCAATTACAGCTGTAAGTCTTCTGACAGAATTCCTTCACCAGCTGTGCAAGAACTGCTATATATACACACTCACATATACTCACACACAACACACAAGCATACAGGAAGCTCCTGTTGCCATAGGATGATCTATAGCTCAACTCAGAGTTGTAAATTATTGAAGAGCTCCATGTCCTCGAGTTAATGGGTGTTAAGAGAAGTGCTTTCTTGCACTTTACAGCTCACTTTCACACCCTCCTTCTGTGCTGGGCCAAGGCAATGCCCTCAGCAAGACGCAGAGATCCAAACCATGATATCTCGGCTCGGTTGGTTTATTTACCAACAAACTTAGAGTAACATTTTTATCCCTGGACAATTGTGTAGGAAAAAGGGTTTCAAATAATGAATACCAACACATGATACCATGTGATACTATATCCTGTAGAATAAAGCTAGTATACCTTGTCATAATAATGAATAGATAACACAAAATGACTGTGATCTGGATATATTTCATGGTTAATGTTGCCAGTCAAAGACTGTGCTCCATGAAAATATCATTAGTAGCTACCATGGCATCTTCCTAAAATGCACTTAACCTGAGAAAACAGTGTTTTGTATTTAAACAGCATCTTTAATAGAGAGCGAGATAGCAGCTGACCTGAGCGAGCAGGGCATTATCAGTGAGCATGGTCAATAAATGTGTGTGCCAGGTGCTGTGAATTGCACTTAAATGCACACAAAGGTATTCGCAAGCTTGAAGCAGTGAAATGAGAGTGTAGAGAAACTGTAGCATGTGTGAGAGAGAGAGCACTTCAGTTCAATAAGCAGGCAGCTTCTCAGGCCGTCTACCCTTTCATTCTCTTTAATTAAACGCCATAATATCTTAAATATAAAACTCAGCACGGCAGTATTGGTATTGACGAGTACCAAAAAAAAAGAAAAAAAAACATGTACTCGTACTCAGTCTGAAATAAACAAACAAACATGGTATCAATACACTGTAAGTTAAGTTAGGCAAGTCAAGTCAAGTAAGGACTTCTGATTGGTGCACTAGAACAGAAAAACATTCAACTGTCTCCTGTCAATCACAGCTACACTAGCCAATCGTGCAGAAGAGGGTGCTCCTCCGAGTGTGTTACGCCAGGTGTGTTACGCCGCCTATTGACACAGCATGAGCAGCAGTTTGAAAAGATGCAGTTGGCTGGCTTCATATGTCTCGGAGGAATCATGTGATTGGCTTCAGCCCCGGTTGGTAGCTGTCGTATGACAGGGGAGAACTGGCTGGTGGTTGGGAATTGACAGGTGATCAAATTAAAGAAAAAAATAGGTGGAAAAATGTTAGATGAGTGCAAAAATGTAAGACACTACACAGTTGGCTGGGAAGAACAGTATTGGATTGTCTGTAAACTATAGACTTAACAGTATGATGCGGTTTAAGTCGACAAGCTGTGCGAGTAGCAGTGATGCACTAGGAAAACTGTCCCAGTAGCAGCACTGTGGAGAAAAATGTAATAGAAAAATCAGTAGTAAAAACTCTCATAGCAGTCATAGCAGCATAATAGCATTGTCTCTGAGGGCACAATATGGACCGACGTCTGTGCACTATGTCTAGCAAATGAACGATGGGTTTTGTGTAGAATTCACGGCATCTCATCTCATCCGTAAAAAGAAAGCGTGATTGATATTTCAATACAGTCACGCAGGGAGAGAATGAAGAACAAAAACAAGCAAGGATGAGAGATACAGACACACATGAGGGCAAAAATAGTCGTTCAGCTCAAAATGGGGAAATGTATTTGTGTCTATCAAAATATTTGTCAGAACATTAAACTCTTCAAATGCAAGAACAATAACAAACGTACACAAAAAAATGAACCCTTTGTCTTCTTCAATACAAGATTGATGAATCAAAATATACTTTTTTTTTATTAATTGACATTGATGTTCATTCCACAGGACATGACTGTCTTAAAAAAAAAAAAAAAAAGAAAAGAAAATGGACACCTCCATGAAAACGTGTTTCTTAGCAACTAGCTAGCCAGCTAACATTAGTAATCAATCATGAGTTTATGATGCATTAACTGTCACAAAACAGAGAACAGTAGTGTTGTAGAGTTAACCAACTAATGTGTCTATGTTGATTGATCTAATGGAAATACTACTAGAAACTCATTAAAAAAAAGTGAAGTGTTATTTTATTTACTATTGACAATTGACACTGTATGCTGAACTAGGGGTTGAGGATGGAATAGGAATAAAAAAGTTTTCTTTGGTTTCTTCTAGCAGGAAGTCAGAAATAGAGAGTCATGAGCTTTAGTAAAATGCAGCAATAGATACATTCACAGGGATATATATGTGACAATGTCCATTGTTAAAAGTGCTATACAAATAAAACTGAATTGAATTGAATTGAATTGAATAGATATTAAGGCATAATGTATTGGGGTTTTTTTTCAGAACCCCTTGCTTAAATTTTATAGTAGTAGTGAAAAAAAAAAAAATTTATAGTAGTCATGAAAATAATCTGACCTGCTTGAGTTGATGTCACTGATGGTGAAGCCATCATAACATGATTAAAAAAATGATTAGAAATAAAATGATTAGAAATAACATGATTAAAAAATATATAGAAATAAGTCAACCGCCTGAATATTTGACGTGTTGTGCTTTCTGGGATACTTTTCTGCTCACCACTGATGTAAAGAGTAGTTATTAGAATTACTGTAATCTTCCTCAAACCACAGAACTGCTGCTCACTGGATTTTTAATTTTTTTTCCCGTTCCGCCATTGTGTGTAAACCCTAGAAATATTTGTGAGTGAAAATCTCAGGAGAGCAGCAGTTTCTGAAATACTCAAACCAGCCCGTCTGGCACCAACAACCATGCCACAGTCAAAGTCACGGCTATCACATTTCCCCCCATTGTTTCCCCCTAATGTTTGTAGCACTCCTAGCATACTTACTGCTTCCTGTTTTATTCGTACTCCTTATTGCATACTCCTGTGCTTGAACTGGATTCTGTTTCACTAGTAATTGGCCTTGGATATAAAGATAAAATCTAACAACCTAGTGTAAATCTAAACTTAATTAAGGTGAAGTTTCAAGTACAGAAATACAGAGAGAGCTTAAGATGTTACAAAAAAAGAGAATAAAACAAAGAATTTTTCAATCTCAGTAGATCCATGACACAATTCAGTCTAATTTATTGCTTTTGCTTCTCAATTCTGACTTACAGTGCAAAAGGAGAGACTGTTAAAGGTAATTACACTTGCACACACACACACACACACATTTTTATATATATATATATATATATATATATATATATAAACATGAATTATTTCATTAATTATTAAATGTATTTATAAATATTGTAAATATAATTATTAATTATTTCATAAAACACTACAGGGCATGCTGTTACAGGTAAATAATCAATAATGTTGTGTAGGGGTGGTGTGATGCTACCATAAAGTTGATTATTTTCCAATAATATCATGTTCTGAAGTGTTTTATTTCTCTTATACTACATCAATTTGCCAACAATAGCTTGTTTTAAATTTATTAAATTTATTAACTATATACTATATCACCTTGTTATCCATTGTCCGTGAAACAAGTTAGTTCCTGTTATCATTGACATCATACCAGCTATAAAAAAGTCTTCTCTTTACCATCCTGTTTTGTTCTTTCTCTTCATGTTAATATGAGGAAAACAGTGCAACCCAAAAAACCCTGCTATAAATGTACAGTATGTGTTTACTCTGCTATACGTGCATTTTCATCAACAAAACTGAGGTAGGCTCTTATTTTGAAATCTTTAAAAACACCTTGTTTTTCAGCTTCTTCTAGTCACTTAAGCTTAATGGCACATAAAACAGCAATGTTTTTCCTCCCAATTTCACCTTCCCAGAGAAGTTAAAAGCATATAAAAAGGTTTGTTTTGCACTCTATTTTTTCACCTAAAGGCAGTACTTTACTCACAGAGTGATTTGCTTCCATGCCAATGACATGTAATACTTTGACAAATGGATTTATGTTTGAAAGCAGAGACAGTGCAGGGTCATGTAGAACGTTCTAGCGTTGTTTGTAGGAGCTGCTCTGTAAATGTAGGCAAGGTTTTAAAAACAAGCAAATTGAACGAAACACAAATTTCGACTTAAAGGCCCAGGGAAGCTAAATCTGCTTTCTCAAGTCTAATATACTAATATATAGTACAGAGTCTGAATTATTAGCGAATTCCCTAAAGTACTTTATTTTCCACCAGTATTTTTTTTCTTTTAACCCGAATTTATCATTTCATTCTAGGAAATCAAAACGCTGGTGCTGTATGCATCTTCCACATTGCTTTCATCAAAACTATATGTTCACACTTCATTGATTTCAGCGAGTATGCAAAATGTAGTGACTGAAAGAAAACTGACAGAAAAGATACGGGTTCATATCTGACGGTTACAAAGCGCTGACACTGGAGACTCCTTCCAAATTGCTAAATAAATGTCACCTCACAGAAAACTCCTCTGTCCAAGATTCCCAACCTGCCAATGAAAACCAAACACAACAGCACAAGTTTTCTTTTGCTCACTAAGGTGCATTTTTTTGTGTCTTCTCTTTAAGATATTTTAAAATCCAAGGCTGATGAAGGAACAACTGGAAGTAATTTTTTTTCCCCACTGATGTTCCACAACATTAAAGGTAACTATAAAAGGATTAAAAAAATGCAACTTGTTGTTATCTAATAAATAAAAATCCTAATTATTGGCAAATTGCTTTTGTATAAATGCAATAAAACACTTCAAGGTGTGTCGTTATCGGAAAATAATACACTTTACGGTGGTAACTGTAACTCCGCTTTGAGTCAAGCTATATCACATTACCCGTTTGTTGATTATTTTACTATAACAGCACACCCCATCCGGTCTTATTCCTTACTTCCTTAGCTCTCAGATCTCTCTCTGTTTAGCTATATTTGCAGTAGTGTTTTATCACATACTGTATGTTCATTTCCTTTCTACTTCAAACTTTGTTGAATGTTTAATATAACACCCATGTTTGGCATTGTAAAAGCTTTATTAATATTTTACAATATATCCCCTCAGACACTGAGCTCAGAAACTTGATAAATTCTTCTCTTCTAAAGCGAAAAGCACTTTCACAAACCTTAAAAACAAGATGTAATATCTAATTCCACTGTGACTCAACTTTCAGATATTCAGTAACAGCTGCTGCATTCAGCAACCTCTAATCTGAGCTAATTAGTGACGGGGTAAAATCTAAAGAGGGGAAGTGAGGGGAGGAGCCGAGAGCGAATGATTATTGGAAGATTGACGCATGGTGAATGATAAGAAATTGAATGAGAGGATGTGATAGAAGAGAGCATGAGAAAGGGAGGGGGAGAGGAGGAGAAGAAGTGTTCAGAAATGTGAAAGGAAAGGTTCAAAGCAAGATAGATAGATAGATAGATAGATAGATAGATAGATAGATGATGGAGGAAATGGACAATTAGTAGAGCAACAGAAGAGGCCAGGAAGTGTTAATATTAAAGAGCTACCGCAAGCTATTAACACACACACACACACACACACACACACACACACACACACACACAGAATGTATTAATGAAGATCACTGACCTCTGGGTTTTGCCACTTCACTAGCACAAGCCTAATTGGCCCATTTAGTTAGTTAGTTAGTTAGTTAATTAGTTATCAGATAGCAGGTGGTACTAGCCAATCGTGGATGCCTGTGTGCTTTTGTATGTGGAAGAGGGTAGATAGCATTTTCCTTCAAGTATATTACACTCACTCTGTGATGCAGCATGAGCATCAGTTTGAAAAGATGTCTCAGAGGAAGCAGGTTATTCGGTTGACAGATGACCAAATTGGGGGGTGGGGGTGGGGTTGGGGGCATTAAACAGTTTTTTATTAGTAGTATTGTCATTTCAACCATATACAGCTAGTTAGTACACAGTGAAACGAAACAACGCTCCTCCAGGACCAAGGTGCTACATAAGACAAACGCAGAACTACAGGAGACTACATATATTTACATAACGTGCACAGTGCAACCATGTGAAGACAGCACAAGACAGGACAAAACTACCAAAACAAGACAATGGGCACAGTACGTTACAGCATAGCGCCTCTCAAAACTAAACAAAAACTAACAGAAAATGTCAGTTAAGCTACTCATCACTGATAACTGAATGTTGGATTTGCTCAACATCAAAATGGAAGTGTGCTGTTGCTTGGTATCGCTCTATCGGTGAGAATCAAAAAATGTACTTGTACTTGGTCTGAAAAGATGTTAGTGATGCATCCTTCCTTTTTAAAGTGCGTCATCATAAATGATGTATTTAGTTTTGAAAACTTATTCCTTTTGTGTGTCTGTGTATTCATCTGCACTTTATTACTTTTTTGCTCTTCAGTTGTATTGGCTGCTGCTATAGTGTCGACACCAGTTGTCATAAACGCACACTAATTAACAAGAATTCAATGAATTAGTCAGATTGATGTGTATTTCTAACCTGTCTGGCCTTGAAATACTTTTTTGCCGCTGGAAAAATAGCAATTAGCAATGTCTAGAACTTGCTGATGATGCTGAGCAAGAATATTGACGCTGGATTTTTTTTTTTTGACTGATGAATGAGGGAACAGCCATCTGCTGCCAGGTGTCTGATATATTTGCTTCAGTTATATACACTGGCTTGCCATTTTATCAGTTCCACCCACCACATAGCCCACTTTATATGTAAATAATTACTAAAGAGATCTTGCCTGTTGTTATGCGTAGTGTGTCATGGAAAAGGACCACCTCTGACCAAATATTATTACTGTCTTGGACGTTTTTAAACATTCTGTCTAATTTCTAGCCTAGAAGTGAACAAACTATAAAATACTACAACTTAAAAATGCATCCTAGCTAGCAGAGAATGTTGTTAGTATATTTAATAATGTATTACACAGGTCCTTTATTATATTTATGCTGTAAAATTGTAAAAAAAAATTTTTAAAAAATTGTGTAATGCTCTGAAAGCATGTGATATAATAATTGCTAGCTCACATAGAATTCCAAGTTAGATTTAATATATATACAGTCAGGTCCATAAATATTGGGACATCGACACAATTCTAACATTTTTGGCTCTATACACCACCACAATGGATTTCAAATGAAACTAACAAGATGTGCTTTAACTGCAGACTGTCAGCTTTAATTTGAGGGTATTTACATCCAAATCAGGTGAACGGTGTAGGAATTACAACAGTTTGCATATGTGCCTCCCACTTGTTAAGGGACCAAAAGTAATGGGACAGAATAATAATCATAAATCAAACTTTCACTTTTTTAATATTTGGTTGCAGATCCTTTGCAGTCAATTACAGCCTGAAGTCTGGAACGCATAGACATCACCAGACGCTGGGTTTCATCCCTGGTGATGCTCTGCCAGGCCTCTACTGCAACTGTCTTCAGTTCCTGCTTGTTCTTGGGGCATTTTCCCTTCAGTTTTGTCTTCAGCAAGTGAAATGCATGCTCAATCGGATTCAGGTCAG
>CM041002.1:3052515-3077666 GCA_022985145.1 Pangasius djambal | reverse complement strand
GGAGGCACATATGCAAACTGTTGTAATTCCTACACCGTTCACCTGATTTGGATGTAAATACCCTCAAATTAAAGCTGACAGTCTGCAGTTAAAGCACATCTTGTTCGTTTCATTTGAAATCCATTGTGGTGGTGTATAGAGCCAAAAATGTTAGAATTGTGTCGATGTCCCAATATTTATGGACCTGACTGTATATATTGTCAAAGTCAGAGTTACTGAGATAAAAGCATAATAACTTTTCAATGTGGAATAGAAACAACAGGGTAGAAATATCCAAACTATTTTAGATGAGACATGGAACAGGTGAACACATTAGGGTAATCATGACGGGGCAGAGATAAGACTAAACAAAAACGATTATTAGTTCCTCTTCAGAATATAATATTAGTGCTAATACTAAGAATAGGGTTACTTCAGAAGGCTAACTTATTATATTCCCATCCTGTATGTTGGTGGATGCCAATCAATTTACTGATCATGTAAAATCATGTGACCAGGTTACATCCTTTTTGTTAAATTCTGGATAAAATTGAGTCACTGATATATTTTCATTTTCTCTCTGGCAAGCCCGTCAAGCCAATCAATGTATAAGTGTAAGTGACAATATGTATTTTTAAACACATGTATCAGAAATCCAATGCTGCCCATTTCTACCCACACACACAGTATATTTATACACAAATATCCAGATCAATAGTGAAAATACTCAGCCCTCATGGTCTAATTTCAGTGTGTTCTCCTGGCCTTGTTCCTTTTGCTGTTCTACAGGAGCATTATGCTGCAGAGAAAGAGGAACATCAGTCAAGGTCTGCCAAAGCAATTAGATCTGGTAGCAGAGTGAGGCCGCCTTGGTGTCTGTAATTAGAACAAGAGGCCAAGAGCAGACATCCCTGAAATTAATAATGAGCACAGATAGTGGAGACTACAGTGTGTGTGTGTGTGTGTGCTCTCTATCCGTGTTCTCACTTGTATTATATAACAGCAGAAGTAGCAGTACCACCACTAATGCGGGATTCTGATTGGTCAGAAGGTGTTGATTAATCTTCTATAACAGCAGCTCTGACAGTAGTTCTGGCTGTAATTTATATTCATGCATTAATGCAATTATATTAATGTAATCACTGATATGGTGAAGTTTTCTATGAGGAGATGTTTATTTAGAATTTTTGGAAGGAGGCTCCACTGTCGGCATTTTGTGACAGTCACAGTTAGAGCTTTAACTTTGATACTATACTGTCTTCAGGATAGATGACTTTATTTATAATTTTGATTTCAGTTCAACTAGATCACCTCATTATTACCCCCTTGAAAATGGTTGCCCAGTTTCTTGAGGGGTGCCAATAATTATGGAACTGACTTTACATGCTGACATTGATGATATTTTTGTGTGCTGTTTCTTGCATCATGTGGTCGTGTGTGTGTGTGTGTGTGTGTGTGTGTGTGTGAGGGTTCTCTGCTCTAGAGATTTAATCCTTTAGATGACCTTTACTAAAGCCACTGTGGTTCAGCAGGCGACCTGGTTTCTCAGACACAATACTTTCACACACACACGTACACACACACACACAAAGTGCATCTCTCCTCAGGTTGATGTAAAAAGACGCTGATGTGCATTGATTTTTTTTTTTTTTTTTTGCTGCGAACAGAGAAACACCTATTCTCCCTCCCTCTATCCGCTCTCCACACAGGAGGAAAAGAGCAGAGCTAACACAAGGACACAACTCAAGCTGCTTCTTATAAATAAAATAGAGGCACCAAAAGAACAGTTAAACCCTTACCTTACCTTAGTCTATTACTTTTTTCATAAACTCGAGAATGTGTGTATCAAAGTATAGATTATGAATATACACTTTAATAGCAACACCTGTACACCTGCTTACTTCATTCAGTTAGCTTTTACCATTCGGCAGCAGCACAATGCATAATATAATGGGGAAAATGTGCTCTTAGTGACTTTGACTGTGGTATGGTTGTTGGTGCCACATAGGCTGGTTTGAATATTTCAGAAATTGCTGATCTCCTGTTTTTTGTTGTTGTTTTTTTTTGCACACAACATAATGGTGCAAAAAACAAAAAACATCCAGTGAGTTGCAGTTCTATGGGTGGAAATACTTTGTTGATGTGGCAAGTCAGAAGAGACTGACCAGACTGGTACAAGGAATTCTACAGTGACTCAAATAACCACTCTTTACATCCGTGGTGGGAAGAAAGGCATCTCAGAATGCACAACATGTCGAATCTTGAGGCAGACAGGCTACGACAGCAGAGCACCACATCAGGTTCCACTCCTGTCATTCAACAGGTATCTGAGGTTACAGTTGGCACAGATTTACCAAAATTGGACAATTGAAAAGTAGAAAAACATTAACTTTTTTTTTACAGTCTTCAACTGTCCTGTCTTTAAATACGTGTATGTCATAGTTTGCCTATTTGATGTTAATCCTCCTATCCATCTGTATATATACCCCCCCAATGCCAACGAAGCATGAGAATCAGGCCTCAAAAATCCACATCACCTGCTACTTTTCCTCCCCACAGACGCTTGCTCATTCTTCTCTGACTCATGATGTCTGCATTGTTAAGATCAGCCGTGTGAGGATGGAGATCTGCGGCTTTCCAAAAGCTTTGGCATTTTAAATGTATCCTACTGTGGGGTCCTGACAGATGTATTTCAATTACAGCTTCATGACTGGCGGCTCAGAAATAACAGGCCTCCATCCACTGTGTTTAAAAGAAAGCGACACGAACAGCAATCTCAATGAGCTTTCTGTTGGAAAAGCCCTGCTTTGTGTGTGTGTGTGTGTGTGTGTGTGTGTGTGTGTGTGTTTTGTTATGTACCCTGGTGCTGCAGTATCTTGGTTAAATGTGGTTCTCTTTTAATAAGAATTTGTCACTAGGCTTAGTTCCAGTCCAGTGGGAGCCCATTACGAGGTGTTTCACAGTTGATAATATGTATGATTGCATGAAAGCCATGACACCTCACAGGATTTTAGAGCTGGAGCAGCATAGCAACGTTAAAAGCACTAGCGCTCCAAAGGTAATCAATCATTTAACCGCTGTCGTAGTGAGATGATTATTTATTTCGTCGTTTTAGTGTTAAAGGAACAAGAACACTACCAAGGCCGTAGATGTGCGAATACTCAAGCCATGGGAAAGGAATTCACTTAATCCTGCCACCTCATCTTTTTACCCCGCTGGTCATGCAGTACTGACTCGCCTCATCACACTGAATGAGAAACTCTGAGTAAGCGATTTCTAGTCTGCCAGCAAGCAAACACACAGCACAGCGAAGGAAATGAGGAGAAAGTGGTTATCCTTCTGTCCAACTTAGAATAAGACCACTGTTCCACTAAGCCAGAGATGTACTAAGGAAGGAATAAACCATATCCCTGGCAATAAACCATAAACTACATCTATGGCCTTGGTAGTTTGCGGTTTTAGGAAAATAATCAATGAAGGTGTGGTGCAATGCGGCCTGAGGTGAAGGAGTTATTTACTACCCTGAAGCTGATCATTTTCTGGTAACAGCACAGCCGGAAGTGTTTTATTCCTGTTTAAACCACAGCGATTTTCCAACTACTGCAATTTTTCATTTATTATTGAATGACGTCCACAGTTACATTTAATTCTGTGGAACGTTTGTGAGACAAATTAGTTCCTGTTATCATTTATGTTATAACAGCTATAAACAATCGTTCAATCACCAGCTACCCTTTTTTTGAATTCTTGAATCTGATTGGTCAGAAGGTGTTGAGTAATCAGCAGCTCGGAAACTACTTCCGTGGACTTGTATAAAATAAATGAATAAAATAATTGAAAAATAATCAACTTTGCGGTGGTAACAATAACTTGCTTCACATTGGGCTGCATCACACATTATGTATTTTCCTACAACAGCACATCCCTTCATCTTTTATTCCTCGCATATTGACAGCCTTAAACTGCTCGTCTAATTCCTGACCCATTAAAGGTGCAGTTAGTAAAATTTTAAATGTGTTTCAAAACCTTCAAAATTATATTATTTTAACAGTACCTTGGAAATAAATGTGATTCTCAATATTGACACACACGTCATATTCACAATGTATTTCAGAAGTTTCCTGATTTTGGCCTTTTTTTTTCTTTTCCTTTTTTTTTCTTTTCTGGCACGGTAATAAGCTTCTTCCCTTTCCCAAAAAGTCAACTCACAAGACACAGAGTTTAAACACAGGGGTGCGGGTGACGGAAGGCTTATCTGTGTTTTATTTCAGAGGCAAAAGAGGGCTCTAAAATGTATCCTTTAAACAGAAACACTAATAAATCTCCTGCATTTGTGCTCATGTTCCATTCTTTTGGTCTCACCATGTTCTGCCAAAAACTTGGTAACATTAATTATGGGCCTGAAGCTTTCACATGCTCTTTCAAAATATGATGTATTTTATTTCAAACGGTCAGATTCTTCATTATTTGACTACATAAATAATACTACATACTACATCACCCTGAAACTATAAGCATTTATATTAAATGAATGTGATTTCTTTTCAGTTCAGCCCAATTACACAATTCACAAAAAGCCTGTATCTTTAAGTGTAAGTCCTTTAGAATCAATTCTCCTGAGAGCGTGAGAGAGAAAGAAATTAGCTTTTTTTCCCCATTTTGAAATCTTGTTATGATTCCGTAAGAGTATGTAACGAGGCTGAACGTAAAGGCTGAAACTTGTTCCTAATCATCTCTAAGGGCTTAGTTTAAAAATCTGCGGCCTTATCAGCCGTGCTGTTTGAGGACTAACTCCCGCTTTCCCTTTCCCCCTAGAGTGGAGCAGGTATGCTGAATAAAATAGGACCCAGAACTTTCTATTATAGAGTCTTTAACATCAAACTACTCTGGAAGAACACAAACACACAGTAAGTTTCCTTCTGTGTTTCACTGATCAATTTTTCCTGCACATTTAGAGAGACTGTGGGGGATTCTGGGTGTTAAGCTATCCAACCATAAAGGATAATGTTGCCTTTTTATAGAATGATCAATGCCTGTAAGCCCGGCAGGCCGACACCCACAGATACTCAAACAATCGCACCTGCACTTTGGCAATCGATTACACACAACACAACACACACACATACACACAGTAAGAGAGAATGAGAGGCAAATTAGTTTCTCGTGTTGAGGTAACAAAAAGCACACGGCTCTAAATCTAATAAGCATCTACTGACTCCATCTTTGAAATGAACTTTAAATAGCACAACTAGATTTTTTGTTTTTTTTTTAGAAAGATCAATATAGATGCTTGAGACTTGAGTTAGTAGCTGTGATTTTTATTGTTTGTTTGTGTGTATAAATAGATGCATTATATGTCATTTTGCAGTTAAACATATCAAGAAAACTCAAATAAAAATGTTTACTTTGTGATGCGAGGACCAAAAGAGCGAATCTCATAGCTAAAATGTTAGCTAACAACTTGGTGGCTTTTTGTCTAGGACAAAAACACGATACATGATACATGATCCTGTACAGTTGTGGTCATAAAAAATTGCACTTTGTTTTTTATTTAGTACTGCCCTGAATAAGCTATTTCACATAACAGATATTTACATATAGACCACAAGACACAATTATAACCGAATTTACACAAATGAACCTGTTCAAAAGTTTACATACGCTTACATACGATTCTTAATGCTGTGTGTGTTACCTGGATGATCAACGACTGTTTTTACGTTTTGTGATAGTTGTTCATGAGTCCCTTGTTTGTCCTGAGCAGTTAAACTGCCCACTGTTCTTCAGAAAAATCCTCCAGGTCCTGCATATTATTTACTTTTGCATATTTGACCCCTTTCCAACAGTGGCTGTATGATATTGAGATTCACTGATGCTCAAGAAGGCAACACGATACATTAAGAGCCAGGGGGATGTAAACTTTTGAACAGGATGATCGGTGTAAATTGTTATTATTTTGTCTTGTGGAAAACATGTAAATATCTTACGTAGCTTCTTAAGGGCAGTACTAAGTGAAAAAAAATAAGCTCTTCAAACAAAATATCAATTTACACCAACCATCCTGTTCAAAAGTTTACATCCCCCTGGCTCTTAATGTAGTGTGTTGCTTTCCTGAGCATCAGTGAAGATTCTGGAAAACCAAAAAAATGTGCAGGACCTGGAGGATTTTTCTGAAGAACGGTGGGCAGCACAACTGTACTCGTTCATTTCCCTAAGTCTATATTAAAAGCACTTAGCCACATGTTACTATATTACATTGTATCAAGTGCAGTTAAATGCTCGAATCTGATTGGTCAGAAGGTATGCATTACGAATGATTGGTTAATATTTATGCGCTCCTTCTGTTATTGTTTCTATAGTAACAGTTCATACACAGGTACCAGCAGATGCATCACATAATCGAAGACTCTAAATGGTTTTTAAAAATTATATTGTTGTGTAACAAAAAAAAAACGTATAATTGTTGATGTGGTGATGTTTTTTTTTAGGAGACATTTATCTATAATTTATGGAAGGAGTCTCGGGTTGTAAGCGCTTGGTAACAGTCAAAGTTTCACAGCTCGAGAACGTCTTCAGGACAGAGTAGTTTACGCTTTTATAGTTTCTCGGTAAAATGACAGGCTGCATTTTTTTGAGAGAGAGAGAGAGAGCGATATAATCGAGTAAGTAAAAGAGAGGCTGGTGAGGGAATGACTGTTTATCGTAGCTATAACTTACTAACTTGTCTCTCAGACATTCCACAACATTAACTCTAACTATAAGCTGTTAAAATGTGCCATGTGTCCTTCATTAATAAACTAAACATTATAATTCTTGGCAAATCACTGTGATATAAGCAGAATAGCACACTCCAGCCCGGGCTGTTATATGAAAATAATGCTTAAAGATATTCAGTAAAGTCTTCACAGGGTCACACCTGCATAACCCATTTATAACAACTGACATAAACCTGCACAAACATTTATAAAGGCTTAATGAATTAAGTGTCAACTAGCATAAAGACATACAGTTGTGTTATGACCTCTTTCCTGGCTGACTTGCATCAGAATAACATGACAAATGACTTTGTCAAATAGGCTAACTAATCAATGTTTGACACCTACATAAATCATTTATTACAACTGACATAACATTGTCAAGTGACATAAAGAGATAGGTTTGTGTTATGTCATTCTTCAGGCTGACTTTCATCAGAATAACATGACAACTGGCAAAAATGATCAAACAGGCTAATTAATAAATGTTTGACACCTACATAAACCATTTATTACAACTGACATAAGATTGTTAAGTGACATAAAGAGATTATGATGTCGTTCTTCAGGCTGACTTTCATCAGAATAACATGATAAATGGCAAAAATGGTCAAATAGGCTACATATCTAGGCATCATATATGTATGATTCCTACATAAACCATTTATAACACCTGACATTAAGACATAAGATTGTGTTAGGAGACTTGCTATGTCTGTGCTGACTTACATTAGAGCAATAGGAAAATTTAACAACTGTCTAAAATTTGACATTGGAAAAGTATCCTGTAGCTCTGTACCCCTTTGTGGTAATAACATTAATATGAAAACTGTTATAACTCTGCTAGATAGTGAAGGTTTTGGACTGCAACATTAATTACACCATAATGACAGAAGTATGTATGTTATGTCAATTTTTGCCATGTCACATCTTCATCATCATACTAAATATCGGGTATGTTACCAGATGCTACAAAATCAGTTGTTATGACCTTCTAATGTACATCAGGCCAGAAAGTATCATAACATCCTTCTGTCACTTGACTCAGGTGTTATGTCAGCTTGACATCAAACTGTACAAAATCATCGTGTGATTCCTGTTAGAATAAGCCTTTATAAATGTTTACGTTATCATGGAGAGCTAATTCAGGTGTCATATAACTCTATGAACACCTTATGAACTCCCTATGAATATTGCGTCTGAAGTCTTTGGCAGTTTCCGTTATAGGATAACGGCTCAGAGATCTGCATAGAAACTTTGACTCAGCCACTATGAATATAATAATATATTTGACTCTAGCACTTATCGCCCATGCTAACACATTCTGCCCCATCCACACACAGCTGCCTTTTTCTTATCTGATCAAATGACCTTGTCAAATCCGATCTTAAAACACCAGTCAGACTTTAGTGGGGATCCTGTGAATCTTCATCCCTACCTCATTGCCATTCATAATGCACCAGCACAGCTCTGGACATATTTCTTTTGCTCTCACACTCAGATAAACAGAGTTATATCTGCATGCTGTCTGACCCTCTCTCTGATATCATCTTTGTCATAAATATTTTTACATTTTGCTCAGACTAGTTTGCAGCCCTTCAGTACATCAGCAAGCTGGCTTAGTTCATGTGCAAACACAGCACTTCAAAGCTCATCATACATATTTAGCATTTGTTGCTTGCTTGTTCTATATACACTCACTGCCCACTTTATTAGGAACACCATGCAAATCGTGGGTGGGTAACCCTGCTTGCTGCGAATCTTCCGTTCTACTACATTCAGATCTGGTGACTGAGAAGGCCATTGAATTGAACTCATTGTCGTGTACATGGAACCAGTTTGAGATGACTTGTGCTTTGTAAAATGGCACATTATCATGCTGGAAGCAGCCATTATAAGATGGATAAATTGTGCGCATAAAGAGTTTCATGTGGTCAGCAACAATACTCAGATAGTCTTTAGCATTCAAATGATACTTGATTGGTATTCAAGAAAGCATTCCCTATATCAATACGCCACTACCACCACTGGGAATACAAGGCAGGTTGGGTCCATGGATTCATCCCAAATTCTGATCCTACCATCTGCATGTGGTGGCGGAAATCAAGATTCATCCAACCAGGTGACATCTTTCCAATCCTCAGCTGTCTAGTTTTGATGAATCTATGCTGACTGTAGACTTTGATTCCTGTATTTGGTTGAATCCAGTGTGCTCTTCTGCTGTTGTAGCTCATCCACTTCAAGATTCAATGTACTGTGCATTCTGAGATGCTTTTCTGCTCACCATGGTTGTAAACAGTGGTTATTTGAGTTGCTGTAGACTTCCTGTCCGTTTCCGTCCACTGAACTGCCACACACTGGATGTTTTTTTTTGTTTTTCACACCATTCTGTGGAACCTCAGTTCTGAGAATGTCGTGCGTGAAAATTCCAGATTATTAGTTTCTGAAATACGCAAACAGCATCAAAATTTTCGTGAGGTCCACATTCCAGAAATGTGTCATACTTCATAGGTTTTAATGCTGAGTGTGTATTACATCAATTGCTAATTTTGTTTTAATCTTTGTTATATTATAATTTGCTGACAATGGAGGCTCCTTTAACATTTCCTCACAGAAAGCTTAAACCTACCTTTTTGCTATTCCTAATATTATATTTTTCTTGTAAAATTTGAATAATAATTTTTTGTGCAATTACAGTATAACATACATTAACCCATTGCTATTACAAAAATTGCTACATTAATGAACAGTAGCCCTCTGTAATAGGAATCTCACCATATTTATATCCTATAGGTGCCCAAATCACCACCTTCACTAACCGCCATATGCACCGTCTCACAGATACATAAGTAATACCCGGTGTGCCAGCTTTGATTTATTCCAAGTATCCAGCAGATGAAGCCAGGCTTGTCCATGGCAACATCCTAATAAGCTTTTCAATGGCCCAATCAGTCTCACTAAGCAGTGGAAAAACAAATGTTATTACGCTGAATATATTGGCTGCAGAGGTTAGTGTTTGCATGCACCAAATTGTAACTGAGATTTGTAACTGCTTCGTTTTTTTTTTTTTTTTTTTTTTTATTACCAAGGATTTATTTTGAAGTGCAGCCACATCGCACCAGCCAGAAGCTCATAAACATCTCTCGTAATGAGTCTGCAGAGCATAGGTATACAATTACTGACTGTTGCCCATATTTTGCTGGTGCAGTTTGTCAGCTCCACATTATCCCATACATAAACTTTCTTCAGCAGCCAATTCAGAACATAAGACTGATTAGAGTTAAACCAGGATAGTCAAAATATATTTAAACGTCAAAACAAGCAGAAACATTTTTTTGTCCGGTTGTTTTAACCAAAACAGATGAGCGGCGGCTTTTTACCCCATATACATCTTGGTGGTTACTTTAAAACTCTGCATTTGTTTGTTTGTTTGTTTGATGGTCTATCTATCTATTTATTTGCTTTTTTACTATTTATTCGTTATTCATATAAACCTCCAGTTTTGTTTATGTTTGTTTGCTTATTTGTTTGTTTGTTTATTTGCTTTGGTTTCTGCTAAATATTTCGCCATTATGGCACCCCGTAATAACTAAAGGCCCCAGCATACTTGCACAAATAAGATGGCGTAATTTCAAAGCAAATTGACTTCGTGAAGAGTCACGCACGTCGCGGCTGAGAGAACTCCGTAGTTGAGCTAAGCGATGAAGGCCGTGATTGGATGTTACCTCCAAATGAGGCATGCCCCAGCCAAATGTATTCCAAGCATCGCATAGATCATTTGATTGGCATGCTAAACTCACCATCTTTAACCCTTGATTTATTTAATGGTCTCGTGTACCACTTCCATCTTATTTTTCTTTTCTCTTCTTTTTTTTTTTTGTTTACGGAATAAAATAAGCAGTTCTTCCTCTTCCTTGTGTTCTATCATTTGTTGGACATTTGTTTGCGAGGAGAGAGAGTACTCCCAAGAGGAGAAAAGAAAATGGGATGGAAGCATAAAGGGCATGAGAAATAAATGCGTTGTAGTGGGGGAAAAGCTAGATTGAAAATTGAGAAAAAAAAGGGAATGAAAGATGGAACAAAATATAGAGGGAACAAAATGTAGAAATAATGGTTACACATGAGTTGTCAATGAATGCTGTGATTGTTACTAAGTTGGATAAACCCTGTGCTGGTGCTCTACACAGGAAAATAATAATAGCAAAACAACTCAAGAAAATAATGGCTATGATTGTGATATTCTTTAAAGGCCTTCAAATTAATTCCTCAATGATCAAAATGGGCTTGACTGAAAAAGTTTGGGAACCATCGGTCTACGTTCTTGGCACTTTATGGCGGGAAATTTTCATTCTGTGGTCGTATTGATCAATTCCACTTGTCGTCACATTTTTATCAATGCCACCTGAAGTACTGGAGTCCTTGTAAGTGATGGCTAATTCGAAACCACAGAGAGTATGCGAGCTTGTAAGCTAGCAAAAGTCGTTCTGTCTTCGCACAACCTTCACAGGTGTTGTCTCCGCATTATGCATGCTGAGGCCTTAACAGCCCTGAGTCTCTTCCTCTAAAGTCGAACAAGATTTTTGACACTTGTAGAGGGATCCTTGTCCATTTCTCCATGCAGAAACTTTAACGCTCCTTTATATTCTAAGGTTTATACCTGCGGACTGCCATCTTCAGTTCAGAACAGAAATCCAGACATTTAGATGGCCGTTGCGAAATATGAAATCCTGTGTTTTGTCAACAGCTTCTTGTTAATAATGATTTGGGTCATTATCTTGATGAAAGATCAATCGATGACCAACCCCCTGGCAGTAACATCCAGGTTTTGTGCAAAAATATCTTGGAATTAATGATGCCATCAATCTTCATAAGAGCCTCTTGACCACTAGGCAGGGCTTTCCTTTGTAAACAGCAAAGATGCATATGGTGTGCATGACAGAAAGGTTTACAGTTGTCTTTGTGTCTTTGAGAATTTCTTTTTTAAATCTTTTTTTAACATGATTTAGTAGAGTAAAGGTAAGAATATATTATTAAGTCACTGGAAAAAAGAAGCAGTTGATTGTCTCCCAGGTATAAACCTCTAACTTATAGATAATATACATCATTACAGAAGCAATTTGTCTTCTAGCTAGAAACTTCTAGCTAAAATATATATAAATTTTTTGTTTTTAATTATAGAATCAATGTATTGTCTCCTAGCTAAGTGTAAAAATTTGAATAGTTGTGTATTAAAATGTATTTTGCTTATGACTATGTATGTATATACAATGTATATGACTATTATATATAGTCATTTTTTGCATTGATGTATACATATATAGTTTCCATGGAGGTGCAGTGGATAGCATTGCCACCTCACAGCTCAATGTTCCTCAGTTTAATCCTGGGTTCAGTTACTGTCAGATTTTCCCAATGCGTTAAAACCTGTGTGAATGAGTGCGGGAAGCTGTGGGTGTGTGATTCACACACAACCTGCGATGACTGGCATCCCATCCAGGGTGTGTTCCCAGGCATTGGCTTCGGATCCATCAGGTAAAGCGTTTACTAAAGATGAACTGCCAATTCTCTTTAAATTCTCTGCCAATAATTCTGGATTGAATCTTGTAACCCATCATTTTTAATAATCATTATCTATTACTAGACGTGACGCCCAGCTCCATTGCCATGAATGTAAAAACGAGGTTCGCATTCATCATGAAGTTTGTCTGTGACTCACTGTACACTGATAGCCACTTTGCTCCCACACAGACTTTCAAAGACAGTATTTATGACAGCTGATGCCTGCTGATATAAACCTTTGTAAGTGGTTATGTACATTTATGTCATGAAGGGCCCCACTATGTCATGTGGTTATGTATCATGAAGGGCACATGAACATATCATGTAGTCTTAGAAGAAAGTGTTACCAGATTTTTTTTTTTTTTTTTAAGAATTTGATATTTGATTTATAGAAATTACCTCTACGTTAATGCTTTTGATGTCAGATGATATGAAGAGCCTGTGTAGATCTTATGAAGACAATCCGTAAGGAAAGTGTTCTCACACTCATTTAGAGATTTGATTTAAAGAAATGATTTTTACATTACATCAAAAGTGCTTGGGTTTCAATAAGGGTGATATCTTCTAGAGACAGAGATTAGACATTGATAGCCATTAATTACTTCCTTTTTTGCACTTAGAAAGAACACGTATTTGAAAATGTCATACAAAATGTGTTCTCTTTTCCAATGTGTGATTAAAACTGACATTTAGCTTTAAAGACCAGGGAAGGACAATTTTGTTCCATGATCTTTTTTTTTTTTTAACATAGTGGGTTGTCCAAATCTGCAGTTAAATGTTTAACAGGTGTAACATTAATTTGTAAAAAGGGTTCAGACTTAGGTATTAGCCATCCAGGAAAACGGGCTCCCCTTGAATAAAAGAATCGTGTAAAAATCACATGTGAAAATAAAAGAATCATGGGTAAAAAAAATCACATGAAAACAAATGAAGTGAAAACAAAATTACATGGAAAATAAATGAATCATATGAAAAAATTAACATGTGAAAAATGAATCAGGCATAAAAAAGGTAAATAAATGGATTGTGGAAAACAAATCACATGAAAATGAAAATGAATGAATCAGGTGTAAAAATTAGGGATATCAAAAAGTCGTATGTGAAAATGGATGAGTTCTTTAAAAAAAAAAACTACATGTGAATGCAAATGTAATCTGTTTAAAAAAAATCACGTGAATTGTGAAAAAAATGACGTGAAAATGAATGAACCATGTAAAAAAATTGTGAAAAGAAATAAACTGTGTGAAAAGAAATATATGAAAATGCAAGAATTGTGTAAAAATAGCATGTCATTTGTAAAAATGAAGTGAAGAAGCATAAATCATTTGTAAATTTAACAAGTGAAACTAAACGAATCACGATCAATAAATTCAAATGCAAAAAAAAATGAATCAGGTGTAAAACATTAAAATGAATCATGAAAAAAAAATCACATGTGAAAATCTATTAATGATGTCATTTTTACATGTGAAAATGAATGAATTGTTAGTTATAAGTTAATGTGAAAGTAAATAAATTCTGAAATTATAAAATGTGAGAATCAATTAATCGTGTGTAAAAGTCACATGAAATACATGAATCATGTGAAAGATGTGTGAAACATACCATGTAAAGTGTCTAAAAACCCCATGATTGTGTGACTTTTCTGTAAGGGCACAGAAGGCAGAAATTATAAGAGCTAATGAGACTCACTCAGTCACACAGCCTTCACTGTGGCTCAGAGGAAATGTGGATTAACACCCATCCATCTCTTGTCGCCCAAGTCCTCACACAGTGCGGCAATTCACTCGAAACAAATTAAGACACAGCCAAATACATTCACATTTATGTACATGCTCAGAAACACACACCTCTGCTTTAGCAGGCCAGTCAATCTTAGGCGGATGTGACAGTGGGAGGCCTAAGGGTCCCCAACACAGACGCAAACAGGTATATAGATCTTCTGTTGCTGACATGTCAGTCCCTCAGAGCGAGACACGCCTCTGTTTTGTTTGTCTCCAGTCAATATGGACTAAATCAGCCTTCAGCCTCACAGGCACTCGTTCCTTCACCTTTTAATTACATGCTAAATATTTAAACAGGATTGAGGATTGAACAAGTAGGGAAACTTTTTTTTTTAATGCAGTCCCCTTCTCCCCGGGCCTTCAGTCACTCCCTGCACCCCTCCCTCCATGGCGTCAGAACTCTCTCCATTCCCTTCTCTTTCATTTTCTACTTCCTAACTTCCTTCCTTCTTTCTTTACATCCATCCCGCCCTGTTTATTCACTCGTTCCATTTTGCGCACTGGAGACAGCGCCAAGCAGATGGTCAGACAGAAGACAGATCTTCAGTGTGCTCAGAGAGCTCACAATGAGGGCAGGGAGAGATGAGAAAAAAAGGGAAAGTGCAAGAAGGATGAGAGAGATAGAGAGCAGGAAGGCTGAGGGGAAAAAAAAAAAAAAGCCAAAGATCGGTATTCATCAATCACCAGCGTGGCCATCCTTCTTTCTCTCGCTGCAGGCGCCAGTGAAGGAAACCGATCTTTTCTCATCTCACCCTTCAATGTGTTTTGATTGGACAGAGAGAAGATCTATCACGTGGAAAGCTCGTCATCATTGGTACAGTATCGGTCACTATTAGGGGAAAGTATATATATATATATATATATATATATATATATATATATATATATATATTTATGTATGAGTGTGTGTGTGTTTCTCCATTACTATGTCCTTAAAGGGAAAAATCCATCTTGAACAACTTGCTTATTAATATTTCTCAGTAAGGTGACCATAGTTTCTTGGTCTTTCATCAACATCTTGGTCTATTTTCACTATAGTTAATTGTTTCCTATATTGCCCACAATGCTGTATGATGACGTGCTGATGGTGGTCCACGTGTCCTTGCTTCACATGTGCCTAAATGATCCTCGCGGCAGTGCTTTAGTCTTTTAGGTTGTTTTCATACTTGCGTTTTTTTCTGGACTCAGTACCTTTTTCCGCTATGAGGCAAAGACTGATTGGAGAATTGGAGTGGTCCGGAGAACTGATCCCTTGTCCTCTTCGCTTCCACCAAACCGTGGCACAGTCTGCATCAGGTGTGGAAACTATCCACCCTCGGTGCTGCTCCCCGAGTAACCCGATCGGTTCAATTTGACGTGTTATATCCTATTTCGAGTTCTGCGATGGAGAAAGAAAGTGTTGTTCTTCACCACTTCATTGTTGACACCAACGGAAAAGATTTTGTTTTTAAATCTAAAAGAATGAACCCATTTTGCAAACTTGGGTTCACAAAAATGACACATGGAATTGATCAATCAAGCCGTGATCTGGAAGGAATTCTTCTATGTGAAAGCAAGCCTGTAATTAGAAGCCCCTCCCCCGAACAAGCCCAGAATTGACCCTAGGTGCGCACTGAAACATTCGAGCCAAGTGTGAAAACCTCCTTAGCTCTTTCTCTCACCTCCTCATCTGTACAGTCTTCCAAAATTTCAACTTTCATGCTAACACCACTGTCAATGCCACCCGGCTTGTCATCTCATAGAATGCTAAGTAGCTGAGCTCTTTGGTTTTCAGGAGCTTTGGTTTTACCCTTGCTCTTTGGTTTTCAGGAGCTAACAGCAAAGCTGACTTTTATTCCTTATGTTTGAGATCATTCAAACCATGTCTCTTAGTAATCACGATTGAAAGTGTGCTATCAATGTACCCCTGTGATTTCAGCACAACTTCTCCCATTGAAATACTGAAATATTGAAATACAACATAATCCAACAAAATGGGACCAGGATTACTAAACACAACACAAACATTTCAATGTAATCACATTTTAGTCTGAAATTTCCCTGCATCAAATATATGATTGATAGTGATGGGCAAAGTTCTGCCATTTTATTATTGAGTGCAACACTGCCACATGACACATGGCTGCTGGCAAGGAATGAATCAGCTTAAACATTATTATCTCCATCATTATGTCTCAGAATATGAGTAACACTGTATGAATTGGCTTCCTTCCTATTCAGGAACCATATGCCTGATCAGTGTCATTTATAGAGACCTGCTCTACACAACTACATTACTAGGAAATATAGACTAAAAGAACAAATCATACCATATTCAATATAAAAACCCTCTTTGGGAAAAGTAGAAGAAATCAAGCATTTTCTGTTGCATCTTCAAAATGTTCTTGGGAATTTCTCCAAGAAAATTAGTAAGTATTAGCACCCCGAATCTGTCATGGTTGTAAGAAAGAAATATCCCAGGGAATGTTTTGTTTTTGTTGTTTTAACAACCACACGGCAACAATGGAAAGGAAAAACTCCCTGAGATGACCCAAGGAAGAAACATTAAAAAGGGCAAAATTTAAAAAGGGACCCATCTTCTTCTGGCTAACACTGGATAGTGTGTTTATAAATCATTACTCTTTTCTGTTGCTATATACTGTAGGCTATGACGTGTCATCCATGCTTTCCCCATCCATCAGTGGACAAGGACCTCCAAACCTCCAGCAACCAGATAGATTTTGGTGGTGGACCATTAATAGCAACAAGAAGTAGTTGGCCAGGCTAGTCAATAGATTACTATACAATACAAAACATTCACTATAGTTGCCAATGTGGGAAGCTGTCAACTAGTCAGGCTGTGGAAAAAAAACAGGGAGGCAGGCAGTAAAAAAAAATTATAATTAAAAAAACTAAACGTACTTGGCTGAAGTCAGTTCTACTGTCAAGTGTCCATTGCATAGGTATATGTTATATAACGTCTTTTCATTCCCACGCCTGGCCTGCTCCTGAAAGAATTCCTTCATCCATTTTTTTTAACCAATATAAACTTTAAATAAATTTCTTGCACTGTGGTGTAGTAAATTCCATTTTGGCCAGCACCATGTGAAAGTGTGCATTCAGTGCGTATGCCAATATCCAATCCCAATTAGCTAGTTTAGAGCTGACAGAGGCTGAAATAGACTTGTTTTTTTTTATGCTACCTTCTGAAGGCCATGAACATGGTGGTTCAACTTCCGGGTCAATATCAGCCTGGAAAAAACCTCCCAATGTCTTCGTGAATGAAAACGTTGCATCCTCCATCCAAGGAACCCCTACAGAGCTATGAGCTATAGAGAGGTCTCTGTTGATGGATATGAGTTTCCATGCTGCACACTCTCAGCTCCAGAATCAACAAGCTGAGCCACATCCTCCAGGACGTCCATAGAAGAGCATTTTAAGAACTAGTATGACCTTAAATAGTGCAAGATGATACACATTCTTGTTATTTTGCACATTTATTACAATTTATTTTTGTTATCAGTGATGTAGCCTAAAAAGCACTGAAGCTGGAAATGTAATTTTTTAATCTGTGCATGGCTGTTAAATGAAGTTTGACAGTTTCTTTGCCACTGTTTATCAGCATTTAACTGCATTAATAAAAAAATAAAAAAACATAAAATATCAATGCCATGAATCAGTTTTTGCTCTATGGAAATTTTTTTTGAATGACTGTTCTGCTAAGTTATATTAGTAGCTGTTGTGCAGTAGAGTATATAACAGAAACAAAGGTATCAGGTGCATCTAAAATGGATAGGTAAATGCTCTTGTCAGTCAAGCAAGTGAGAAAAAAAAAACATCCAGCATGATTTTTTTTTCATGACTAACATTAGCACATTCTAGATATTGCTAGCTGCTATTTTTCAAGTGATAAAGCAAAATATTTCAAGGCCAGACAGGTTATAAATACACATCAATCTGTCATGCTTGTGTTTTCTCACTATTTTTTTTTTGTGTTAATCAAGTGCTTGTTAATTAGTGTATGGTTATGACAACTGGTGTCAAAACTATAGTAAACTAAATACAACTGAAGAACAAACAAGGGATGATGATATAATAAGAAATTCACCAGCATTTCAGATAGTAATTTGAATAAAAAGTTGGGGCTCTTAACTGAGCATGTCTGTATGTGTGTGAACGTGTGTTACGTAAGGCAGTCACGTAGCTGTAAAGAAGATGTGTTTTAGCAAAACCCAGAAGCCTTCTATGTCTGTCCATCACAGTGTTCCATTGCCACCCACTCGTCTTGTTCCGGTAGCTCTGGAATAAGCTCACAAGGCATTTTGTCCATACGACACACTGAACAGATTCAAACTAATCCTTTAGGAATGTTCAACTGTGCCTCATACACACATATACATACTGAACACTGACAACAAACAACAACAATAAATAAATAACATGCATTAGGCGAAGCAACTAACGTCAGAAGATCACGAAAGAAGCAATGATCATGACGTGTGGACAAACACAAAGCGAAAAAGCATAAGAGGAGAAATGGCTAAAAAAGAAGGAAGAAATTAATAGCTAGCTAGACAGTAACTAGCTAGGAGCTTGTTAAAGAGCTGGAGATTTTTGAGTAGGATTGGTTTTGGGGGGGGATTGGAGTTGGGGGGTTCATGTTTTGGGTTGAGGGGTTGGCCAGTCAGGGCATCCTGCATTGGTTCATTTGTGGCAGGATGGGAAGGGGGTCCCTGTGTAGGTTCCTGTCCAGAAGCCCACAAACTTCGCCGTCATCCCGTGTTGCTGGCATTTGTTCATTCACTATTGGCCGCTAGTCTATTCACCTTCCTGAGGACAGATCCTGAATAAGCAACAGCCTTATGTAGTGCTGAACACAGCTCGACTACAGTTCATGAATGATATACAGTAGCAAGCAAATCACTTACATTCTTAAACAGAACGCTATTCTATGGTTGGAGTGATAGTTTGGCATTATTGTTGGAACTTTCACAGAAATCTGGTTTAATAAACAGATTCATAGTATGTCCTACACTGACACAATGATAAGTTTTCTCAAATTTGGCCAAAATATGCAAAAATAGAGATCAGCATCTTTCCATATGCAACATTCTTTATCTCAGGAGTGTGCAGTCTTCCAATTATAACACACCACATTCAAATAAACCTGTGATTCTTCACACTTTCCCAACCAGAACCAAGACTGTGAGTTTAACACTGCAGGCACACGTCTGGCCTGGTGTTTAAAACTGTAACAATATTGTTTCTCAAAAGCCATTGTGATAGAAAATGTCAGCTTGTTGGCACAGCTGGCTTGTCTTCCTCTGAGGTGAAACGGAGCTAAAAGGTCTGGTTTTAATAAAACAAGATCATTCACTGAGCTCACTGTGTGCACCCGATAAGAACAGGGACGTTGGCAGACAGAACATGGTGTTGCACATCTGTGGAGATAATTTTCTGTGTAAGCAATGTGGAAATTGTGTTTGATTAAAAATGTAAAAATTGCACACAAATTCAAATTTGTAAATGCGTCTATACTCTCGTTTTCATTTCTACACTCTCGTTGTATTGTACACGCAGAGAGTTGGCCATTTGTTATTGCAAGTCTGGGCCCTGCCCACTCAGCTTTTGGGAGCATTCCACTTGGCCACGCCCCTCAAAATATTACCATAGTAAGAAGTTTCAATCTAAGCTCATGAGTTGTAGTCATGCATTTTAGAAGAATAACTAATGATTTGTAAAAGTATCATTTTAGTTTATTTATAGTTTATAATTATGATTCGTAATCACAATAGCCATAGTTTAAAGATTAAGTTTTGTAGTTGGAATATGGAGAATGTATTTACAAAAAAAAATTAAAAATACAGGATGCAGATCATATTATAGAGTGTTTTTAGAGATATTTTCGTGTATGTAAAATTACTTTGGACACAGAAATAATTCCGTGTACTCCCTTCTGCCCAACAGCTCTGTTCTTTTTCAAATAGAAATAACAACCATGTTTTTTCAGTCTTCTTCCCGGAAACATCACAATGCACTAAAACTGATGGACTTGAGTCCAGCATTTGACACCATTATATTTTAATGAACAGGCTTGAAGACACAGGTTAGACAGTGTTCCTGCCTGGTTTGGATCTTATCTGACAGACCATTACCAGTTTGTTAGCAACTGAGATTCTTCAAAGCCTAAAAAAATGTAATTTATATTCAGCCCTTTGGATATGTAATTTGCAAACATAATGTTGCCTTTCACTTACGCTGAGGATACACTATTATATCTGTCAGTTCGGCTTGATTCAGCCAAGACAGAAAAGTATATAAAAGACTCAGGATCCTGCTTCTTCTAAATTCTAATAATATTGAGCATTTTCTGTCAAATTATGACAGGACATGACAGCTTCCATGACATCGTTATGACCTGATTATGCCAATTTTCCAATTCCAATGCCAATTCAACAAGGTCCAAGCAAACGTTGTCACTGGATGATTTATTCTTCGAAGTTGTTATGCTTTTATTTTGCAATATCTTAGGTGTAATATTTGAAAAACGTTTTATGTCCAAACCTACAGATAAATTTGGTTTTATAATGTTCTACCTGCTAGCAAATCATTATCCAGGATGAACATTGGAGAAAGGCAACACTGGCAGCCTTGGCCAATCAACACTTACATTATATTTACCCTCGGACAGAAAACAACAGTCTTGAAACCTCATTACAGTGAGCCGGAGGTAAGGCAACTTTTAATTCTGTATGTTCTACATACACACCATGACAGTAATGAAAAGTAGACATAGAAAACATGCATACAGGTCTACTGAACTCACTAGTTTGGCAAGGTTTGAACGTTCTGGCACATTATAAAGTCTTCATCGTAGTGGAAAGTTAATATTTCTGCTAACATCAGATAAAATTAGCATTAAATATTGCTATGCAATGTGCTTAATAAACTGACCTTTAGCATGTTACCAGGGACTGCAAGTCAGCTAGCAGACATGTTTGTGAATATTCTAATGCATTTTAACATTATTAATGTTATACCATTATGTTTCATTAAGTTCTAAATATATTTCTATCTTTAGGAACAATTTCAGATTTTAAAAAGTGGAATATTTTATATTTTAGATCTTAGATAGCAAATTTAGTATCAAAAATGTATCATTTATACAACCCACTCAACATCGTCTAGTCTGTTTCCAATCTTTGACTCTTTAAGTGGCCCTGTGCCCATTGTAGCCTTGGATTCCTATTCCTGGCTGATGGGAGTGGAACCAGATGTGGTCTTCTGCTAGCCCATCTGCTTCAAGGTTTGATGCATTCTGAGATGCTTTTCTGCTTATCATGTTTGTAAAGAGTGGTTATTTGAATTCCATAGCCTTCCTGTCGACTTAAACCAGTCTGCCCGTTCTACTCTGACCTGTCTCATCAACAAGGCATTTCTGCCTGCAGAACTGCTGCGCACTGGATGTTTTTTGTGTTTCACACACACGCGAGACTCACTGTGCATGGAAATCCCAGGAGAGCAGCAGTTTGTGAAATATTCATGCCAGCCTGCCTGGCACCAACAACTATGAAACGGTCAAAGTCACTGAGATCACATGTGGTCTTATTAGACTCAAAATCTCTTTCTCTACTGAGTATGTTACCATCTATTAGTTGTTTAATGAGATATAGGCACTGCTTATAAAGAAAAGGCCAGATAGAACCTTACAAAGTCAAAAAGGATTTGATCTTACAGAATAATAATGTTCTATTGGTGTTTGACCACTGTTCAAAAATAGTTTTATCATTGTCTTAGAATATCAATAATGCAAATTTGACATAAGCTTAAAGTGTTGACGCAGTTAAGCTGTAAATGCAGATTACAGAAATTTAGCTTGAAAGTCGAAATTTTGATGTTAACCCAGATAAAAATTTATAATACTAACATCACTAAGTGTTACCCAGTAATGTTTAAGACGCAAAGTATTTAGCTAATAACACACAATGTCCCAGCTAACCAGTTTACATTGTCCAAAGTTTCATTGTAGTTACGTAACTACTTATATTATAACAAAATTTCAATTGCTTCTAAAATACTTGTGTGATTATACATCGGGCACTGGCTCTCAACCTGTCAAAAATAAATTGTCAGTTATGGTTATGCTTTCTGCCTTTTGCCTTTTTTCTAAATACTGAAAGTCATAATTAAATAAATGAATCCTACATCAAGTTATTAAAGGTATAAGTTGACTTCAGAAAAAAAAAAGTTGGGATTGTATTAAATGGATTGGTTTTCTGAGACAGATTGCTAGGGTCAGGTTAGTATTCTTCTGTACATTTTGAGGTTGCTAGTCCCCTCTGAGGTCGGATGCGGTAAACCTGTCTGGTTCGGGTCCCTCTCAAGAGACGCAAAGCAATTACAGAACAAAATAGTGTTATCCGTGTGAGCATTGTCTCTCAGAGATGGGCTGCTCTTTCGTGGCCGTCTGGTGCGAGTTTGGGGGCGGTGGCATGAGAGGCTGGAGGGGGCAGGCTTTGTGCCTCTGTGACAAGGGATATTGGCCTGTAATAGCCTGGTCTTACTGTTAATTAAGGTTCAGCAGGAGATAAGGAGACTAGAGCTCTTTCTGCTGTGAGTGTGTGTGGGTAAGAGAATAAGAGAGTGAGAATGCAGATAAAGGAAGACTTATCACAAATTCAAACACTATCTAGACTGCAAAGTGCAAAAGTACTTTTCTAAAGTAACTAGAAGGCACAAGTGGCAAAGGACTACTTCTACATTTCAAACATAATTGGAGAACATCTCTAGTATCTAGTTTTATTTATTTTGCAAATTTTATTTGGACATGTCATTATTATGTCTTCTACTTTTTTCCCTGTTTTATGTTTGGCAACCTGAAGGAATAATTCAGCAAAAAAAACAAAAAACAAAACTAATTTCGCACTTACAAACTTCTTTCGGTTTGAACCAAAGCTACGAGTCATGGATCTCTCTCACTCAAAGTCATTTCCTTAAATACGTGAACATCACATAATCCTATTTTTGAATAAACAACTTTGCAAAAAAGTGTGGCACAGTTTGTATTTGCTGTATATCTATAACTATAATATCATCCAAATCCTGTTAGGCTTTCCGATATAATCCCACCTTAAACTTTGGGAGGCGGAGCCTAGGGGGCCCCATGATAACAAGTGTAACAGTTTTACGATTTTAAGATAATCAGGCTTTCATGTTTTTACCCTCCCCTCAGTAACGTAAAACAATAAACAACTTTGACTTCTAGCTACTACTAGCTAGTATGTGGTATAACGATACACAACATTCAGCAAAAAATAAGCATTGCATGAATATGTGCCTTAGGTTCCCACTTTCAATTGATTAAAACATTCGACATTATAAGAGTACCAAAACTGAAAGTTAATGGCTGTTGTGGTGTCAGAGTCACGTAGCTCTCTGTAGAGTTTTTTTACACTGTACTTAAAAAGAAGAGCTTTTTAAATTTTTTGTAATCCCTGCATTAGATGCATAAAGATGCTACTTTTTCAGACAAGGGAGCGTGGGCTTGATTAAGTTTAAATGTTTATTACACCTCGCATAATATAAGCACTAATTTATGAATAGCTACATTATAGGGCATACAGCCCTAATATGCTAGTGTCTACTGTCTCAGGAAAAACAGCATGCTTAGGAGAAGCATCTTTTTTTAAACTCTTGGAGATAAAAAGGAAGCTATTCTTTGAGCTTAAATATATTAGACATTCGCAAAGTGGTGACAAGAAGAAAAAAAAAGAAAGAAAAAAAAATGCAACCTTGAAGTCAAAACATAAAATTTCCCATCAAAACACTTTCAAGAGCTTAGAAAAACAAGTGTCGCACAGTTTCAATCTACTTCGGCAGCATAATTCATAGCGTTTCATTAAGCAGCAGATGAAGTCTTTAACAGTGGGCTCCCTATGCATTGTTGCTGTCATGGTTCTGAGTATAAAAAGTGAAAGAAAGGATATTCTGAAGTACATATATGCAAAATTCAAAGCTTTGCTGATTACAGGACTACCTCACACACTCGTCTTCTATTGTTCCAGACTGCTGTAGAGCTAAATAACAGAAAAGCATTATAGTAACGTTGCTGCATTTCAGTGTGCCACCCATGCAGTTTTCATTCATCTCTACAATCAAGGAATCAAAAAGGAGACACCACACGCACACGCACACACACACACTCACCCACACGCGCGCACACACACACACACACACACACACACACACACACACACACACACACACACACACACACACAGGGAGAAAGAGAGATACTCTTTAAGTCATGCCAATGGAGCACTTTTCTAGTCCCTTGCAAATTGGATACATGCAAACACAGTACAATCTCTCTCTCTCTCTCTCTTTCTCACTCTCTGCCTGGATAAATGATGAAGGTGCAGTCTTGGAGAATGAAGCCCAGGAGAATTTTCATCGCACTTACACAGGCTCATTTGGATGGCTGGCAATCATCACCCGACTACACTGGCCTGTTAGAACAGAGTGAGGCGATCTAAATGACATTACAGTCCATAAGTCACTGAGTAAAGAAAGAAAGAAAGAAAGAAAGAAAGAAAGAAAGAAAGAAAGAAAGAACAATAGGACTGAGCTTTTTGGGAATATATTCGAGTAAAATTAAAACATAGAAAGATGGTTGGATAAAGAAAAGAAAAGAAAAATAAAAAAAGAAAAGAATACTCTGCAGTTGACTCAAAAGCTCTGAAAGAAAGAAATATAGATTAAGCCTTTTGAAATTATGCTCAAATTAAATGAACAGAAAAGAAATTGGAAAAGAAAAAACAAAGGAAAGAAAAGAAAAAGAAAAAAAGTCAAAAAGAAAAGACCTGGGCTTCTGCAGTGGACTGAATTGGAAAATAAGTAAATAAATAAAGTAAAAGAAAGAAAGAAAGAAAGAATTATCTATGATTATTATTTTGGTTAAAGTAAGAATCTGGCTATTAGTAAAATATAGTCATGACCTGATATCTCTGAAAGATTTCATCTCCTGTTAATGTAACATTGTGAATTTCATCCATCCATCCATCCATCCATTAATCCATCCATCCGTCCGTGTATT
>CM041002.1:3020015-3050015 GCA_022985145.1 Pangasius djambal | reverse complement strand
CACTCTCTAAATGCATCCACTCTTTTCCTCTCCTCATCACTCCTATTATGTCTGCAGCGCTCATGTGGTTATATTCCATCACAGTTTGTATCATGATTTTACACTGGTAATGTAACTAACATTACTAGATATAAATGATTAAATCTATTATTTTTAAGACCTATGAATATGATTAAGTGTCAGACTGCGCCAACTATTTACTGCAGATTTAAACTAATATTCTCTTGTGGATGCCTGGTGTTTGTTTTTTTAATCTTTGAAAAACTTAGGCCTGCTAGCTCATTTATACCAGCTGCCCCTGTTCAAGACATACACTATATGGTCAAAAGTTTATGAACACCTGACCATCACACACACATGTGCCTTTTGAACATACTGTTCCAGATTTAGTCCCCCTTTGCTGTTATAATAACCTCCATTCATCTGGGAAGGCTTTCCACTAGATTTTGGAGTGTGGCTGTGGGGATGTGTGTTCATTCAGCCACAAGTGTATTAGTGAAGTCAGGCACTGATGTTGGGTGAGGAGGCCTGGGGTGCAGTCAACGTTACAATTCACCTCAAATGTATTGAGTGGGGTTGAGGTCAGGGCTCTGTGCAGGACACTCGAGTTCTTCTGTGCCGAACTTGGCAAACCATGTCTTCATGGATCTCGCTTTGTGTTCAGGGGCATTGTCATGCTGGAACAGGTTTGGGTCTCTTGCTTCCAGTGAAGGAAATTTGTAAAGCTATGGCATACAAATGAAATTCTAGAAAATCAGGTGCTTCCAACTTTGTGGCAACAATTTGGGGAAGAACCGCATATGAGTGTGATGGTCAGGTGGTGTCCACAAACAACTGCTGCTAGGGTTCAATGTAAGAATCATGGTAATGATTTTGATTTGAAAATTAGGCAAATCTCTGTTTGAAGTGTGTGTGCCAGATAACATGCTGTCTGATAGCTTTAATAATATTCCATGCATTGAAAGTATTGTGACAAATTTTGTTTATTTCTAGGTTAATATGACCATATCAGAATAGGAAAACAAAGCATTGGTATAATATTCAGAGTCAATGAAGGTCTGCCAAATTGATCTATCTATCTATCTATCTATCTATCTATCTATCTATCTATCTATCTATCTATCTATCTATCTATCCATTTTCAGTGTTTTTGGGGCATTTACAAACAAGCAATTATTTTACAAACTATTAATGTTTTAATAATGTTTTAATTATTTAAAAAGAATTAATGTTTTAATGCCTTAAAAATTACATTTTAATTTATACATTAATAAATAGGTAATAAATACATCAATATGCCCAACCTAAACCAAGCAACAGACTTTTTTTCCCCTTTTCTTTTTTTTACAGTGGCATTCTCTGAGAATTTCAAGAGATACCATAAGAAAATGTCATAAAAACACACCTCTTTCCTTTACTTACTGCACCACTATTGGATCTTCTTGTTTTTTGTTTTGTTTTGTTCTTCTAGCTTCTTCAGGTTTTACTGCTTGTTCTTTTATACAGCTCACATCAGTGTCTTTAGCATTTTTCCGCATTTTGAATGGCAAAAAATAATTCCAAACACATGAAAAGCATCTCAGAACAAAGATCACTGTTAAATGGTAGAACGAGCAATGTATAGAACACTCTCTCTCTCTACTAGATAAGCTTAACATTGTGATGTGCCATGAACAACAACCTCAAACCACAACACCGCTGAAAAAAGTCTGAAGTGAGAAATTTTATCTGAATTTTTAATTGCTAAAATTGTACAAATACAAATGGCATGAGTTTGTTCAAATTATATTTAAGACAATCATGTCCGGAACAAATAAATTACATTTGTTTTGTTATACAATACATTTCAAATTCAGTTCTTCAGATTGAGATTTAAATTTTCAAACACTAAATCTGGAAATTTATGTAAAAAAGCAAAGAATGGACTGCCAAGCTACTTACCCATTCATATACAACCATCCAAATTCAGATTTATCCATTTTAAATTCAGATTGTAGTGGCACATTACTCATTTCATAGCCTACTTGCTTGCTAGTCCCTCATACTATTTAGCATAGACATTGTTACTATTAAAACCAATGTACAGTAGATATAAAAGCAAATGTTATGACTGATATGACAAAACAGATCTGGTCACTTACAGTATATTATAATTTGCAATGCTAAAAACCTTAGCATTCTTAGCCATTTTTGTGATGCTAGCTTGTAGCTAGCCGCCTCATGAAAGCTCTCTGGTCATGAAATGTCGTAAAACTGAGAGTTGTCACTGCAAAGTCACTTTGTCATATTTAACACCACAGAGCTGGACATGAGAAGCTGGAAGATATGTGTCATTGAATTGAAGCTTGTTCTTGCTGTTCAGTCACTCTGTGTGTGTGTGGGTGTTTATGTGAAGGATGCTGTCAACTTGTGTACAGCCTGTGTGACAGCTGAAGACCCTCTCAGGTAAGCAGCTTGTGTGTGTATGCGTGTGGGAGTGTGTTTTTTTGACCTGGGTGTCAGTCATGGCAGCTAGGTGACATCTCATTGTCTTCTTCAGTGCAACCGGATGACTGAGACAGACGTGACGAGCCTACGGTACAGAGACAGCTTCCTCAGGACAGAAAGCACAATCTTCCTGTTCATCAACGGAGGAAGAAAATACAGCCGTCTTCTGTGAGAGACTACTGATTCAGTTTTAAGTTAGTTGCCACAAAAACAAACAAAAAAAAAATCAGGTAAAGCAGATAACATGAAAAGAAAGAATTAAACATACATAACGTTCCATTTACCCCGAACGATGGCGTCGATCAGCCAAAACATGTTTGTGTCTGAATTTGTGCACACAAGCAACAAGGCTAATCTTGCTAAAAACTAAGGTTCAATGCATGTTTAAATCCTCACACACTCACCTCAAACTAATTTGTCAAGTTGTTCAATATTTTAAAACACATTTATTTTTGCGGGTTTTAACAGTTTAAGACAGACATTTTGTTTAAATACAGTCAATACAGAATGTCACAAAGCTAAATTAGTAGTGGCAGCCATTTTTAATCACATTTTACCTCAGCACAAGATGGCTTTCTTTCAGATTTCTGAATGTGAGATTGTATGGTAGAATTGATTAATATGATAATATATATAGATGATGATTATGATGATGATTATTATTATTATTATTATTATTATTATTATTACTAACTTGACTACATTTAGTAGTCTATATTAAGTCAATATAAGCAACAACAACAACAATAATAATAATAATAATAATAATAATAATAATTAATAATAATTATGATTATTATTATTTTGTTTGTTTGTTATATAGATGACTTCTGATATGGTATCTCTGAGTCAGGTGCCTTTTTGACACAGCCGTGAATTTTTCACAATGTACATTGTGTTATGATTATGTTAATACTATGATTATTATGATGTGATTATGATTATTGTGTTCATTTCTTCTTCTTTTCATATTACCTGAGAACGCCAGAGGCTAAAATACACCATCATTATTTCATATAGTTTCTGATTTGATGATGTTCTAACCTTCTGTCTTTTCATCTCTCTTTCTTTCTTGGTAGGTATAATTTGAGTATATGAATAAATTTCTTTTTTAAAAAATTGTCTGGATCTGAATGGCTCTACAGACAGCCATGTGCAGCATACAGAAAATAGACCTGTACTTATCTCAGGGAGAGAAAGAGAGAGAGAGAGAGAGAGAGAGAGAGAGAGAGAGAGAGCAATTTCCCTGAAAGCTGCAGGGCTCTTCACAGAATAACCTGTCACCGAATTCTCCTTGCTGCTGAATTAAAAAAAAAAAAAAAAAAAAAGTCTGGATCTGAAAATTCACAGTTGGCAAGTAAAATGGAGAAGTTATTAGGTAAGCAGCTAACGAAATCTGTCAGTCTGAAATTTATCATATTAGAAGACAAATTTTCTCCCTACGCAGATACCAAATGTACTCTGAGACCTTGAGGCATATTTCCATTCAGAACAGATGGTTCCATGGTGTTCAGCATATATATAGCAAAGTAATAGAAATAACTAGATAAAAGCAATGTTTTTCACCCCCTTCTCCCTCATGGACTAACCTTCTTCTTACTGGATTCACTCAAATTGGCAAAGATTTCCCACAATCCCCCTGGAGAAACACGATCCCTTCTTGGTTCCACTGCAGACCCAACATCGCAAAGGCTAATGCATATCATTTCGGTGGGAGTGTGTCTTGTGTGTACATGTGTCCTTCAAGTGTCCTGCATCACAGGAGTGACGCTCGCACCCACAAACATTCCACGAACCAATTCCCACATTCCACCTGGCACACAGCTGTGAAAATGGCTTTTGACGTTTTAGATACACATAGAAACTCACACGCACTCACACAGCTCTGCAAACGTGCATTTAGGGCATATGTGTGTGTGCGCCCGCAACCTGCCCGCATGTCATTTCTAATCTTCACTGATGTGTAGAGTGTGTTTTCGTTCCCATGATATAGAGATTCCCTGCCTGATATAGAGACAGACAAGCTTTGGCTGCTGACTTAAATGCTGACCTTGGGCATCCTGCCTTTCAACCTTTCTTTATTAAAGTCAAGCAGGTCAAACGTAAGGTGCCATTTCCTTTTTCTATCACATATCGTGGCTTCATTAAGTTGTCTGCACAACTACTTGTCAGTGCATGATGTACTGTAAACAAAATAATAGTTTGTGTTGGATCAAGTGCTATTTTATAAGCTGCATAAGGTTGAAGGTGGAAGCCATATTTTTTAAATTAAACCAAATTTGCACTGATTAATGTGATAAATGCAATTAATTCAGCAATATATTGGCAATATACTAGCTTATACTAGAGTACTATTTGGGGTCTATGTCTTTTTCATTTTTCATTTTTAAATGGTCTCTTGCTCGATTGCCTTCTTCAGTCCACATTTTCTATTCCTGGTTTTTTTTTTTTTTTTTCCGCTTTGGGGTTTAAAGGCGGTGGTCTGGACACTATTGAACAATCCGATCCTGGACACTTCTAAGTCACCAACTCTGAATACGGCCCATGGATTGTGCATTTTTAAAGATAACACTGTGAATTATTCAAAATCATTCATAATCATGAATTATTCATTCATTAAAATGAATGATTTTCTAAAGAATTGTAACATCATTGCATTGCAACATCATTCATGCTACTACCAAATTTCACCTCTGTTAAACAGTCCTGTGAGTTGTGAGTTGGTTCTGCCTTCTACTTTTCAGACCCATCCCTCCAGCAGGAAAAAAAACATTGCATAAAACAATCTCTCAGCCCAACACATCAGAAAACACTATACCAGATAAAACGTTTTTAATAATATACTGTTATGTTTAGTCTATACAGGACATGATAGGTAGGTTAGATAGTTCTAAAGCACTGTCATACTAGCAAACACTCTGTGTCCCACTGTGGCAGGATCTAGCCTAATTAAACCTTATTAAAAGATTAGTTTGGCTCAGGTTCACTGAAAGCTAACACATTAACATACTCGGTCATAGTCTAACAGTCTAGTAATAATGCTAATGCACTGCCCCATAGGCACTACTGAAGGATACCTGCTTTATTTATGACTGAATCCCATACCTTCTGTTAAATAACCTTAATAAATGAATTGCGAATTACATATGTGGGAATGAACTCCCGAAACAGATGTGCTTACCTGCTTTGAGCTAAACCCAACCCCTTGGTGGTGAACTGGAAAACAGGGAAGATATAGAGAGCTACGAGTGTTGATAAAGTTTATGGGCAGCTGGTGGAATATACAGGCAGTATATAAAGGCTGTAACACATAAGAAGCTCTCTGAAACACTTGGATATATATTATGGGTAATTTGGTAAGACAGCCACCTTTTAAAAGCTACCTTCAAAAATGAAACACTCATCATTGGTATAGGTCAAGAAAATTTAAGTCAAGTAGTAAGGGCAGCATTTTGTAGGAAATAAAACGTGGAGTAAAATAGCTATTTATCAGCATTTCATTTTGGTTTTTCAAACATATTATTCTGAAATGATGAGACAGGACCATGGACATATGACCTTTCTAACATCTAGCGGAATTACCAATGTATATTTGTGTTGTGCTAAGATTTTTACAGTGTTAGCTAATAGAAAGAAATTCCCAGCATTTTCTCCAACGATGAAATAAATCCATTTAACACACCTTGTTGGCCCATTATTGGTAGTACAGCAGCTGTCATATTATAAAATAAATTGGTTCATTGATTAATGTGTGCAAGGTTAGCATTATACTAGCACACTAATCACGAAAAAGGGGTTGAGTCAGCCTCAAACACTCAATAATGAAGATGCAGCAAGCTAAACATAATCTGTCCCTCTCTCCCTTCCTCCAACACATTTATACAGATTTAATTCTTCATATGGTTAAATTTTGACATTTTTGACTCTCTTCGTCTTCCGTTTACTCGACTGATCTCTGTTCATGCTAACATAATTTAGGAAATCATCAAGTTCTGGTCTGTTGGCTAAATTTCTTGTTATTGCTCCCTTTTTACTAGTCACTCAAACAAATTAAAACATTGCCCTCTGTTACAGCAGGTCCCCTCATGGCACAGGAGCATTGCAGACAATTTAAGAGTTGGTGTCTTATTACAAACTGAATAACTAGAATTGTGTTATTTTCAGTGTGGCACATAGCTTTTCAGCAACTTAAACAATTCGCGACATTCGCTGCAAGAAAAAAAAACGCTCTTAGCTAGCAAGGTTTTAGACATCGTTAGGTTAGAAGTCTAGAAAGTAGCCTAAATACAAATATTTCCATGTCATTTCTCATGTCATTAAAGTATATTATTGACAGAAAAAAAAAAAGATTTCCCAGACTTCCACACAATTATCTGATAAGAGAAGCACTATACTGATTCACAATTGCTAAAAATGTAATTAAAGAAACCTGTAATATTTATAGATTTAATAAAGCCTACCTGTAAAATGTTCTCCAAATTCCAACCCAGAATATCAGACAATTTCATTTTTTTTTAAACACAACTTATAGATCCACATAACATCCTATGGAAATGGAAATGCATTATTCATAGCTGCAATTACATCAGGTCAAACAAGAGTAGGATCTTAAATTCCACACTTCCACACCATATAATCAGCGTAATCACTTTTCATTGTTTTCCCTGAAGTAACTGGATAAACATTCATAGGCATCGGATATGTAAAGGAGAATAACAGGTTAATTGTCGTCTCCCGAGTCCAGGTTGGACCTGAAATTGTGTGCTTAGGGATGTATGCCACTGTAGCATTGTCATTTCTCAGCTGGGCACTCATAAATCTTGCTTTGCTGTGAGCCTCTTTTAAATTATAAGAAACTTTGTTACACTTGGAGAAAGTTTAAAACAATTGCAACCACATATTATACATAAACAACAGCTTTAAAATCATATTTGAAAACAAAACCCAAAAAAAACTTTTAACTTTTCAATTCAATAATTTGGTTTCAAGATTTCCTACTAAATAATGAACAACGATGCTACCACCACCACACACTATCACATCTATTTCTTTAAAAAAAAAAATAATAATAATAAGATTCATAAATACTAGAGGTAAGCAGATGGATTAGGTTAAGCCTGGACTCATGCATAATTCAAATCAAGCACATTCAAGTCATCAGTCATGTGTTGTATGTGTTCTTAGCACAATAGTAAACGTAACTAGTTGTCTCTAGTTTCAATTCTTAACACATTATTGCTGCAATCCCAAACCAAATGCTTTAAGGGTTTTAGATTTCTGAATACTTAACAAAGAAAAAAAAATATTAGATTAAACTTATTTTCTTAATTAGCTTCTTACTGTACTTACTTTTGAATTTACCGTCTATTGCAAGCTGGATACAAATGGATTAATATGCAAAGTGTTCGTATGAGCATTACCACAAAAAATGTGGTATTCATGACAATCCTGTAAATTCTGAATTCTGAAAATCTATCTATCTATCTATCTATCTATCTATCTATCTATCTATCTATCTATACGTTATGTGGCAGTAGGTTACCTGTGTTTTTAGTAGGTAACTATTCAGTTCACTGACTCACACTCTACCGCAGTAATGTAAAACTTAGGTAAACTTTACTTTTGTCTAACTGACCTCTCATTATAATTCGGAAATTATTTACACGTGGGAATATTGGAAATGTTTCAGGTTTGTATGGAAAAATCTTGTGACAGTACACATATACTACAAGGTTAATCGGCAAAGATCCAAAAGGGTTAAAAAGGCTGTAGTCATTCTGCGATAGTCAGCATTTAAATGTGAGGATAGTAAAGCTTTGCTAATCAATGTAGCTTCTTAAACTCTCTGTAAATCACAAACCACAGCCTTACCCTATAAGTGTACCGCTAGCAATGTGTTCAAAAACCAAGATGTGAAAACAAAAACTCTGTGGAAACTCTGCTGAGTTTGCACTGCTGGAGAGACACTACCGTCAATCATTATGTGATCTTGTACACCCATATAGTTCTGATCAGGCAGAAAATGGGACTTTTTAATGCTTTCAATTATAATTCAATTATAATGAAGGGCTTAAGTACACCATTGGTAACTGCTTATTAGAAGACAGATTAAATGACGTTTTAAACTTCTGAAATCAGAGTTTTTAAAAGGTAAGGGTATTTTTTTACAGGATTTTCTTTTGACTTTAAGTTGACTTTAGGTCATATAAAGTTCAGCTGCCACTAACTGAACTCTGGCACAAATGTTCTCAAAGGCTGAGATTCTGCGATTCTATTAATGTGGAGACTTTAATGTGAAGATGAAAGGAAGAAAGGGGGGGAAAAAAAAGTCCAGGTTGCAAAACTAAACTGAAAATGTGTTATTAGTCCAACTTAGTCTAAGATTATATGCAGCACCACAGTATTAATTGATGAGACTAATGAGACAATTTTAATCCTCATCAACCTGTGAGGTTGGTGACCTGGGGTTGAAAAGCAGTAGATTAGGAGTCTCTCTCTCTCTCTCTCTTTCTCTCGGCAGGGCATTTCACATCCCCTGATCAATCAAACCCAGCACTTTATAGGCTCTTCCAGGTTACAGACAGAGATAAAAGAGTCTGAACTGCTGCCGAGAGGCATTGTATTATTTTATTTAATAATCATATGCAGGTATTCGTGTGTGACTGAGAGATACTGAGGATACTGACGGGCATACAATATTAACTGGACACAGGTAACACTCTCCACTGTTCGATTATGCAAATGGTGGAATAAAAGGGAGAGAAGGAGATAGAGGAGTGTGGGAGAGACTTAATCCCCCATATTATCTGTGACGGCAGCCAAAGGCTCTCAGAGAGGGTGTGTGGAGGGGAGACCAAAGCAGATAGCAACAGACAGAAAATACATGTGGAGAGCCCAGTGTGTGTTTTTGCGACAAAAATGTGACATTATTTAAAAAGAACATTTAAAAAAAAAATCGGTTTGGTAAGATGAGGCAGAACGCAAGTGCATAATCTCAGCAAGGGCTTTATTATGGTAAATCCATAAATCTTCATCAAAGTCCAAACACATGCAGACAACATCAAGTGATGATAATCCATATTATTGGTCACAGTCATGAGTTGGAAAACATGGAAAACAGAAAAACAAGGCCCAGAAATGCACAAAACAATCAAGATTTTGCATCAAGACAGACTCACCAGCATATAAAAAGACATTGATCAGAAGCTAAAACAAAATAGGTGAACACAATGTGATAACAAACCAATGACATGACAGGGGCAGAAACAACACTAAAAAGGCACATACACAAAAGCATACAAAGGACAAAGCAGAACAAGCACAAGCAGCTTTCATGATGGTAGGAACTGCAATATGAACCGAGAGGGGGAATTTGTGACAACATTTTTTTTAACACTACCTAAAAGTGGTGATCATATGACCTTGGTGACAACTGATATAAACCTACATACCATTTATAGACGCTTATTCAAAAAAAAGCATAATTCATGTTGAGTCATGTTGAGTCAACTGGTGATTTTTGCTGACAGGAAGTCGTGTTATAACAGTAATAATAATTCATCTATATAAAAGTACCATTTATTGAACAAAGTCACTCTAGAACTCCAGGCTCTGGCTCCTCTGGTTAAAATGTACCTAAAGTTCCTAACTTCTTGAAGGTCTTAGAGAAGATGGAGTGAAGGTGATTCTCTACCTATGAAATATTCCTCCTCTTGAGACATAGGAAAAAGTTAAGGCCTGAAGTGGATAGCATGACTGTGGAATAATAAAGGGGAGCGGAAGAGAGAAATGTACGGGGCGTAATGGGAGACGTTGGGAAGGAGATAGTGGAAGTTCTCTTTCCTTTTTAGACTCCAGACTGAAACTGACATGCTGCACTATGCTTTTATAAAATCTTCCCTCTATACAAGTCTACAACAGTGAACAGCGAATAAGTTCAACAAAACAGACTTCATGTGAAAACTGTAATGAATTTCCTCTTTAAACAACTGCACTATTTGTGCATGTAGTACACAGTTATAGAAGGGATTTATTTATAATCGCACTATCCGGTGTCACCCAGAAGAGGATGGGTTCCCTTTCGAGTCTGGTTCCTCTCAAGGTTTCTTCAACATATCGTCTCAGGGAGTTTTTCCTTGCCACTGTCGCCTTTGGCTTGGTCATTAGGGATAAATTCATACATTTAAACTTCATATCCTGAATGTATTTATTTCTGTAAAGTCCATTGTTAAAAGTGCTATACAAATAAAACTGAATTGAATTGAATTGAATATTCCAGGTTAAAATAAGAATACTTATATAAATCCAAGGATCCCATCTGACACTGACTAGGGGCTGTGCTCAGACTTCGTTACTTCAGTTCAAAAATTATGTCCATATATATGCAAGGAAAGGAAAGGAAAAGCTTCTGGGCTACCCAGTCAGATTAAGCTCACAATTTAATGAAGCCACAAGATACTCATGAAATCACAAAGCATTAGTGGGATGTGGACTATTTTATCACCTTTTTTTTTTTATTTCAATACTTTGAAAGAAATACGGCCAATATTTTTGCTCATTTGAAAATGTGTCCATGGTTTGAAGGATACGCTGGCTGAGCACTCATTTGCTATGCTTACTTGAAATGCTGTTTCTTTATTTTACTCATAAAAAATTCAGTCCTAGAGATAAGCAGTGTCTCAGATTAAGATGCTATCTTCTCAGATTTTTTTTTTGTCTTTAAAGGGATGCTACTAAAATTAACATTCCATAGGTTTTCTTTCTTTCTTTCTTTTCTTTTCTTTTCTTTCATTTCATAGCCCAGAACATCATGACATATTGTGGTTACCTCGAGACAGTGGTGCTGGACTTTATAGTGCTCCTCGGTCAGAAGCGTGCGTAATGGCCTACATGCATTCAGTGCTAAGATGCATTTTCCTTTTGAAATAGTCTGGCTCTCACCATTTCCGGCAGCGTTGTTTACATTCGTCTGTCATGCATTCCCCTTTTCAGTGTGCGCTTCACGTCTCAGAGTGCACTTCAGCTCTCAACATGCATCGTGGAAGTTTCCAGGTTTTTGTGTTCTGTGTTATGGTTTATATAGCCATGTGTGTTTTGTTTTGGCTCATGTCTTGTCACCGCCCCTCTCTTCTCATTGGTTCAGCTTCCTAATGTGTCCTGATTGTTGTCACCTCTTTTGCATTTGTTCTTGATTAGTTGGTGTATTTAAGCCCTTGTGTTTCTGTGTTTCGGTGCAAAAACTCGTTCAGTTAATGTCCGTTTCTAAGCCTCGTTTCTTGCCCAGTTCTCATTCATGTTTGTTTTGACTTCTTGGTTTTAACTTACGCTTGTCTTTCTGGTTTTGTACATGGATTATTTAAGATTATCTCTGCCTGCCTGGGTTTTGACTCCACCTACAGACTTTAACTACGAACATTGGAAATGCCATAATAATCATGTTGATCTTACGCTCTTGCGTCCTGCCTGTTCACCTCTAACCCACACGTCACATCGTCAACTCTTCCTTTAGGATAACTGAGGCAGCAACTTGTCCTATAGATTTTGCTAAATATTATTTCTATATTTACATCAGGCATTTATATCAGTTATATATAAAATAGATATTTTCTTCCCCACGTAGTTTCTGTATGTATGGAGAAGCATTCAGTTTGACGCCTTTCTTTTGCTTGCTAGAAGGAGCTTTGCATCTATTCTTACATATCTGATCAACATTCATTGATGTTCCCATTCAGGAGCTCTTGCAGACACCATCTGTAAAATACTGCCATTTCGAGTGCAGTGAATGAACCAGAAATGCATGAGCTTATCGAAGAAGAACACAGAAATGTTTGTGCCCATTGAGCCAATTGAGACATGCCTCAGTTATAGGCAAACTCCGCTCCATGTGCGTAACTCTCGCACAACTTCTGAATAGCGCTGTAGTTAAATCCAAAGTCTGAATACAGATGTGCACAATTTCTGGATTAAATCCTCACTACATGTGTGCAACTCAACTCTGAATACAGCCCTAACTGAATACTGGAGAGAAAAAAAATCACATAGCAAATAATAGTCTTTTGGTTACTTTACAGTCCACTGTTATTGCTTCTACTCTGATTTCCTCATCCTCTTCACCAAATGGACCAGCCTATAGCTTAGAACACATTGTCTCATCTGGCTAAAAATGGAAAGGCTGATGGCCTTTTTCTTCTTTTCCTTTTCCTTGATTCTTGTTTTCAACCAGACAATTCACTCTCCACCTTGAAACTGGTAACTTGTAGATTTTGTGGTCATTTCCCAAAAAAAAAAAAAAATCCTGTTTAAAATCAGATAATGAGATATATCAGCTTCATATACACAAGAATCCACTGCCTCATGATTATAGCTTCTTTCATATTTCGGGGCCTCAGAAGTGGGTGTGTAAAGGGCGTTTTTGTCTGAAACAAAGCCATCTGTTATGATTATCTGGAGCCTGAAGGTGGAAGTGCTGACTGGCGCTCTGCCCTAATAGGATTATTGTATAATCTAGTCAGGCAGCCACGGGGTCGCTCCCACCTTCCTTCTCTCAGGACCGCCATTTAGCTTTATTAAGAAATATCGCCTGACAGTCATACGCAAGTGGCTACATGCACGCATTACAGTCATGGAGCTAAATGGAGTGGGGCAGGGGAACAGACAGCTAGAAATCAACTGCGTAATTCCGCCATAACTTTTGGTAAAATGTTATCAATGTCATGAACTTATTCACTTAATTAAGCATCTTCAGCCAGAAACATAATATTATTTGCCACAATTGAAAACTATAGAACAAAGTAGGTACACAAATCTTCATCAAAATCAAATTCGACTATGAAAGAAAATGTGATCTTATGAAAACATTAAATCAAACTCGATTTAGTCCATAGTAAAAGTATAGCAGCACAAGTTACACATGTGTATTTCCTAAAACAATAACGAAACACTTTACTCGTACCTTGAGTTACCACCCTGAGTTACCACCCTGTTTTCCTTTTGTACTCCCTAAAGTGTCTTATTCCTCTTATACCACAGTAACCTGTCGATTTTAATTATTCAGGAATGACATTGTGTACTATTATCCATTTATAGTTACATTTTATGTTGTGGAACATCTGCGAAACAAGTTAGTTCCTATTATCACTTATGCTTATTTAGCATTTTTGGATGGAATCTCTAATCTCCCTGACGTGATAACAGATATAAACAGTGGTTCCTTCACTAGTCTCTCTTTTTTTCTCTCTCTTGAAGCCCTCCATCCTAAAGACTTTCTCATGTCGGAAACTTAAAGTAACATCTTTACTTCTTATGAAGCAAACATGCTTAATAAATATCTCCTTACAGAAACCTTCACCATATCAAAAATGATACGTTTATACAATCCATTTTGGATCACTCAGGATATGAGTTTCCTCAAGGCTGTCACCGTGTAAGGGCACATTTATATAACTTTGGAGTGCCTGCCTGAATTAAATGCTATCTCATTTCTATCCAAGTTTTATCCACATACTCTGATGTGCTAACACACTAGATGAATCGGTCACACGTGGCAAACTAAAGAACACTTTGATTAAACACTGAGGAGCTTGTAACACAGCAATTATGCTTCAGTAAAACTGGTTAAACTCTGAAAAGGCCTCTCACAAAATGTGCAAGTGATCATGAGGGCTTCAAAAACGTGTCCTTGAGGAGCTCTTGATGAGGTTGTGGGAATTATAACTGTAGCCATTTTAACAAGAAAAAAACCCTTTATGCCCCCTTTGTGTCACCTCATTAGAGTTTGCTTTGCTGTCTGGTGATATCAGGAATAGCTACAGTTGCAGAATTTAAGGATTTGAAGTCACATAGTCCAAAGGGGTTTAATAACCAACCATGAAATGTTATATAGCAGCATTGTTCATAGCATCATTAATGACGTGTTAATTCTGGGTCTCCCGATGGAACAGCAAGCCTTTGAGGAGCTGACGTACAGGAAAAATCTTCCCTGAACAACTTGAAACATGATCTTGAACGGCGTCTGAGATTGATTCTGTACTGAACTTCTTGTCGTTCGTTGGTAATGAGGACTTTTTGAAGATTAACATTTGTACAGGTGAGCAATGACAACCGTAAAGGATCCTTAAACATCTTCGTTTCACCTCATCTTTTCATTTTGCTCTTTATTCTGCCCTTGTCTTGTGTATGGCCTTGGCAAGTGGATATAATTCGTTAGACCAAGAAATGAACTATACATTCACCCCTGCAAAGAAATAAAAAAATAAATAAATAAATAAAATGAAAAGACAACTCTCTCATGTTTGTCTAGTTTATCTCTTCATTTACTTCTACTCGTTTTATTATATATAGCTCAAAGCTACATATAAATCGATGCATTTTGCCATTGGCACTGTGAATTAAAGGAGCACACACAGCATACTAACTTGGTAACACTGCCAGCGGAAGCAAAAATTAAATTCCTGGATGACTTGCTACACTCCTATGTGCCAAAAAATAATGTGTTATATGGCACTGTGACTGAGCCTTAGGTCAAAATATAATGTATTCTCCCTCAGAAACACACACACACCCACACACACACGCACACACACACATACACATTAAATTGTGTTAGAGGTCTGAACTGATAGTCATGTCCATGAAGGAGGAAGGGACAGTGTGAAAACTCTGTGGCTAGGTAAGCAACAGTGTCATACCCTAATAAGCAGTGTGTGAAACAGAGAGTGTGTGTGTCTGTGTTTATCTGCAAGTGACGTATTTATGGGAAACATGCCATCACAGCCATCAGTCAAAAGGCATAGTGACCACACACACATACATTAATACACTAACTGCGCTAATCCACAGTTTTTAATGAAGCATTCAATGTGGCATGGGCTCACACAGTGTCACTGATTACAGACGTATTATTTACATAACACAACATCATAAAAAGTGATAACATGATTACACATATCAACACACACATGCACACACACCCACACACAGACACACACACACACACACTCTCCCGCAGAGTCATAATCAAGAAGAGTGGCTGTAGGACTGTGTGCACAATCAGCCTTCCCTTGTCAACAGAACACACACCCACACACATACACATGCATGCACAAAGCTAGAACACCACACTTCTGTGCACAACTGAAGATTTCATTAAAACGGCCAGGCTAGACAAAAAAAAAAAAAAAAAAAGTTGTCAATATACCAGATGTGGGGAGAAAAAAAGTACAACTACTTCGTGACTTCGTTACTTTGCTACTACATTTCAAAAGAAAAAAAAAATTCTACTAGGGTTGAACAATATGATGATATTGATATCATGATAAACTATGTTGCAATACGCATTTCTTGGATATCATGGAGAACATTTATTTATTTGTTTGTTAGAAATCAGCTGGATGCAGCTGAAAATAATTAATATGAAAATTTTGTACTTAATCTTTAAAATTGTAAAACCTAAATTTTGTAAATTTAAGAATTTGTAACACAATTGTGTAAAATGTACATAAATTTATTTTATAATAAATTTCTGTTATAAATTGTCTCCTTTTCAGTGTAAATATTTTATTTTTAATAAATAAAAAATATATATGTTTGAATATGAAAAAAACCAAAAATAAAATCCTTAATTTTTAGCATGAAACAGTTTTTTATGCAACACTACTCTTTTGTTGGCCTATTGTGAGTAAACCTACAGTACAGTATATCATTTCTTTGAGAGCAACATTTCGCTAGAATACTTTTAAGGTCACAAGTCAACTTTTTAGCATCAGACAGCTTCAAGGATCGAACCTCCTAACAAGTCTAGAATTTTAAAGAGGTAACATCAAAATGAATCCTAATTCCCATCACTATAACCTATCTGTTGTTACGGGCAAGGCTAGCTACTGGCATTCAGATATTTTGTATCGTGTTAGCTAAGATTTCAGCGATTAGCTGTTTTCTCATGTTTCTTGTTGAAAGAGGCAGTTATTTACCTTGAGTAATTAAATCAGTGTGTGATTTCTTTTGTCAGATTATTAATGTACTTTTACAGTTCCTATTTCAAGTTTACGAGTTTATACTTTTTTACTTTAGCTTGCGTGACGCTGTACTTAAATTTTTAACAGAGTATTTATTTAGATTTATTTAGGACAAATCAGGAACAAAGCCATTGTATGACTCTCATGTAATCACCACATGGGTAAACATATCAAGAGAAATTAAAGACGCTAGTCAGAAGAGAGTCATATCTTTTACGTGCAATGTGAAGACAGAACACTACAGCTCATATTCAAAAATATTGGCCTGCAACTTGCTCACGTTTTGCCAAAAAACACCATGTGCTACATGGTCATATATTTTCTTTGGTCTGTACCAACGGACTGAATTAGCTACCTAGCTCACATGCTAACATTCCATTAGCTAACACTTTAAGAGAGTTTTCTGGGCAGCACATTGGAGCTTTTACTTGTTCTGTGGACTAGCTAATAAATTTATGATTTGTTCACCATTACTTTAAGTTTGTTTATATTGTAAACCAAAACCAGGGTTATTTATTTACTTGTTTGTTTGTTTATTGAATGCTTAAAAATGATATTACATAGCTTAATAATGTCGTGAAGCAAGTATATGAGTATTCGGGTATGTAAGAAAACCTACTATTACTTGTTAGCTAAATTAGCCTCATCGCTCCAGTGCAAAATTAAATGTTAAATGTATGTTGGACAAAACACAAAAGATATTTTAGTGTCCAGAGAATAACTGTGTACATTTGCCTTTTCAGGAAGTGGAAGATCAAGAAACAATAGTTGTGCTTTAATAGCACCCACTTTGCATTCTCTGTATGAGTGCTTATTGTTAGCACAAAGCCTTTGTGCTGTAACTACGCTAGTATTTTAGCCTATAAAGCTGCTTCCCTTTATCCCGGCTTCAGTTCCTGTTTGATGAAGATGTCTGGCTCATGAGCAAACTGGTCCTGTCCCAGTGTCATCTCTCACCTAATGAAAAGCAGAAATCGATAGCTAGAGGATTTATGCACTAGAAATCAAATGTCTCTTTGTCAGACAGATTGAATGAATGTCTCAGCTCGAATCAGACGCTAATGGTGCCATTTAGAGGGGAAGTACAAAAGCCTGGTGTGTGTCAATCCACAAAGCAATAGGAGAGAAGAAGATGGTCTCCACAGTGGACGCTGAAAGGATATCCCTATCTTGCCAAGTGACAAGTTAAATTTGATCAGCCAAATGCAGAGTTTATAATATGACATCACTATGTAGGTTACGCTAGCCAGCTTTGTAGTTAATATGGCATCTGGTTTAAATTATACCGTGATAATAGCTATACGATAGTAGCTAGCCTCTTGTTAGCTAGCCTACTATAACTTTTGAATCGGCAATATGATAGCTAGCATGTGTAAGCTAACTTTTGAGTGAACAAGACTACGGGTTTGGACACCACAAAATATTTTACTTAACATTAGCAAGCTTTAGGTTAACCATTTAACTACTGCTGCAGATTTAACATTAACATTAGCTAAATAGTTTCTGGTTAGTGGTAGCACTGTATCCTGTAAGCCTGTAAAATGTGAAGAAAGGCTAGGGCTGATGACTTTTTCAACAACTTTCTTTTTAACACATAGTTATTTATATTTAAATTTATTATACTGTCTATTTGTATTTAGAGTTATTTTAAAATAGTCAATTGGGAGTGGTTTATACTAAAGCAAGGCTATATTTAGCTAAGTTGTAGTGTTGTGGAAGATATTTTGCAAGTGTTATTTGTCAAGCTACAAGCTACATTTGATTTCATGTAGCTAAGCAACTGCCAAACTACCCTTTTTGATAACGTAGCTAGATACGTTAACAACATACTAACTAACTAAGCTACTTTTACATGTTTTGTACAGGGTATGCCATAACAGAGATTGTGCTTTTCTATTTTGTTTTAACTTAGAAAGAAGCAGGTAACATTACTTAGCTGTAAAATAACAGTTATTAAAAAAGTGACTATACTCAGAACGCAAACCACACTCAAACTCATGTTCAAAAGTAATTATCATACACCTGTTATTAATGAAGTGATTCTGATTAACCCTAAATAAACAGCAGCTGTTTCTGTAGGGTTTTGAGTCGAGTGAAGCATGGCGGTGGCAGCATCATGCTACGGGTCTGCTTCTCTTCAGCTGGGAATGGGGCTCTAGTCAAGATATAAATGGAATCATGAATAGCTTCAAATACCAATCTATTTTGGCACAAAACCTGCAGGCCTCTGTTAAAAAGCTAAAGATGAATAAACATTTCACCTTCCAGCACAATAACAACCCAAAGCACAAATCCAAGTCAGCAAAGAAATGGCTTCAGAAGAAGAAGATCAACGTTTTAGAGTTCCCCAGGCAGAGCCCAGATCTAAATCCTATCAAAAACCTGTGGAATGACTTGAAGAAGGCAGTGCACAGGAGATCCCCTTGCAATTTGATAGATCTGGGGCATTTTTGCAAGAAAGAGTGTAATAAACTTGCCAGATCAAGATGTGCTAAGACTCTTACCCAAAGAAATTGAGTGCTGTATTATAAGCAAAAATGTGTTTTAGCAAGCTATAAGTTAAGGGGTGTGCATACTAATGCAACTAGGTTATTGTAATTTTTCGTTTTCCTTTTTTTCCCCCTAAACATTTGTATTTGTTTTTCACTTGAATTTTGTTGGTTGTTTTATCACATTAAACGTGAAAAAAGATCTGACATGACTGATCTTGGTTTCATTCCTTACTACTCCCCCACACTGCTAAGTCGATAGCTGTCATTTTGTGTCTATACGTTATCAAATAAATTTATATTATGCTAAATTATCTAACACTGTTTCACCATGCTAAATGCAACAAAACTCTGAAATGGCTTTTGTCACTTTTGACCTCTTTTTATTGCAATGATGTGCAATATATTATGTGCTCAAGCTATCCTAAAGGCCTAGTGTATAATTTGGTTTACTAACTTCATCTTTAATACACCCCCCACCCCATCTAAACACCCTAAATAGTGCAATAAAAAGCTGAATAAAACATTTTATGTTGGTAATATTTTAGCGTTTATGTATACCGCATAAACAGGGCATTTGAATACTTAGTAGAAAGAAGAAAAAAAAGGTCACATGAATGATCTGAACATCTACTCAAGTATTCATGTGAAGTAATTAATAGTACTCCAGTGACTATTATAATGTCTTATGAAACTTATGGGCTTTCGGTGTATCCTGATTTCACTATCGATGCCAATGCATTAGCAGCAGGCTAGTAGATCAAATCCATTCCATGATGGTATTGAATTACGAAAAGGTTGAACATGAGAAGCTTGCGCAGACACAATCATTTAGCTCTGAAAAAGACAGCCACTGTAATGCACATTTTCTTCAATAGCCCTATTGCAGTAATAGCAGTGTGACTGTGATCAGGGGTAATTAGAATCTGATCTACTAGCCAGGCTTTTGTTGTACGAGACTGAGCTGCACTTACTGCTTTGACCTCGAAGCCGCCCATTTAGAGGATCAAGAGCAAAAATTACCATGGCAACTGCTATATACCTGCCAACTATAAATCTCTCAAGAACACAGCACTGGATTCTTAATAGTCACATAGGTTTGATATCACAAGATGACATGAACTACCCTGTCCTGAAACATCGCATCAGACACTGCTTACATGATGGACATGCTGTTGGATTGAAAGATGCACTCCGAGCCTGTCCGAGTTCCAGACACTCTGCTGGAATAGCAGGAGGCTAAACACTATTTAGGACACTGCCATTTAGTTTGACACCATTAACCGTTTCAAATGGTTCCTTTGGTGAAGTCAGCATGTCTTCTGTTATATGCCAATTTAACATAGATGTTTATGACAAGTTGTACAATATCAAGTTGTCACATCTAATGTCATGACTTGACATAAACTTTTCATGAATACCCCAGCACTGCTTTTAGCAATGCTTACGGATGTGTTATGAAAGTCCAAATAAGGACTACCAAAAATATGTTATAATGAAATAATTGACAATTGAAATGCTTATGATTGTGTTATGAAGGTCAAATGTAGGCAGCCTTCAAATAAATAATTACCAAAAAAACAGAGACAATTTGCAATTGAACAATTTTAAAAACAATGCTTATGAATGCATTACACAGGTCCAATGAAGGCAGCCTTCAAAAAAAAGGGTTACCACGAATATGTTGGAATATCTGACAATTTAAAAAAGTTCCCTGTAGGTCATATTCAAATAAACGGTTACCAAAAAATGTTTCAATTATTGACAATTTTAAAAGCCATGTTTAAGAATGCATTACGAATGTGCAATGTAAGTAGTCTTCAAATAAACGGTTACCAAAATGAAAGGACTGCCAAAAATATGTTGAAATAATTGGCAATTTAAAAAGCAATGATTATGAATGTGGTATGAATTCCACCACACTGTATATAGCGAATTACCAAAAATATGTTGAAATAATTGACAAATAATTGACAAATTAACAAGCAAAGCTTATGAAAGTACCATTCTACTAAACTGTTACCAAAATTATGTTGAAATCAATAAAAATTTAAAAAGCAATACTCTTACAATGGAAATGGAAGAAAACACTTTCCTTCTGACGTTGTGAAAAAATATTTCCCATTTCAGCCACGTCTTTTTCTTTGTATAGTTGGCCTTATGCCTCAGTGGCTCAAAACTATTCTTATTATCTTTTATAACGCAGATGTAAGTTTTTAAACAGCCAGCAAGGCCAGAGCCAAAATGAATCACTGTGAATCAAAGTGTTAAACCATTCAGAAATGAAGAAACAATTATAACAACTGTTTAAATATTAATGATTCAGGATTGTTGGCTATTGATGTGCTGTTTTGGCTTTAAAGAAAAGAAGCAAAAGTGTTTATTAGCCAGTAAGCACATACCATTGGTTGTGGTTATGTTGTGATTCCAGAAAGGGTGAATAAATGAGTCAAAATTAATGAATAACAATACTAATGAATTCCAATGATTCATACCAATGATTACAATGAATAACAATCCTGAAAATGTGGGTAACTGACATAAACATACAGTACATGAACCTTATAAACTTTATAAAGAACTATTTCCATAGGCATTAGCATAATAAAAAAAAAACGTAATCCGGATGTTATGTCAAACTTAAAATCGACAGGCTCAGTTCTTACGATGTCTGACATCAGAGCAGTATCATCGAGCATTAAAAATGAACTCTAGGTGCATTCGCATGTACACAAAGGAATTCTTCAGCATGAAGAGAAACCGTTGCATGCGAGAGCAGTTCACTTCTGCGAGCACTGAGCACTTAGACTTGCATTATGTTAAGCGTGAATTAAGTTAGCCCAAGCTATCTTCCTAAATTGCATGCACATATAAAAATGCAATATAGACAATCAGAGCAAGTGACATTTCTGGGCTTGCAACCAAAAGCCTGTCATTCCAAATATGATATGAAAGCTCATTGTTTCTAATTCAACAGCAACATGAGAGGCCTCTGTTTAACAAAGAATGCCATTCTCAGTGCACTGTCAGAGACAGCATGCATGAGACAGCAGATATCTTCCTGAGGATACGGATAGGTATGGACATGTGGGCACATGACAGCCGTGATTGTAGTCAGAACGAGCTCACAACTCTCTCTGGACTCAAGAGCTGGCTGGAGATTGACTTTCTCCTTCTGTGATGTTTTATTTTCTATGAGCTTTGGGATGAAAAAAAAAAAGATGTCAGAATCCAGAGGAAGAAGAAGAAACTTGTAGAAACTGATAAAAACTTGTAAATGCAATTCGCTGCTTCATAAACTGTGTGTGTGCAATGCTTATGTACGTAGTCTTCAAATAAAGGGCTAACAAAAAAAATTCATTCATTCATCTTCAGTAACTGCTTTATCCTGGTCAGGGTCATGATGGCACCATGCACACACATTTGCACACTCATTTAGAGTAGCCAAACCGCCTACCGGCATGTTTCTGGAAGGAAACCAAGAGGAAACAGATACAGGGAGAACATGCGAAACAACCCACTGTACCATACCAAAAACTGTTGATATAATTGACAATTTAAAAGGCTTCTTACAACATCTGAAGGACTGTAAATGGAAGAAAATATTTTTCCAGTGTTAGATCCTCACTACAGAAATGAAGAAAAAAACATTTCCTATTTCAACCAAGTCATTTGTCATTTTCTTTCTTCATACCCTATGCTTCAGTGGCTTAAAACAATTCTTAATGTCTATTACAGCACAACATTATGCTTTAAACAGCCACTGCTACATTCTGTTTATTTAGAACTAAGGGGGAAATAATTCCTGAAGAACTTTTTGTGCAGAAATATAATAAGAAACATGGCATCCATCATCCAAGGAAGGCTGCTCACTGAGCTGTATATAAGGACGGCTCTGTTGAGGGACATGAGCTTCCATGCTGCGCACTCTCAGTTTCAGAATCAACTATTTCAACAGAGCCATATACACCAGGTCACCCACAGTGTAGAGTACATTTTTAAAAAAATTATATGTCCTCAAATAGTGCAGTATGATACATTATTTTGCACATTTCATAAGTATTATTTTGCATGTTTATGGATTTATGTTCTTAACAGTGTTCATTTTTTTTTGTTGCTTAACAGCATTTAACTCTGCTAATATACACAGTGATGTCCTGAATCAGGCTTTTTGCTCATATTATACCAGAAAATGTCCTAAAACTACTAAGCTTGTTCGACTAGGTTTGCTGCTTGTTGAAATATTGCCTGTTGAAATGTTACATGTTGAAATATTGAGAGTCCGCAGAGGCAGATGGATGCAAGTGTGAGTCGTTTATTAGCAAATCAAAACATACCCATGCTGAAGAACAGGCAGAGATCAGATGTCAAACAGAGCAATCAAAATCAGAATGAAGAGCATAAAAAAGTCAACACACAGAAATGATGAACAGAGAAACACCACATACACATACACACTGGAATGCTAAACCTCCCAACGATGGGTGGTGAATAAGTTATTTCCAAACATAAAAACTTTTCCTAATTAGTGCAAATTCTTCAAAATACTCCCACTACAACAACCCACCACATCACCACCACCCCCACCCACTGAGCAAATCAACAATGCTGGAGGCATTGCAGAACATTTAAAGGCCCTCTATATTCTTAGAGTGCATCCCATAACTATTCACCCCATGAACCTTTACTGCATTTTGTACTGCTACAACCTGGAGCTGAAATGGGTTTAATTGGTATTATATACATTATGAATTTATACAACATAGTCCATATTATTTAAGTGGAGAGAATAATCAATAAAGCAAAATTATTTACAATAAATGAGGCCAAGGGTAACTCTCAACATGCTAACACCACCATGCTTCACTGAATGATTGCAAGTGCGAGCAGTTTATTAACATATCAAAACAGCAGAAACTGTTGAAAAACATGCAAGAGGTTGAATGTTATGCAAACAGAGAAATCTAAATCAGAATGAAGAGCATAAACAAAAAGCCAACATCCAGGAATGATGAACAGTGAAAAACACCACTCAGTAATGCACACTGGAATGGTAAAACTCGCAAAGATAGATGGTGAATGAACTGATGTAACTATGTGGAAGTAAATGAGTGTTAAAAGGAAACAGGATCCACGTTGGCTCCTGGACTGGTGGTGGATTCGAATGTGTTACTGGCATTGAAATAGTTTCGATTCAGCATATTGTCAAGTGTGCCAGAATTACAATGTTCCATAATAGTAATCAGAAAATGCAATGATGGAATTCAGCTGCTGTAGTTACATGTTCTCTTGGTTCAAGAGAGGAGAGAGAAAGAGAATGCTGCATACAGGCTGCCTCTGGGTATTTCTGACCCTGTGAGGCTTGATCTCTGCAGGGGGTGTGCAGGTTTGGGGGTTTTAGCATCACTGCCAGCCTCCTGGGGCCCACATCATGATTTAATCATATTGACAGATCACAGCATGCAGAGAGCAGCAGAGTCAAGCGGTGTGTGTTTCTGAGAATTGCACCCTACCTCTCCTGTTCCTCAAGTAAACCTAATTGGCAGAGAAAGGCAAAGAGAAGGAAGAGTCGAGTGAACACTTTGTCTCTTCCTGCACAGTCGGGGAAAATCAACCTGGCAGGTTATTACCGCATTAGCACCTGTGTGCTAGCATAGTATGGAGCCATCTTGTATTGAAAACAACAAGGACATCCTGGGTTTGTACTTCACATAGAGGCAAATTCAAATACTTACTTGAGAACGCACAGGGAATAACTTCTATTCTACTCCACAATTGCTGGCAAACTGGCATATTATATGAAAAGAATAGCATTAGGGATATTTATTAAACACTTGGAGATGCATTAATGTGTTTTAAGTGCAATTTCTACAGAATACACACATAACTATTGGAACCCCCAAAATTGATAAAGCCCCACCTGGAAAGTGTAACAGTGCTGGGGGGTTTTGCATGTAAAATTTAAAGACTCTTTATATTCTTACAGTGCTTTGCATAAGTATTCACCCCCTTGAATTTTTAATGTTACATTTTAATGTTGAAATGGGTTATACTGGTATATTAATAAATATAAAATATATATTTTCTATATATATATATACATATATATACACGTAAAATGTCCCATAATATATCCCATAATATTTAAGCGTGGGAAAAATCAATATAGTCTGCAAAGGAATTTACAAACAAAGAGGCCAAGGGTAACTCTCAACATGATGCTACCACCATCATGCTTTGTTGTAGGGATGGTTTTCTCAGGGTGATGAGTACTCTTGGGTTTATATCAAATTGTAGATTTGTTTTATTAAAATTTTTATCTTCTTTAGTATTGTCAATTTTGCCACACATTTTTGTTTGTTAGAAAATAGAGAGAAAGAGAATGACTTTTTTCCACCAGCAGTTTGGAGGAAAGATAAGTAGCTTCTCATATCGTTTGAAGGGAAGATTTAAATAATAATGTTTAATATTTTTATACAATAAGCATTTTCTCTCCAATTCTCTTACTTCTGGAGTTGACTGGACATAAATTCCTCTCAGATGTAGTTCAGTATTCTCTTCAGGTAGTTAAATCTGAATTGCTTCAGGGCTGATATGTTTAGAGTCAGTTAGCTGTACAGTTTGATGGGTCAGTGGGTGAGAGAACTCTGATGTGGAGAGAGGCAGGCCATGACAGCCACCCTGCCATGCTGGGTTACATAGTGTATGCTCTTGGACAGCAGGCATGCGGGTGCCAGGCATCGCTCATTACCCTTCATGCATGCTGAGGCCTGGCAGTCAGGTGATACAGACTGATGAGCGAGAGACAGATCGAGAAACCTCCAAACCCCAGAACTCATTCCACCATGTCAGGGCCTGCCAATCACACCCATATAAACTCACTCTTTCCTCCCCGCTAGCCAGGGTCTCACATTTCAGCAGGTGCTTGTGTGAGACACAGACATGTGCATAAAAATACAGCAGAGTGGTCAAGAAGTCAAGGTTTGAAGATGCCCTGTTCACTTGATCCTTCTGTTTTTGGCAATGCCAGTGATTGTCAAAGCACTCAATATTCTCCAGCTTTCCTCTGATATGAAAAGAAGAAAAAGCATCTTACCGTGGTGATAATGTGCCATTGGTGTTAGCACAACACTAATGGGCCTGTCACTGCATCCCAGCTGTCCTTCAGTGAGGTTATTCTGCCGCATATCCTCTCTCTCTCGCTCTCTCTCTCTCTCGTTCTGACATCGTAATTACTGTCAGCTGGCAAAAATGCCTGGATCGAACAGCATTTGAGAAAAGAGATGCATTCTGAAATGGCAGCAGTATGCCGTGTGAGCAATCTAGCATTTCAGCCTGTGATGGGTCATTATTTGAGTGAACCACTTGATGAATAAAAATAGCTTAAAGTCTGAAAAACCACACTAGATACTAATCTTTTAATTGTTAACCTCATACACAAACATGCCTACTGGCTGAATTCATTTTTTACTTCCGTAGTGGTGTGAATTCATTAGCACCTAAGCCCTCAACTGCAAGTTGTTAAAAAAAAACAACAAATCTTGACTTCCATCCATCCATTTTCTGTACCGCTTATCCTACAGATGGAGGGCCTACTTCTCGGGGAGCCTGAAGCCTACTTCAGGGGACTTGGGGCACAAGGCAGCGGACACCCTGGATGGGGTTCCAACCCATCACAGAGCACAGTCGCACACACACCCATTCACTCACTACAGATAATCAGCCTACAGCGCATGTCTTTGGACTGGGGAAGGAAACCCCTGAAGCATGGGGAGAACATGCAAGCTCCGCACAGACAGGAAGAAGTCAGGAGTCGAACCCCCAACCGGTCAGGTGTGAGGCAAACATGCTATCCACTAAACCCCCCAAAATCTTCACTTATTATTTATTATCATCATTATTTCAAGATTTTACATCATTATTTTGACTTAGTTTGTATCATCTATCTTTTACCTAGAAAGATGCATGTAGTGTATATATACACACACACAAACATTCCATTAATAGTTACATTAGCACACCTCCACATTTAAAACTACTCTGATCCTCATAGGGCTATTGTATGAAATAGAACTATTGTATTGTATGAATATTGCTCTGCTATATTGCTTTATATATATATATATATATAGCTTTGTGTCAATGACAGTAGGTAACCTAAGAAGAAAATATTCCTAATTGTAATTCTGGGTGTGAGCTATAAGGCTGTTTTACAAATCCAGGCAACCAAATAAACATCACTAATGCTAAGAATTGCATTCCTACACAGACACAGAACTCTCGTTTGGTGCTTAAGCTTCAGCTTCAGCCTCATACAGCTTATCTGATGGAAAACGATTCATTATTCAGCTGTTCTAACGCATCTTGTAAACCATTCTTTACTAAAATCAGTATGCACCGCTTGCCTATTGCAAATAATTGAATCACGTTGTCAAGCTTTTGAAAAAACACAACCTCCACACTTGGCCCAATTAGAGTCGCAAACGCACTAGAGCAAATGTAACAGTCTCCCCAGGTATTCACAGAGCTAAGCCTCGACAAGTTTTAACGGCAAATTGCTCTCCTTGATATAGACATCTGCATTAGAACTGTCTAACCTTGTTGTCTCACTTTCACCATTCTGTACAATATGCCACGCTAGGCCAACGGATCCTGCTGTCCCTGGCAGTCTTCCGTTAATACGGACCTCTAGTGGATAGCTAGCTTAACTGCTAATACACTAACAATTACAGCAAGAGAGAGTGTGTTAAAAGAGTGAGTAATCCATTTACAAACTAAATCCAAGAGAGAACAATTTGCACTAAAGTGTGAGAGGAATAAAACAGGATCAGAGATAGCAAAGGAAAGGATTAGGGCTACAAGAGGAATAAAGTGAGGGTAGAAAGAGAAAGAGTAGAGGAGGGTGATAGAGGAAAGGAGAAGCAGGGTTTAAATTAAGTAGAAGCAGGGTTTAAACTAGGTCATACTAAATAAAACTTTCAAACTGTAAGTTTGACCCCTGACTTGGTTATCTAGGTAATACTGTTGCCTGGATCCATTATATTACTAGGACTCCCATTTCTGGAACTGGAGCATCATTCATAAACTAAAGGCCTCAATGCAGAGACAACATATACAAGATGAAACCACTTCTTTTCTGTGGTTTCTCTTCTCAAAAGTCATTCATCTTTGTTTGCAATGATCAGTCACAGGCTTGCTTGCGTATCCTGTTCAGCCATGTAGTTCGCCCAGCTTCCATGTGCAAGATGCAGTGATCAAAGCCTCCACACAACATCCACGTGCTCCGCAATTATGTTAAATTGTTCATGGAAGCCAGATGAACATCATCTCCGCATGGCATATGCTAAGGCATAATTGTTGTAACAATCGTACTGTATGTGTGGTGAAACTGGTAGTACAGAGTAAATCAAACTAGATGAACCTATACCTAAGGATCCATTTTAACAACTGTAAGGTCTTTTCCAGGCAGCATCATAGCCAGAATATTTGTTGGTTCACATGACTTGGCTCCTCCATGACATTACACAATTAGTCTATGTTGTGTTATGACTGCAAATTTCTACAAGTCAATGACTGAGAAACAATATGAACAGATATTGGTCTTTTTTTTAAATCCACCACCATCCACCCTCTATGGAGAACAATAAGGACGTCATTAGCAATAGTTAAATTTTTATGGACTATTAAAGCCACTCAAGAGAGGAAGAGAAAAAAGAAATGGCAAAACAGGAATTAATACAGTGGAAAAAAACAGACATTGTGTGGAGTATCGGATACTGAGTAGCAAAAAATTACAAGAGCAAAACAAAGGATCTGGTATAAATGTGTATTGTGGTATTGATGTATTGTTCAGCTTGGTCTATGTAGCATGAACCTTTTCAGAGCTTTTATTACAATTGCGCATACAATAAGCTAGCTACAAGCTACACGGCAAATCTACATTCATTATGCTGCATGGATTCATTGTCAAACACACTATTAACAAATGTTTAGCTAGTTGCACCTCATGATATTCTCTGAAGCTGCTTCATTTTTTATTTAAAATCACCCCAAGAAACACCATATAGTTTTATTTTCCCTCTTCTCTTTAATTTTCTTTAAATTTGGCCCACAGGTGCCTCCTCAGCTGCTATTATTAAACATGACAAATTTCACTGAGGCAACTAATAAAAGCTGTTACAAAGGCAGTTGTTTATACACGGAGATTCATGTGCATGCTCAGGCCGAAAGGAACTGTGGTTGCTAACAGATACTAACACAACATAACATAATAACATCGTATTTGGTATATGGCTACAACCCAAATATATAGACCTTAAAGGAATTTGATGTAGCCAATGTCAAAACTAGCCTACTGACAGTTTTGGTGTCCTTCAGTGCAGACCATTTAATGTAAGCTTTCCATCCAAGTTCTCTTCTTTTTTCCCCAGGGCAGGACATCTGCTTTTGAAAGTACTTTTGTCCTCTCCTATTGAGATACACCTGCCCTGTTCATGATGTATAGAGGTGTTCAAATAGGCAGCATGACAGTAGCTCCTTCTATTAAGTCTCTTTAGCTTGCTAGAATTTTGAAATTGGGTTGAGGGTGTCATTTGGAAAGCAGTCCTGTTTGTGTTTTACATGTTATCAGAGTGTAATGACTCCGGAATCAGGACGTACAGGAAACCAGGATACAAGTGCATGAGGGTTCTTACTTTATTAGGAACACGTGAACACCTGCATATTCATGCAATTATCCAATCAGCCAATCATGTAGCAGGACTATAATGCCTAACATCATGTAGATAAGGATCAAGAGCTTCGGTTAGATGTGATGTACACTGCCCTCCAAAAGTTTGGAAACGCCTGAACAAAATAGGGTTTTTGGGCAATATCAGCATAAATCCTCTTTAGTTAGTGACCATTTTGCATTGATAATAAGGGACAACACAAACTATGAAAACATATTTTATTAAATAAAAAGTTTATGAACATAAACATGAACATAACATAGAAAAATACTAAAATTTTGG
>CM041002.1:2923844-3019915 GCA_022985145.1 Pangasius djambal | reverse complement strand
CATCTTTGGGCAATCCTCCAGGAGGCTTGGAGTAATATATCAAGTCAATGTTTGAATAAACTGACTGCTCGGATGCCTAGTGTTGTCCCTTATTATCAATGCAAAATGGTCACTAACTAAAGAGGATTTATGCTGATATTGCCCAAAAACCCTATTTTGTTCAGGCGTTTCCAAACTTTTGGAGGGCAGTGTATGTTCTAAGATGCTTTTCTCCTCCTTTTTGTTTTTACAACATTCTATGTAAAAGGCTGTTGTGCTTGAAAATCCCAGAAAATCAGCAGTCCCCTAGGTCTAAATGTGTGTGTGGTGCCTTGTATCTAGTGTTCCTGGGATAAGTTGTGGATCCATCATGACCCTGGCCTATATAAAGCAGTTACTGAAGATGAATCAATGAATCTTATTTGGGCTGTTCTGGGAGGTTTTGCAGGTAAATTGAGAAAGCGGTCTAGAGCTTGAGTCAGCTGTTTTGAACATGAACTCAATTTCAGAAGCTATGTTTAAAGAATCAGGAATAGCTGTGTGTTTATCTTCAGTTCTATATCACAACATACACTTCTTAGAATACCTATACTCACTGGCAGTATCACAGGAATGCTTAGTGGGCAGTTTTTTGTGTGTTTTGGGGTATTTTTTATATGCTGAATAATGTGTATTCTCTGCTTCCCTGCACGACCAGAATTCATCTTCAGGTTTTTTTTAATCTGTATATATCAGAGCTCATATAGCTCTGGTTTCTCTTCATTTACTGTGTAAAAGATACTGGAAGGGTGTATCAGTGTGGAGTCTGGCTGCTCAACCCTCCCAAGAGAATACCATTGCCCCTCACTGGGTCCGTCTTGTAGTTTGGCCTTGTTATGGTGTGGTCTTCAGATATCTCTTCTTGCCCTTTTAGAAAAATAATAGTGGTGACTCAGTGGTTAAGACTCTGACCAACTGATCAGAAGGTTCACATCCCTGCATTGCCAGGCTGCCACTTAAGGTCCATCAGCAAGGCTGTGCAATCCTCAACTTGTTCAATTTTATCTTGTCACTTTGGATAAAAAGGGTCGGCCAAATGAATAAATGTAGTACTTTTTGTACTATACCTCTCTTGATGCTTTAAATCATCTATCATACAAATAAATAATCTGAATCTGGCTCTTCTGCTTTGAGGTAACCAGGAGTCGCTGACTCATCCAGGTCCCTCGGTGTATTGTGTCACTCTAGTTTAAATTTGGCCTGCATTACTCACCTAATATACACTCAAGTCTGTGACAATAATAGGAGAAAACAGGTTTTTCCTATTAGTTCTTTCTTTATTTATACCTGATGTTTTCTGAGTCACTTCAAAACAGAGATCAAATGAGAACAAAGCCAATGGGACCTCAGTAGTGGCATTTAGGCCTCCAGTTCTCTATTTGGAAAGAAAACAGATCAAGCATTTGATCTACATAAAGACTGGAGATCAAGGTTTTAGTCAAGACATAGACAGCTGCTGATTTGATTTCACAGCAATCTTTCTGTCATTGGGAATGGTACATAAACCAAATTTAGTACCCATGTTTCCGCACCCTCTATAAAGGGTGGAGCTAAAGGGTGGCCTGAAGTGGTCATGGACACACCTGAAATAACATCAGCCATTGTTCGATTTGAATCTTCAGGGAAAATCGGGGAAAGTGCTGGTCAGTAAAGATAATACTATTTCCCACCAACTTATTAACAAATGCATCTTTTCTTTTTCATATATTAATGTAAAAAAAATAATAATATGCATTTTGTTGCATTTTGTGTTGTGTCTACACAGAGTTCAATTTAAAGGCAATTTAAAGACTAGGACTAGTCTACTTAAGATCGAGTCTTAAGTAGGTTAAGGCCAGGTCAAGATTAAGTTCATATGAAGTCAAAATCAAGACTGAAACCCATCAATTTGTTTTTAATAGCAAGCTTTTATATCAGTTTAATATACACCATCCCAAATTTGCAAATTCTCCTGAGAATTACCAAGAATCCTGCAGAATCATCCTGGAGCCAATGATATTTCATCAAGAAAGATGTGGCTCTAGTCTAGTTATTTTACTGCATAACTTTTCATGAAGAATTATGCTAGATGGTAGTTTTAAATGATAAAATGATCAGATCACATTAGCAATGATGAAAAAACGGGACCTCAGCAATGGCATTTAGGCCTCCAGTTCTCTATCAAGGTTTAGGTTTAGGTTTGCTGATTTGATTTCACAGCACCCTTTGTGTCAGTGGGAATGGAACATAAACCAAATTTAGTACCCATGTTTCCACACCCTCTAAAAAGGGTGGAGCTAAAAGGTGGCCTGGTTCAATTTAATGCTAGATGAATGATTATTTTTACAAAATCTCAGTCAACACTATATTTAGCAAGACCAATGCCCAAAACTAAAACAAGTCCAAGAACGAAAGCCAAAAAAAAAATCAGACACAAGTCCAAGTCAATAAGAAAACATCTTGAGACAGGACTTGAGTCCTAAGGCCATAGAAATCACGACTGTTAGCCAGAATTCAGCCGCATTGACATTCTGAATGGATTTTGCAGGCTGCTGTATAAATAATAAAACAACACAACATTAGTTGAACTTTTCAGAAGATCCTGATAGAAATGTACACATTTCATTGGTAATGCTGTGCTAAATGATGCAGCAGTAGTTTCAACCTTCAGAAAAATTAAAACACACACGAGATCTGTAGAAGGGAAAAAAGCAGTTATGATGAACAGAGCTATGCAGTGAAAGACGTCTGGAGTAAATTTAAATATTTATTTCTGCCTTGTAGATTAATTAGGCTATTACATTAGTTAGCTAGCTAACTGGTTCAGGTGGGTTTTATTTATACTGCCCTGCATTTTTTACACTGTCCTATATTTTATGGACTCGATTTTTCAAATTACAGGTAATCTAATCAGATTAATGATAAATGTAGTATACGTAGTACAAAATGGAAAAATGGAGACAAGCTCTTGCCTTGCTTAGCTCACAGTCTGGTTTTAGAAAATAAACCCAAGCTGGGTTTTGTACCATAGTGTAGTCTTTAGTTGATTTCTGGAGATCAAGGTCACCTGATTGCTGTTTTTTTTTGCAACTGACACTGTTGTTATGTTGAACATATTAATAGTATATGTTCAGGTTCATGAAGGTAGCAAGCTACACAACATATCTGGTGCCCATTCAGGTAACATTTAGAAATGAATGTATTTTCTAGAGTTAAAATGTAAGAGTACCACTGAAATTTGGAGCAAATAGAACACAGAAGAGCATACTGAGGTTCACTGTATGAGTGTTTGTACATTATCTGGGCACATTGGTCAACTTAAATGAACAGCTATGGTTCATTAGCTCTCAAAAATGACTCAAGAATTGTATTATTAAGCCTCAACCAGATCAATTAGCGTGTCGATTTGCCCATGATTTTAACTAGCTAGCTTGTGTCCACCAACACCTTTCTGATTGTCGTTCATATCTATTAATATAAGAAAGAGGCTATACAAATGTTATCTGGATTTGTTTGAATGTAAACACTGTCTAGTTTCTCTCTTCTCCCTTCTTTTAGATTTACTTTTTAAAAAAAAACAAAAACAAAAAAAAACAATACGTCATCTCGTGTTACCTACGGAAGATGTCAAAATGTGAAGGGCAGGCTCAGAAACAAAAAAGAGAGCCAGACGGATAGGTAATTACACTGGCAGATCTGAATGGCTTTGATCAAAAGAAAATTTCAATGTCACTCAAGTTAAAAACACCCTGAAAAGAAAAAAAAAGACTAGTCAGACAGATAGATAGAGATGAATAAAAAAACAGAAGAATGAACAGGAATCAGAGAAGATTATGGTGAGCATGAAGATGTGGAGAGAGAGATACGGGATAAACAAGCATTAGAAGAGAGAGGGGTGCCCATCAAGTCTCGGCATGGTGTGTTAATGGTTTGCTGATTGCTGTGCTGTTACCAGCCATCACTGGGTAATTGCAGCCGGGGTTTATAGCAGTGCTGAAATGCAGACATACATGTGGGCCACACACTTTTCCATTCCACCACTCAACTCAACCAAAATGGCTTCCGCATCATTCTTCGTTATTGGAAAGACACCTGCAATTTTTTAACATTTTAGCTGTACAACCTCAAAGAAAAACAGTCACGATCATAATTATTTCTAAGCCACGAACATGCCCAAACCAGTAGCACAAATTATGATCTCGTTTTCTACACAGCAAGCTTTGTGCATTCATTACGAAGAGATGAACATATTAAATGGACGAGAAGGGAATGGTGCAGGAAGAGTACAGATCTCCCTGGAACGAATAAACGTCTCATTCTCTATCTCTCTCCCCATCCTGGATGATGTGTGCGCAAAGCGGCTGAGGGTTGCCTGGCGACAGGGTTGCCTGGGAGCGAGGCTTTAATGAACAGTCACGGTGTAGCGGTACTCTGTAGATATCTCACACACACCGCTCCGAGTTTCACCACAGTCCGAGTAAGAGCGGGTGGGCGACGATACAGCTGCTGAAACAAAATGGCCGCTGTCAGGGATTGCCATTGATCTGTGCCCGAGGAAGGCAATTAAAGCAGCCACTCATGATAGAGAGAGAGAGAGAGACAGAGAGAGAGAGAGAGAGAGAGAGAGAGAAAGAGAGAGTAGGAGCATGAAGGAGAAAAAAGGGACCTGCACTGCACATCTGCTGATGTTATAACCAACAGGGAAGCCATGAGTGAAAGTAAACACAGCACTCATGCACACAGTATATTCGTAATAAAGAGTTCCTCACTGGTGCTCTTAGCTACAGGGGTAATCTCGCTAAACTCTCTCTTTTTCTTTCATTTCTCTTTCACTGAAAATATGGTGAAAACAGGGGAAGATATACAGGGTTGCTGTGATGGCAAACCACTCCCATAGCTTCTATGATACAATACATTATGCAAAATGATACTTTTATGCTACATATGTCTGTTGCGTATGTTACTGGAGGATGTCTGTAATAATAGTAAGTATGACGCTGAAAAAAGGATAAATCATATTTTGGACAAATACTTCAAACCTTCAGCTTCAAGAAAACGCAAATAATCTGCTTAAAAGTCCAGCTTGATGTGACCAGATATCATCTGCCAGAACAGGGGAAGCTCGTGAGCTGATAGACCATCTTTATTAACTGGTAAGCTCTTTTACAGCTTCCTTATTCATTTATTCATCTCCGGTATGTGCTTTATCCTGGTCACGGTTGCAGTGGATCTGGAGCCTACCCCTGGAACACTTGGAGCAAGGCAGCCTCCTTATTATTTCACTCATTTGATCAATAAATGTTTGAGATTTTCTTCTCATCTTACTGTTAAAAATAACTTCTATGTTACCATTATTAGCTGTAATTCAAAAACTGTTTCCTTCTAGCTGGTAACTGGTCAGGAACAATAAGGAAATGTGTTTCTTTACTTTTTAATCGTGCTAGGCTATCTTCCTGCAAAGCTAATGTTGGGTAAGGAGCCAGTTTAACAATTTGTAAGTGTGGTTAAAGATATTCTAAAACTTTGCTAGCCAAGTGTGATTTCCTCAAACAGTGACTGTCGCACATTGAACAAGTTGTTAGGTAGCATGGGGCCATCCTTGGGGAGAACATGCAAACTCTGCACACACTGGGCGGAGGTGGGAACTGAACCACCAACCTAATTAGACCTAGGCTTAATTAGTTCAGTTTGTAATTAGATACTTACTGTAAAAAATATCTTTGATGCACATGTACTGCAGTGGAATTGGAATTAAATGCAATTTTTTCTCTTTTAACGTTTTTTCATGACTAGTTTCATGTATTCATCAGACTATATACTCTAGAGTCAATCCTATATAATTTCAGGTATATAATCTTCTGCACACTATAATTAGTTCAGAGCCTAATTACTGTAATTATTTAGTGGTTCATATCTTTGCATCGCCAGAAAAATTTCAATATTTAAGATTTTCTCTAATGGATTGTGTTTCAAGAAAATATAGTGCTTTTCCAACAGTTTCCTCTCACCCAACATTTTGGTTACTGCTGTGATGTGAAGCATGTTCCGTGTATGGACAGTGTTCATACAGAGACATTAAAGGTCCCACTTTTCACACACTTTTGTTTCACCTTCAGATTTTCTCACTTTTGCAGCATACCTCTCTCTGAAGTGTCAGAGACGTCACATCAGCCATGCGGTACATGAGTCACTTGTTAGACTTGCTAGACCTGATTGGATTTACCAACATTTGTACCATTAGGACATAAAAATGCCATATGGGATTCACACACACTCAAACACTTAGCTGGGCTGTTAAGAGCTCTGGAAAACAAACTACCAAGCATACCATTAGGAAAGGAATTTTCTGACATTTTCTCTCTTTCTGTCTCAACATTACTACAAATAGCTACCATTAGCAAGCTTGAACCATAGTGAACCATATATGTGTGTAGCCTAATGCATATAGTAAGTGGCGTCCATCTGTGCTTTGCATTGGGCACTCCACTACTATAGACAAAATCTCTTGAAAGATGCAAGCATTTATATCACAGTGCTGTTGAATTCACAAATCTGATTAGTCAGAAGGTGTTGATTTCTGGATAAAAAAAAGTATGATGTCATTCTTTTTTTATTTGCAATCTTTGGCAAATTGCTGTTGTATAAAGAGGAATGTAATGGACAGGACTCAGGAAATGTTTGAGAATCCATGTAAGGTTTATTAGAAAATCCAGAACAGTATCCAATCTCACAGTTAGTAAGCATGCAATAAAAAATAAAACACAGAAAATCCACAAAACAACAAGACAGTGGGGCAAATCCAAATGGTAAAACAAAGCAAGCATCTAAACACAGAATGGCAATTTGGTTTAAAAAATAAAAATCTCAGAATGTGAACACGAAATATTGGCAAGACTTCGCATTGTGTGAATGTTTGCTTGAGTCCTTGTATTTAGCAGAGGGGGTCCTCTGCTGGTGTGGAGGTGAATTGTTCCTGACAGATAATATGACAAAGAATAAAACAACGCGATCAACTATGTGAAAACAGTGTAACTATGGTTCGAATAAGACAGGATAGCCACCAGGGGCAGTGTTTTAACACCTGGATACTTTCATGTGAACAAAGTCATGTGGTGACCGTGTGACATAGTATTTTGCAAAAAAATTTAAAAATCCCATTATCGATGCTTATCTGTCCTCTGGCAGGCCAGTGCTGGATCAGCGTGACAGGGAACCCTGGTTATCCAGTGTTCAGAGAACATTAGGTTACATATATAACACTGTTCTGTGAACCACCAGGGGTAGTGTTTTCAGACCAGGATACCTTCTTGTGTGCATAGACACACACGTCAAGACCTCTCATCAGTGGAACCTTCATCAATGGAAACTTCCCACCAAGTTCATTTTTAGGTTTGAGTGACAGGGAACTCTGGATGTTATCCAGTGTTCAAAGAAACACAGTTACAGAGGCAACTAGCATTCTATTCCACCCTTCCTAGCCACCAGGGGAGTCGTTTTAACATCTAGATAATTGATACCAAAGTGTCACAAGGCATCAACTCACCTGAGGACTGACTGGAGGGGTTCATGGATATACCACACACACGCCACTGGGAAGGGCGATGTTAACCTTGTAGAATCTGGAGAACCTACATGGTGTCACCAAGGTAGCTGCAGCACAGACCTTCTGGAGAGGCATGCCTCCAAGTATGACCTATGAGGAGGAGACGGAGATGCCTGAGGCATGGCACAGCAAGGGTCCAGTCTGTCTGTAAGCCAAGGCGATGGTATCCACCACCAAATGTTCCAATCTTTGTACAGACAGGGGAGCACTGCAGATCTTTCCGCATTAACGGATTCACAATTGACCTGATAATCGAATCACCACTTTCCAGTCCGCATAGTACTGTAAGGCATGCACTGGGCATAGCAAGGATCACTCAGAATGTTCTCCTTCCCTTTTTTATTTTTTTTTACTTTGCTTGAAGGAATCTAGCAGTGACAGTGTTATACTCCAATGTGTGCATAGTAAACAGTGAAATTTGCCCACAAAACCAGAATATATTTGATGAATTTTGTATGCCAAGTGTCATTTACAGATACAGATGGTGGTGGAAAAAATGATTTGTAGGGGGTGGTATGCCAGCACAAGGCTATATACATCCCAGTATCTCAATTAAAGTTGACTTCACTGAGAAATGAGAGAACTACTGTCTGAGCCATGTTTTTCTGGCATCTTTGTTAAGTTTTCAGTCTGCAGCATCCCACTGCATTTAAATTTCTTTGTGTGCATATGTGACTGTGGTAGTAATTGAGGTACACCTTGCCATGAATTGATGCATCATTGGTTAAGATGCATTGACTGGTTAAAGTTAGTTCTTCGATCCTGTTCTTACTTACTCATAACAGCTCATTCCCTCATCAACTTCTCTTTTTTCGGTCTCTTGATATCCAAATACCAAAAAAAACAGCTTGTCATGTTAGCAAGTAACCAGTGTTCTGACTGTTATAAAGCTCTGACACTGGAGACTCCTTCCATCTTAAATGTTAAAAAAAAATCCATAAACAGACCCTTACCAGCCTCTTTTTAATCTCATTCATCCTTGGTTTCCCCCTAATACTTCAGGATTTACTTTTTTGTCTTTTATAATTTTATTTTACATAGAATGTGTTCAAAATGCCATACTGTGCATACTACATACAGTAAACTGTGAAGCCAGTAGCTGTAAAAAAATAAACTCCAAAAGTGAAGCAGTCAGTTGAAAACTTATTCCAAGGAAACTGCATCTACAAGTGAATTTGATTCACAGGTATATCACAGAGTTTGCATACTATACCGCATACTACATGTCAGTGCATATTATTTTGTCTGTTTTGCAGAATTTAGCCACAGCAACATCTACCACAAATACATGTGATCAGTCACCATTTCCTACAATTTTCCCACCATTTTCTTTCATGTTTTCTTCTCAGGCCCTGCAGGGCCTTCCTTGTCAGTGCTGTAGCATTGCAATATTCCAGGCTTCTCTATGATGGCCTGCACACACACACACACACACACACACACAAAGAGAAAAAGAGAGAGAGAGCTGACTGTAATCCATCATAGCAGAGCTCTGGCCTGTCAGTCTCATAAAGCAGCGCTGTGTGAAAATGTCAGTGTCACAGTGATGGCTCCAGCTCTGCTCTGACGATCCGTGGGCTGCTAACAGGGTCACAGATACTCGGATTAAAACTCCTCGTCACTAGTCTGAGACATAAGCTTCACCCGATTTTTAAACAGAAACAAGAGTGTGAGTTTACGATTTAGTTGATTCAACATTTGAATGAATTTTCTGTGTGTCTCAGAAATACAGATGCCAGGAAGAAGGATGCTGTGTGTCTCATTCAATCAAAATATAAAGGTATGAAATATGTGGCCCCATGGCCCCATGGCCCCAAAATGAAAAACAAGCAGCAGCATGATCAATAATAAATAAAAATTATACATGAACAATGGCTAAACAACTAAATTCAACACCTTTAAATAATACCTGGCTTACTATTTCAACTAGATACCAAGAAACAGAATATCGATAGGGTTGTTATAGGAAAATAATCAACAATGGAGTGGTGTGAAATGGCTTCATGCAAAATCAAGTTACTGTTACCACCCGAAGTTGATTATTTTCCAATAACGCATGTACCAAAGTGTTTTATTTCTCTTATACCAAAGTAATTTGTCCATGATTACAATTTTTTATTTATTAATGAATGACAACATACCTTTTAACCATTTATGGTTATATTTAATGGTAAATAATTTCCTGTTATCTTAAAGCAGCTATAAACAGTCGTTTCCTCACCAACCTCTATGTTTTTCTGTCTCTTGAAGTTAATAAGACCAAAAAAACTTACTGAAATGTTACAAAACTCAGACACTGGAGACTCCTTCCATAAATGCTCAAAAATTATAACAATTATATATTATTCTTTGCTATACCATGTTTTTTTTATCTGTTTTTTTATGTTTTTTTGTCTTAGATTATGTATAGCATCTGCCATACAACTCCCTGTGAATCTGCCATTAGTAACGAGACCATAACTTACTAAAAGGAATTAATATAAACCTTTAATTAATATAAAAATGTGATTTGAATTACAGCCAGCACTACTGTCACATATAGAAGATTCATCGACACTTTCTGACCAATCAGGATCAAGAATTAAACAGTGCTGTGGTTTAAGAATTAGGAGCTGTAACATTTAAAAGTAGCTTTCCACTTATTTATACATTATTAAAGGACTCTCTTACTGGTGTTTAGAGAATGAGAACCTTAGAACCTTTTGAATCCATCAACAATTTGACACAATTTGCATGTTAAATGAATATCATAGACTTTGGCTTCCTGGTTCTCTGTTAACTTTGTGAACAATGCTTCATTTTTACTACATCTACTATTATTACAGAAGTACACTGCAGTTACTTCCTGAATATCATCATGATGTTGCCCGGCACTGAAACATCCTCCCTCAGGTGATTTGACATGTAGTGACCCACTGGTCGGAAGTCAACATAAAGACCTTCTCTTCCTCTGTGCCCTCATAAAATCTCTCTTTTTCAGATGTGACCTTTTCTCTCAGAGCTCTGTTGCCCTCCACCCTGTCTCAGGTTTTAGATTGAAGTGACAAGACCAGTACGTGAGACAGCTGAAGGCGACAATGCTGTCATAGCGAGGAGTCCAAGGTCTCATCAATGGCGTGACAGAAGCCACAAAGACAGTTACATCCTCACAAACAAACTGGTTTAAGTGCACTAAAACAAGCACACCAACATAAACTCTCTCTCTCTCTCTCTCTCTCTCTCTCTCTCTCACACACACACACTTTATTTTATTTGCCATTTATTCTGCTTGACTGATGGCAGCATACAGAAATAAAGCTATCACCATTAGCATATTATTTATTGGCCGAGCGCTTGGCTTTTAGTGTCTTCTCTTTTCTTAAAAATGCCCCCTCACTAGAGCTCTGATTTACAGAAGGACCGGACCTACTGCAGTGATTTAGCACCATCATCAAGAGGCCCTTATTTGTACAGGTCACAGGCTATTCTCCTCATTTTTTACTCCTCAGTCTAAAGGTTGATGTGCCAGCTTGGTTCTGTGCCTCACAGGTTGACGCTCAACTGTGTGTAGGTGGGCTTCAGTGTGCTTCATAAGTGGAGATAAGTGGGGAGCTTGTGTGTGTGTGTGTGTGTGTGTGCGTGTGTGTGTGAGTAGTCTTTACTCTATGGCACAATGACCTGGCACTCTGTAGCAAGTGTGAATATTTTAATGCTGACAGCAAAAGAACCGACAAGACCAAAGAGTAGCACAAGTACTAAGACTCAAAGCAGTGTGACATCGTTCCTGAAGCTTTCTCACAACAGTGCAGACAATGTTGGCTCATTGCACCCCAGAATAAATGGATGCCTCTCATCTGACACTGCTTACAGTGAACCTATTCAAGCAAGTATCCAACGCACTTGAACTTTTCCACAAAATGTGGAACTGAAATGGATGTAATTGGGGTTTGATGTTTTATGTCTCCTTTTTATGAATCTACACAAAATAGCCCATAATATGAAGCAAAATTATTTACAAACCAACAGGCCAAGAGTAACTCTCAACATGATGCTACCACTACCATGCTTCACTGTAGGGATGGCGGTCTCAGGATATCTTCTAGGTATCTTCTAGGCAGAGTTGTGGTTATGCCTTATTCATTTTTCTTTTATATTCTAATGTGTATTATTACATGAATTTCAGAGCAGTATGGTTAAATATTGATCGTTCTATGAAACTACTAGAAAAATATAAATATAAATATAAATATTATAACATTTATGACTCTTCAGAATGAGAGCATTTGCCTTACTCTCTTGGAGGGTGTCCATTTATTGTTTCTTTGTTGTTGTCTCTGATCATTTCTTACCTTTAATAGTAGGAGATGTGTAAAAACAAAGCATCTCCTCTGTCTTGTGGGTATTGTGTGTACACACTGTAGATGAACAATGTTTTTAATTTTCATACATTCTCATTTGTTTTGTATGGCTTCTCTGGACTTTACATTTAACAGTAGTGTCCATGTACATTTGCAGTACCAGATTCTGTTTTAAGACCATGAAATTCAGTTATTTACTAAAAATTAAAGTAAGATTTTTGTTTATATCAGCTAAACAATATGTTTATTTTTATTTGTAAGTAAAATGTTGAGTTTTTTCTACCTCATATAAACCTTATATGTTTTGTGTACACTCATGACCTTAATTCCATTTTTGTCCCAGGTTCTGATGCTATACAATGTGGAAAAGTTCAGGGAGGGTGAATATTTATGCAAGCCACTGTACATATAAGAGTGAGTGTTTGTGCAAGAAGCTGTGTGAGGGCGTCTCCAAATGGAGTGTGTGAGAGTGTGTATATTAGGCGGAGTCGGGGGGATATGTAATTACTCTCAGATTAGGCAGAAAGGCGGCCGGCACAGCTCTGACTTTGATGGGATTAAACACTCAATTACCCAGCAAATCTGCCTCTTCCCTTTACCATTTTACACCCACACACATACACACACGCACACACACACCCCATCCACTCTTTCGACAACTAAACTTCACACCACAGCTCCATTAGAAATAGAGTTACACACACACACACATACACACACACTGATCTTTTCCACCCAGCCCTGCCAATCTCCTCCACCTTAAAATCTCAGATAACCATCAATCCACCACTGAGCTCATCTAACTGAGCTAATGTCCTCCCACACCTCCTTTCTCCTTTCACATTCTCCTTTCCCAAACAAATAAATAAATTTAAAAAAAACCAACAGGTCAAATAAAACATTCAAGAAGTTCCAGAAATATTGGCATCATTCAGAATATATAAGAAAAGACAGTTTAGATATGTGTTTCATGGGGATGTTCTGTAGTTTTAAACAAAGTTTTTCACAGCAAAACACTAGGTTCAAAAGTATTAGCACACCATAGTTAATATTTGGTGAATGTCTGATAACATTTATTGATTTGGCTGATGCTTTTATCCGAAGCTACTTACAACTGAGAATGAGTTCTGATCTTATTATAATGATCTTTTAACTTACTACCATTCAGGCCAAAGGTTTTGAGACACTTGTAGAAGGAGAGTTCAATTCAGACCACTGGTTTTTAACAGGTTTTGGATCCGAAGACTAAGATGATTTTTCCAAAATATTGACCCTGCAACTATTTGTGTGTTAATTTAGATATACATTAGGGCCATTTTCTTGTTAGAAGATCTATCTACGGTCAATTGCTAATTTCCTGGATAAGTCAAGTATTCAGAATGTCAAGCTTCCCAATATACCCTGGAGCTGCAATACGGCCCCCAAAATTGAATGATCTTCCATATATCTATATTTTACAGTGGATAGGTGGTACCTTGCATGAAGTGCCCTAAATCCCCAAATATGCAAAATCCCCAGATATGCAAAATTATGCTTTTCGGCTCATCTCACAACACCACATAATTTAAATTTTACATCCAATGATCATTATTATAGTTGCATTTTGTGGGTTCTCAGGAGGATCTTTTTTTGTGATACTCTTTCCAACTGCTTGTTGTGGAGGTGGCATTTAACAGGTGATTTAACACTGGACAACTCCAATAATTAAACTGCAATTGTGAAACTGTGATCTTTGGATTTTTCTTCTCCATTTCTAGTTTCATCTGTTCATTAATTTTTAAAACAAAAGCATAGACAAGCTAATTTCTTTTGAGCAGTTTTGCAGATATTCTTGTAACCTTCCTTGAGTTGATCTTGTAATTATTATTTATTTACTGATACATCAACCAGGTAATAAAACCTTTTCTGACTTTAAACAAATAGCCCAGGGTAAGGATTTAGATACCATTTTTTTTATATTTAAAGATTTCTAAACTAACCTCTCTCTCTAGAGGTTTTGTGTACTGTACTTCAATTAATTTTCACTACATCTACAATAATTACTTAAGTACACTAATGTTATTCCCTGTCAGGCAGAGTGCACTTTAGTCCATGTTCTCTGGTCCTGTTCAAAAATACAGCAATTTTGGAGAGAGGTACATGGTGATATTTCAGAAATAATGGAGGTGAGCCTTACACAAAATCTGCAAAATGAGGTTTTATGATGATGTGATTGGAAAGCGTAGCAAGACAATGGCTGAACACTACATTAATATCTGGGGTGCTTGATGTAAATTTCGGCATGTTGATTTTCTTTTTTTCAAATTTATCTTCATTTATTTTTAACAGTGGGTTTGTTTCACTAGGTTAAGATATCTGATTTTCTTGTATCTATGCGTCGTTGTCATGTTGTACATGAGTGTGCTGGGAAAAGCTAAAAGTACAATAAAACTAGGCTGTATATGTAACTATAAAGTTACTACTGATGGTTGTAACAGTGTCATTTAAAATCTATTTTAGTGCCAGTTGAAATCAATTTAATAAGAGCAGTCTTATTGTTAGTAGAAAGAAAGAAAGAATGAAAGAAAGAGAAAGATAGAGAAGATGGATGAGTGACAGGAGGGCTGATTGGCTGCCGTAAAGAAAAGGTCAAGTTCCATATGAGTGCTTCTACACAAGTCTTACTCCACTTTGTGTGTGTGTGTGTGTGTGTGTGTGTGTGTGTGTGTGTGTGTGTGTGTGTGTGTATTCCCTACTCCTGATCACTCCTGAGGTAGATCTTCCCATAAATAACCCCCAGCCTTTCTTCTGTTTGTGAGAAAATTGGAGAAGATACTCTTTTTTCATGGGATTATGGATTGTTTGACATTTCAAATGTCATTCGCATTCCCAGAGGTGAAGTTCCAATCATTTTTTCCACCGCTGACACTCAAATGTGAAAGTCAAAAAATTTAAATGTAAAAATGTAGCAGCTGGTACTTTCCCTGCATGGTTTGCTTGACTGGTTCTCTTCATAGCAGCAAGCCTGTATAAAACATCATGCTAGAAAATACCAGTGCTCCCTATCACATACAAATTCCCAAATGGCTCATTTTTCATTAGACAGAAATAAGTACAGTGAAATTGATCGTGAAATCATATGATTTTTCATCAGTCTAATCAAATGTAACTTTTATTAGCATTTGTAATCAAAGATTTAAGATAACAATAAACTTAAGGTAATAAAAAAGCCTCTCAGTATATGTCGTTTATATTGCCAAGTGTCTTTGTTTCTATTTTGGTCCTGTCCTCCACACCTCTCTTGCTGTTTGTTACCCTACTGTGTTCACCTGTTGTGTGTTTAATTCTTTTTTAGTTTGTCTATTTATATTTTGTTGTGTCATAGTCATTTTTACAGCTTGCGAAGTCTTACCATGCATTTATTGTTCATTAAGTCTATGTTGTGTTCTGAGTTTTGTATACCTTGTTCTTCCATGTTTTGACCTTTGCCTGTTTAATGTTAACCTCTGCATGGACCCTGATAATGATTCAGGGATTTCTCTTAACAACGCACACGTTCAGTTTACACACTTGCGTGCTGCCTTCACTCACCACAAATAAAAAAATTCCACAAACTGAAGTTGCAGTTTCTGCTTTGTTCTGTCCTCAAAAAACTTACCATGGCCATCAACAAAACACCATCCACCTCTCAGCTGAATAGTAACAGCACATGCAGACCCTTTTAGATTTTTTTTTTCAAGAACATGATGTACTATTGTCTAAAGCAGACATTAGAAAGTAGAACGAAATGTAACAGACATGAATGATGAATTGGCTAGTGTATTGATATTTGTACAGGACACTGTGTATTTCAGAGACTGAAAATTGGCTATAAGCTATACGAATGAGTTATAACAAAGGGCAAGTAATCTGTTTGTTACATTCCTGCAGGAGGTTAAGGTCTAGGGTTAGAGCGAGAGCAATAACAATTTAAGATTGTGGGTTGGTAGTAACACTGGTGCCGAAGATTTTATTGCAATTACACAAGCAACAAGCTACAAATACTTGGACAACGTGGGATATTCAGGAAGCTAGTCTTTTCTTTGGATTGTACCACAGAAAAGATTACAACGAAGCAAGACTATACTAGGCTGTCTTTTAAGTAGCTATCGTAACGTCCCGAAAAAAAAAAAACACCAGAAGAAAACTAACTAAATACACTAGGCTAAACTATCCAAAAATAGGTAGCACCCGCCCTCTAACCTAATGTGTCTAGACATTAAGTCATACCTATGTGATGATATGTAAAGTGCATGCACAGTCTTACATATTCTCAATCAACTGGAGCTAGCATACAGAGAAAGAAACTAGCACACAACCAGCTTAACAAACAACAACAAACAAACTGTTGGTGCTAGCCACAAAAATGAGCTAACCTACAGAGGGAAGGAGTAAATATAACAAGAAGCATTATTAATGAAACAGCTTACTAATAGCAAACACCAGATCAAAGAAGATAACAAGCAAGCTAGCAATCAGGCAGGAAGTGAGCCAGTAGGCTAACACAAAGGCTCTAGTGTGCTGCTTTTAAGGCCAACACACCACCCTTTTGGCAGGGTCACTGTGTTCTTGTTGGTCAGAGCAGGTAATGATGATTGAGAGAGGGATCTAAGTATATAGAGACAGCCAGAGAATGAGGGATAGAAAAGCACAGAGAGAGAGAGAGAGAGAGAGAGAGAGAGTACACAGAAGCAAGCACTGTATTCCAACACATACATTATTAAACTACTTTTCACTTTTTTTAAATATATTTATATACAGTAATTACTTGAAATGGCATAATTGTCGTCTGAACAAATTCCTCTAAAGCCACACGAGGCTGCATCATCAGACAGCAGATGTATTATTGTGTATTCAAACAATTTATGCAATACTGAATGACAGAAAAGGAGCTCAAGAGAGGGAATTGGGTCGGAGACTGAGGCAACAATGTCAGGTAATTATCAGCAACTACTAACATCATTTGATGGTTAAATTGCAGAGGGAACCATGGCAACAAGCGACAACCTCCAGCATGAATACAAAGCAAATATACAAGATAGGAAATGTTCCGTTCCTCCCCAATGTCCCACTGCTGTCATATTTAAGGCATATTTCTATTAGAAATTCTTGTTGTACTTTACTAAAAACAGTGTTCCCAAGGGCTACATGCTTGTGACAACTCACAACAACCTACATAAACAGATACAAACAGATAGTAAATAGAAAAGCAAACTCTCTTTTACAGCATACCCTGTACAAGGCATGTCAATTTTGGTTTGACTGTAGCTACTTTAAGTCATGAGTAGAAGTAGCTTCCCCAACAGTGGTGATGATGTAACATCAGTCGTCAACACCAAACTCATTCTAATTGAGGGTCAGGGAAAATACATATGCGTCTGTCATAAGAGGGTCATAACCATCATAAGTTGGAGTGAAAACAGTATCGTCGTAGTCTCATGTGCCTTACAGAATAATCATACACATTTCACATTATGTGATTATAAGAATAAAATGTGAAGAAAAAAAAAAAAGAGGAAGTGCATGTAACCAATGTTCTGCATTGAAATTGCACATGTGAGTGATCTTGTGAACAAAGTGATCATGTGAAAAGTAAAACCACATGCCCTACATGTGAAAACGTGTGAAACATAACATTTTGGAGCACCTAAATACCACATTTTACATGTAAAATTACATTTTACATCAAATTACATGTGATTTTATAGCTCTCCTCTTCCAACTTCAGAGATCACAAGGTCTTTCCATTCCTTCTTTGTGGCTTTGGACTACATCTTAGGTGCTGCTCCCCATCTGAAAACAGCCCTGCTTTGATGCAGCAAACCAACAATCTCCTGGGGTTTCAGTCGATTGATGGCCTGGTCTACTGTCTGCATTGGAATCCACTTGCATCCTGAGCGAACTTGGGCCTGACAGACAGGTCAGGTGAGTCTCTCAGCTCGAACACGAGCCTCACCTTCTCCTCTTTGTAGACCAAGCTAATGGATTTCAGTGGAAGCTTCGGGGTATTACTACCAAACAGTGCCATGCTGGAAAGACATTTACAATTTACATATGTAATTGTTGGCTTTTGAATCCAAAATAACACTGTAAACCTTTGGAACTTTAAATAACTTCATATGCAAAAGAGAAGCAAGCTTGTAAGCTAGCGATCCTAAAATTCCAGTGAGCACTATGTAATATTTGCTAGCTAGTCCTTTATTTTAATCAACCAAAGAGCCAACAATCTCACCCTCTTATTTGCTATTGGCTCACAAGACAAAGGTTTGCAGTTTCACAAGTTCATCTAGATAAATTCAGAACAAAAAGAACCGCAACTCAATTGCATCTTTCTCGTCCTGCATCCTTTCCCCTTCGTTGAAAATCAAAGTAAAAAATTGAAATTCCAACTTGCAAGAATTTCATTGCAACTCATAATGTAAGTCAGTAGTGTGCATGGCCCCCACATGCCCGTATGCACTCCGTACAATGTCTGGGCATGCTCCTGATGAGATGGTGGATGGTGTCCTGGGGGGTCTCCTCCCAGACTTGAATCAGGGCATCAGTGAGCTCCTGGACAGTCTGAGGTGTTACTTGGCGGCTACTTCAGATGCCCTGATACATAATGTCCCAGAGGTTGTTGGATTCAGGTCTGGGGAACGTGAGGCCAGTCAATGGCATCAATGCCTTCATCCAGAAACTGCCTACACACTCTGGCCACATGAGGCCGGGCACTGTCATGCAACAAGAGGAACCCCGGACCCACTGCACCAGCATAAGGTCTGACAATGGCTCTAAGGGTTTCATCTCGGCACCTAACAGCAATAAGGGTACCGTTGGCTAGCATGTGGAGGTCTGTGCGAACCTCCAAGGATATTCCTCCCCAGACCATCACTGACCCACCACCAAACCGGTCATGCTGGATGATGTTGCACACAGCATAACGGTCCCCATGGCATCTCCAGACTCTTTCACATCTGTCACATATGCTCAATGTGAACCTGCTTTCATCCTTGAAGAGAACAGGGCACCAGTGGCAGACCTGCCAATTCTGGTGTTCTCTGGCAAATGCCAATCGAGCTGCATGGTGCTGGGCGGTGAGCACAGGTCCCACTAGAGGACATCGGACACTCATGCCACCCTCATGAAGTCTGTTTCTGACAGTTTGGTCAGAAACGTGCACACCAGTAGCCTGCTGGAGGTTATTTTGTAGGGTTCTGGCAGTGCTCCTCCTGTTCTTCCTCACACAAAGGAGAAGATACTGGTCCTGCTGCTGGGTTGTTGCCCTTCTATGGCCCTGTCCAGCTCTCCTCCTGTAACGGCCCGTCTCCTGGTATCTCCTCTATGCTCTTGAAACCATTCCCTTTTTGGGGGTTGGCAAAACCATTCCCTTTTTGGGGGTTGTCTAGTTGTTGCCTCTCCAGTGCACCTGTTGTCTTTTTTTTTTTTAGCAGTGTAATATATATATATATATATATTATATATATACATATAATTTTACCTACTGGCAGCCATGTTTTCATTTATTTTAATTAAAGGATAAAGGTTAGTATAGTCTGAAACTTTGATACAATTTTTTTTTACTTCAAATTGAAGGAATATTCTGCTTAACTTTAAAGTCAAAAATGAATCATTCAGTTATTCTGATAGCAGATGTTAGCAAGATTACCTAGTTAGAGTAAAAACTGTAGCTTGTATTGAATATCTGCATACATTTTTGTACTTGCTGTAGAACTATTATCATATAAGCTCATTGATTTGTTTTCCTTTTATGTCCAAATACATCTGATGAAAGAGAGACGAGAGAATTAGATATATGTATAACTCCTAGCTATGGGTAAAACTAATGAGCTTTAAACACTATAAATCAAATAAACCTTCTCTACATTGAGGGAGTATGTGGCATAATCTTTTCCCTTGTAGGCCAAAATCTGCTCATACTCATAGAGTAACCTTGGTATGATTTCCAAAATGACGAAACTTGTGCTCTTCTAAATCGTTCTTGGTGGCTGATATGTTCAACAATCGATTCCCAAATTAGCAGTATGTATGTTTAATTTTTAAATGAAGTAAACACTGACGGCTCATTCCTTATTAGTTAAGTAAATATTTTTAGGCTTTGCTTTTTCAGCAAAGCCTATGTAGCGGAAATTAATTATATTCAGAAGAAAGTGCTGGAAGTGGGAGAGTGGGAGAGACTATGAGCCAGCCTGTGCAGGGTCTAAATGGCTAATTACTTGAAGAAACAGGTGGTCTCTGATTGGACAAGCTCATTAACTCATTGCTCCCTATTAATGACTGTGAGTCATGTGTATGTGTATGTGAGACTGTGTATGTGTCCTCCCACACAGCCGCGGATGTATCCATTTTTCCTTATTATGCGGAGAGTCGAGCTGAGACTCGGCCATTACACAGTGATGAAAGATATGAGAGGAGATGATGGATCTGACACCAATCATAGGGAGAAATGTTGGCCCCAGGGAGACACTAGCATTTTATAAACTGGCCTTAGTGTTGGCTTGTCCAGCCAAGCACATCTATCGGATATTGCTTTGTTTTCTTTGTCTATTTGTCCATCACGAACCACTTTTTTTTTTTTAAAGATCTCACCATTTTTTATGAAGCATGAAAAGTCCACACACACACACACACTTAAAGTGTTTCCTCTACATAGCGCTCGAAGGCAGAGATTTTATCTGCATCAGTGAGAGGAATCTTCTGATGACATTTTTTTTCACCACTCGCTCTAATCGTCTATAAACTCAAAGGTCAGCCATTTTGTCCCTGCAATTGCTCAGTAGAGTGAAGAGAATGGGCCGATGGGGGGCAAAAGGAGATTGGTTTGCAAAATGCCATAAGGTGCTTTTTGAAAGTGCAGTCAAAGGATGTCAGATCTTCTGGCTACAAATTTGGGCAAATGATTGCAGGTCATTTTTTTTTTCTTCAGGCCGAAAAATGCATTTCTAAAAAAAAAAAGAGAGAGATGAGGAAATAAATTGAATGAGTGGGTGTTTGCAAAAGAAAAACGAAACTCTTAGGAATGACTAAATTAATACATTTTTTCCTCTTTATGCCTAATTATGTCTCTCAACGTTCCTGATGATCATGCTTAACACAGTGTTTGGTGTGTCATACCTTAGCTCACCTTGGGTTATGTGACCTCTGTTCATGGCCCCAGTTCTTCACATGTTTCACTGGTATCTTCTGTGTATTGGCTTTATTATAGTAACAAAAAAAAACATTGCCAAGAACATGGCTGTATTATTAACATGCAAAGCACTATGTCAAAATGACATAAACTGTAAATGTGTGTAGAGGTTTATCACTTCTTTTAATATGCACTCATTCACTCACTTTGGTGAATCTGTCCTTTATATTAAACCTTTATTAATCTGTAAACTTTATGCTTAGTCTCATGTGCTATTTAGCCTTAAGACCTTTCTTTATGCAGCCACAAAGACATGAAAGTACTACCAATGCTGTTGTTGTGGTCAATTCTAACACTATGTATTAGAAATGATACAAGTCACTAAGGTGAACGAATCAGATGGATGTATACTCATGTTCAGTTGCTGCTGACAAGCTCTACATATCCATACACATCAATAACTGACTCCATGTATCTGTCAGTGTTTTTTAAACTTCCTTTACTGCATCATATTTTCAATTGTGTCTATGCCGAATCTAATCTGTGCAGCTTGAGTCAGTGAATCATTACAGTCATTACAGAGATTCGCTCCTCTCTCATTCAGTGAGTCGGTGTATGAATCTTTTGGTCATGAGACAGATCCCTTAACTCTCGGGGTTGGCAAGTGAATCAGTGATTCGGTCATGACCGAGATACCAGTGAACCTTTCAGTCATGACAGATAGTTGCTCCTCTTCCATTCAACTTGTCAGTATTTGACATTCCTTTCATGACTGAGATTCACACCTCTCTCATTCAGTGGGACAGAGATTTGCTCCACTCTTATTCAGCGAGCCAGTGTACGACTCAGCGAATCTTTTAGTCATGACACAGATTCCTATTTTGTTCAGGGGTTTGTGTTCAAATCAGTGAATCTTTAGGTCGTGGCAGTGATTCACTCCTCTTTCATTCCGAGGGGGCGGGGTTTGAATCAGTGAACCTTTCATTCATGACAAAGATTTGCACCTCTCTCATTCAGTGTTTGAATCAGTGAATCTTTCATTCATGACCAAAATTCACTCCCCTCTTGATCAGCAGGTCTGTGATTGAATCATTTGGTCACGTTTGAGATTCGCTTTTCACTCATTTATTAGGTCAATGTTTGAAACTTTTGGTTATGATTCACTTGGAAACAAATGCACATTCTCAGCAGATTTCTCTTAATAAAACTGGCACAATGGAGATAGTCATACCCTTCCAATGCTGACATAGTCACGCTCCCATAAAGAAATCATGTTCATTTAAACTCACACACAAAATTCATCCCAAGAGACAGAAGGAAAGATGGAGGTAGAAGGACAGAGTGACTGTGATGACAGCAGCCCCCTTTGCCTTTTTTTTTTTGACTTGTCAGGGTAACTTAGTGATCCACTCAGGCAAAAAAATAACAAGGAGAGAAGAGGCTTCAGATACCAGTATAATGTTTTTCACAGTCTAATGCCAAAACAGACTCAATGTGACCTGGTGGTCTCTGGAACAGATTCGAGCTAAATAGGTTTGGTGCTTTATTGTTTAGGAACTGCACCAGTGATTGTGTGCAAATGTAATAAATGTAAGTGTGATTTTAGCGGTTTAACAGTCACATAACAGGGCTTGTGAGTAAAAAAGGCAAATGGTTTAAGCCACAGTAACTGTATGGCAACTAGTTTGTTTACAAGTATCCTGTTTCAGTGCCATATGAAGATCTCAGGTAGGGTTTAAATGCTTTCCCAGCATGAGGTTGTCGAAATTCTACCCTAGGATCTGATACACACATTGTGAATAAAACTCCTCAGGCAAATGTGTGTGTGTGTGTGTTTTGTTTAAGGTTTAAATTTGAAAATGACTGCTAGGTTAAGGTACGCTAACAGGATCTATTGAATTTTAGTTCATTATTTCAGTTCATAGCATTGAAATCTCTAAGTCCCTGAACTCCTGACCCCAGTTAGGCCTATTGTTTGATCTTCAAACGGTAGCCACAGTTGCCACAGGGGAAATCAACCTATCTGCATTCTGTATTTAAAACTGAAGCAGAAGCTTGTTAAGGTTGTGTCACCTGCGTTTTTCTGCCCCTCGGCTGATCCAGCTCAAGACTGATGAGTGAAAATTGAAATTCCGTCAGAGAGAAGGCAAGGTGAGGAATAAGAGCGAGATCGAGAGGGTGAGAGAGAAGAGAGAGAGAGAAAAAAAATGCAGAGAAAAATAGATCAATATTTAATTTTCTCTCCAGGTGATATGTTCAAGAGCTAATCAGCAAAAACGGGAAAGTTGACACTTGGAATGTTAATTAGACGGAGCAGTCTGCTTTCTTGTCAGGCCATCCCTCCACCTCAATTTTTACCAGTCTATTGCACGCTTCATTTCTCAGGTCACTTATTCAGCTGCATGTGTTTAATGATTAAAATATTCACTAGCTAATGTGTGTAAGCAAGAAAGGCTGGTCTCTGTCTCTTACAATATACACTTCCCTCAAAGTAATTCTTTATGATCTAAAATGATTAATTTGTGCAAAACTGGCCTGAGGCCAACCCTTGTTTTTCTGTTAACACACAACTGTATCATTCCCACTATGGTTAGCTAAACATGGAAAGCCTCACTGTAAAAAAAATCTTTCATTCATTCCTTCATCTTCAGTAGCCACTTTATCCTGGTTGGGGTTGCAGTGGATCCGGAGCCTATCCCAGGAACAATGGGTGTGAGGTGGGAATACACCGGGGATGGGATTCAATTGCATCACAGTGCTGAAAACCTGATTTCTCATTTAGAGCAGTAGGCTATTTACTGCTCAGAATAACTGTGACTGTAATTGTATTTCAATGAAATGAAGTGTAGCCAATTAAATCAAGGTGCAATCAAATTGTCCTTCATTGTGTGAGATGTGATTTTGCCTCAGAAGCTGAAAGAGAATGAATGAAGATACAGAGTGACCACATCATTAGCAGTGGAACAAATAATGAAGAACATGCCATAACTAACATTGCAACTAACAAGGTTCCACTGCATATTCAAAACAATAACTGGCTTAAGCACGAACAAGCAGAACTTGGGGTTCTGGTTATGGCTCATTTTCCACCAGTGGTCACAGTGACAATAGTAAAAGTGACTGCATCATCTGTGTCTGTTGGTTGACTGACACTTGTACAGAATGTCTTTGTATGCTGTAGCATTACAATTTCCCTTCACTGTCCAAACCTGTTCCAGCATGATAATGCCCCTGTGCACAAAAAGCTCCATAAAGACATGGTTAGCCAAGGATGAAGTGCAAGAACTCAAGTGACCTTCACAGAGCCCTGCCCTTAACCCCGCTGAGCACCTTAGGGATGAACTGGAACCCCAACTTGTGTGCCAGGCCTTCTCGACCAACATCAGTGCCCGACATCAGTAATGCTCTTGTGGCTGAATGGGCAAAGCTTCTAAAAAAGACTGGAGGCTGTTACAGCAGCAAAGGGGGACCAACATTGGAATGGGATGTTCACCAAGCACATATGGGTATGATGGTCAGGTGTTCACATACTTTTGGCCATACAGCGTTTGCTGAAAGTCATTAAGAGGAAATGTATATAAATGTCTGTCAACTCAACCCAAAAGGTTTATTTGCACAGTGAAAAAGGCCCTATGGAACACCACAGAGAGAAATCTGTGACAACAAGTTTATCGTCTATAAAAAAAAGAAAACAAATCTGACTCCCAAAGGCAGTCACAATGAACTTTCCTATAATTATCCCTTTTCCTTGCTGTGTCTTGCTCTTTCTCTGCGAGAGAGTGGGTGACATATTCAGTGTCTCACTGTGCTGGTGGTCAAGGGCAACTCTGCCTAATTAATACTGACAGCAGAGGGATTTCAAACCTGCTGTCCTAAAGAAGAACACACACACACATACACACAGGAAAGATAGGGCACAACCAATCCAAATCCTGCAGTAGATTCCACACACACACACACACACTTCTAAACCAGTCAAGATAGCTAAACTGACCTGGAGGTTTATATTTAAATACACACACACACTTAGCAATGTCGCCATAAAAAAATTAACAAGCCTTCCAATTAACTTTTTACTGGTGCTGGAACACATTAGAGGAAAGCTAATCGTTAGCATGAGAATTAATAAAATAAATAAATAAATAATGAGGAACTGAGAGAGGCTTTTGTAGGAACACCTCCCCAAATCTTCAAAACCATGTTTTGTTTTGTTTTTTGCTTGTTTGTTTTTGCAATTTGACTTGGTACACAGCGTTTTGCTGTCACAAAAAAAAAAAAAGTTTTGCAGTTGCACAAAGCGAGGCTGAAATTGTTAGCTGCTAGTATTTAATTATACCATCATGTGAACTGTCTTTCAGAGCAAGCTTTTAGTGAGTTTGGGCCAATTATTGAAAGCGAAATGTTTCCTTGTAGTTCCCAATTTTCTTGGAACAAACATTTTCTCTTTTACGTCTTCTCAAGACCTTGGTATTTCAAAGCCAGAAATTAGTTAGGTAATGTTACAAATGTTGTTTACATGTTTACCATGTTATCCCAGTCATATCCCAGATTTTCTCCTATTATGTTCACTATGGCATCCATCTAGTAAAGTAAAAAAAAATGAATTGATACTGAGCATACTCAAACCACAGCAAAACCATGATAATGTCACAAAGCAGAACCATAACAACTATAGTCACCATAAGATACCATTATGAAATGGTGGCAGTGTCAGGACGTACCAGAATAAAACTCTACTCTAGTAGTATTTTTTTTTTTCCCCGAATCCTTGTATCCTCAATATGGCTGAATTCTGGCAAACAACCGCTCTTCACAATTTCTGCTGCTGATTTTAAGGGTTTTGTCGCTAGTTTATCTGGATATCACATTAGACTGGTGCTACCAGTGAAACCATTATAATTGGCAGTAAATGTTTTAGCAACATGAGGCGATGCCGACGTGAGTGCAGGGTAAAAAGACTAGAGATACTGATGTGAATGATCCTGATAATCAAAGTGATATCTGATTTCCTATCACAAACTCGAGAATGTGTCCCTACTGCCATTTTCCATAAGCAGAAGAGGTTACATATGTAGAGGTAAGCGAGGCATTTGCTTTTTATAGCCTGTCAGCTCAGGTTAATATTAAGTCAGGTTAAAATAATTCCAACTGAGATAACATAGAGATGACATCAGCATTATTAAGGACTCTCATATTCCTTGATGGTTCATGATATACTGTATATTAAAGCAATAAGCCATGAGAGGGTGTGTACTAATTGTTAAATAAATGAGTGACTAGTAATTACTGACTAAAATCATCAAAAACAAAAGTCTGCTGAACAAAATGGTGATTGACAAAGAGGTCCAGGGAAGGATTTGAGGATGGCCCAAAAGAACCTAGAATATTATTTTTGTACTTTCTGATACAATTAGTATGCTGGTATCTTTCAGTGGAATTGAATTGGAATCTTTAAATTCTCTTCATTTCTACCTTTGAGAGTATCCAGACTTTTAAAAAATGCTAGAACTTTATTTATGGTTGAGATATATGCAAAAATAAAACAAAAACAAAAAAACATATTTTGTCATGTCCACCATAGACAATCCCTCCCCAGACCACCAGAGGGCACCCTTACTCATTTTTGAATTTCTTCTTTTGTTGTCTTCTCCGATTGCTTCCTTGATTGTGCGCACCTGTTTTGTCTTTCCCCAATTAGTCCCCTATTTAAGTTCTGTGTTTGCCTTCTTTAGTTATAGAGCATTGTGTGTTTGTGTGTAGTTGGTATGGTTGCTGCTATTTTCTGTGATCTTTGCACCACGAATGGTTTTTGTTTTCTTGTTGTGTTTTCTTTCTTATTTCAGAATAAGGCTTTGCTTAGCCTTATTCTAGTCCTTTATTTTAGTTGTTCCAGCTTTTGGGGCCTTTTCCAGGCTTCACATGTTTTTTTTTTGTTGTTGTTATTCAAAGAAAATTCTGCACTTGCATCCATATATAACCCCACTGGATTTCATGACAGAAATGACTATGAAACATGTCAAAATGTCACGGTGCTGATGGTTTGTCCAGGCCACCACACAGATTTGGAGTTTGCAACAATATAAATATAAATGTTAGTACTGGCCTACATTTCAATATCGCTGGCAATCTTAGTTGACCGAAGCAGAAAATGTGTGTAAAATGCACAGTAGAGCATTACTAAATCACCATGTATGTAGCTAACTAGCATATGAGTGTGCTTATTTCTGTTTGCATTCATATCTATCAAAGCTATAAATAATATGTGGTAACTAGCTAACAGATAACTCAGGTGCAGGCTTGAGTGATATATTTATAGTTTGCTGAAATAACATGAATAAGGTAATAAATGGTCATAAATTAAATTGATTTCTGGTAAAAAAAAAATATATATAAAAAGAGGATTTTTTTTATAATCCTACAGGTTTAAAAAACAGAGCAGTCTGTGTAGGACAAGTGCTAGCTGTGGTTAGCTTTGTTGTGAGTATGGTTAGCACACACTGGTGTATGAAAAGCTGAGCTGAGAATGTGTATTCTGACCTTTCCTATGGCAAGTGAAGAGAGACGGGTGCAGCTGCGAGTGATTTGTCATCCGCTGTGTGAAAAACCTGTTACACTCTGCCTCTCCTGACATTCTCTTACCCTTCTTTCAATCTTTTGTATCCCTGCTGTAATAAAGCAGAACCCTCATTTCGCTCACTTTCTACTCACTTCTTAGGAGTCTTCTTTCCATTGCCCTCTGTCTGTGTCACAGAACAGATTCTACTACCCCTCTCCCTTTCCACTTAGTAAGACATATCTGCACTAAGTGATGGGATGGAAGTAATTGGTCTCTCTCTCTCTCTGTTAGTAAGACACATATGTACTGAGTGATGGGATGGCAGTAATTGGCCCCTCTCTCTCTTTTGCCACAGACACTTTTGGGTTGCTCAGGCATTCAGCTTTCCCTGCCAAGTCAGAGAACAAAAAGCAGAAAATAAAGTCCGACTCACTCCTTACGCTTGCTCACTCTCTGCCTCACAGTTCTGCCCCACAGCTATACTCACGGACAGCTGAGTGCCTTATGTGTATGAGCGAAATAAGAAGAGCGACTCAAGAAGTAAAGCGCACAATGTAATGTGACTGATGGCAGAGGACGCCCTTGTCTGACCAATTCTTTCTCCCTCAAGTCCAAGACATAGCCTGATGACTCTCTCGACCCACTGAATCTAGGCCCATTGGCTCCCAGCTATGCTCTCGACTCTCCTCTGACCAAGGAGTATGAGTTTACTGTACTTTAGCAACACAAATGAGGCATGGGCCATCTGAAGGGTGTCAGATCCACTTTTTATTCTTATTTATCTAGGTTGTTTTCTCCACAGGAACATCATTGGCCCCCAAGCAGCGGTCAATTGATGTCAGTCCAATTATTCTGGAATAAGCAAAGTTTAAAAAAGAAGCATGATGCAGAAAATGTGTTTTCTTTACCTTAAAGCACATGGAATTAAAAAACATTGCTATTATTTTATATTAATATAGTAAATTAAATAGGATATATCTAGGTCGCATTATGATTTCAGGACCATTATGATCTCACGGCCATTGTGCTGGATCAAGTGCTATTTTATAAGCGAAATAATAAGAGTGGGAGCCATATTGTCAAATGAAACCAGATTTGCTTTTATTACTGTAATATTATGACTAAGACTATTCATGCAGCAATACACTGGAAATACTGTATATTAGACTCCTGTTAGATGTTTTTCAGTGCTCACCATCTTTTCATTCACATATCATTTGCATTACACTTTTTTGTTTTTACTTATTCATTTTAAAATTGTCTTTCTTTTACATTGCACCATCCCAAATGTATTTTGTAAATTACTGAGACAAGTCCATATGATGAAAAAGACATTGTAATTACATTTAGCCATATCTACTAACTTCCAATTCAGCAATACTGAAAAATATCAACGGTATATCACAACTTGTGAATGCCAAGCTCTTGAGAATTTAAATAGAAAAGTGGTTCTTTTCATAATTACACTAAACCCAATTTTGGCATGGGATAACATTGTGGAAACAGTGCTATAGCTTCTCCAACTAAAAATGCTGGCACAATGTTTTTTAAAAAAAAATGGTTATAAATGTTATTTAATAAAAAAGAAATTCCCAGAACACCCGTAACACTTGACAGGTTTAATCTTCTAGGGACCAAAAGTTCCTGCAGCTGTAACATTCCGCTAACTTAAAATAGTTTGTCACCATTATCATAAGTTATAAATGTTTGCAGTTTTGCTCTACAACTTTCTAAAAGACAAATTGTAGAGGGAAAATGCAATACTCAAAAAAGATTCAGTAGGTTATGAGTAAATCTCAATGCTGGGATAGGCCAGTGTCATTAAGGACAGACCAGAGTTCCGCTGAGAATTGTATTTAGTCCTTGAGCACACTTAAAGGGCCTGTTTCCTGATCGTTGGTGGTGCTGCAGGAACAGCACACCATCTCTTGCTGAATCAATAAGCCCAGATTCACAGGAGAGAGCGCTACAAATGTCAGTGCTTACGTGCTTGCTTGTGTACACAGCACACCTCAATCTACAGGGATAACTGGAGAGATGAAAAAATGGAAAGGAACTAGAGACAGAAATGATTAAAGGTGCAGTACATATTTTTTGAAAATTATTTCTTACAAGTACTAATAAACTGGGAAAAATGTAGAATGTGATAAAAGAAAATAATAATAATTGTTTAAGCTTTGGTTTCAGCAACACATTATTAGGTGGCTGAGAAAACCAGTTTGGAAAATGGCCCAGTCTGCTTGTCTATGTTTATATGGATTTATATCTTTCTATAGACACACCCCAACAGCCCTTTAATCCACCCCCCATTTCAATCTGTTCGGAAGAGAAAACACGGTGGAACATGGTAAGCATTGTGCATACTAACATAATGCCAGCTAGGTAATTATATACTTGTGAGGTAATAATATTTCGCATAAGATACATCAATCATCTATATATGTATCTAAATAACAAAGTAATTCAATACCTTTAATAAACAGTCTACCTCATTACTTGAAAGTGATGTCATGACTATTCTTGGTAATGTTAACTCTAATTGAACTCCGCTGGCCCCCATAGATTCTGGTTTGTGCTTTATGCACATCAGCAGAAATTGGAAGTGGGTTCAAAGAGTAAAAAAAAAAAAAAAATCATTCTATTGTTATTGTACTCCACCACTAAAGCTCCATGCTTGATTAATGCACCTTTAAAAATAGCGTAATAATGTTCAGTATTTTAAAAATATCATTTTTAATCATTTTTAATTTTTAATCATATCAAATTATTGTAAGGAGATTGCAAGTTTGAATCCCAACAATGCCACTACCATCCGTGGCCAGGCTCTCTGGGTGGGAGGGATGGCATAGTCTCTTCCCTGTCAATCACACTAGACAATCACAGGCATCTGTGAGTTTATGTATGTGGAAGAGGGCGGATAGTGCTTTCCTCAGAGTCTGTTGCGCTGCCCTGTGACAGCAGTAGTTTGAAAAGATGTGGTTGGCTGGCTTGACATGTCTAGGAGGATACACGTATTAGTCTTCACCCTCCCTGGTTGGTAATTGTCATATGATAGGGGAGATCTGGCTGGTGCATGGGATTTGGAAGGTGACCAAATTGAGGAGAGAATGAGAAAAATTAACTTACATGACAACACTGAGACATTCCCATTCACACAAAAGGATGACTATTTAAATTTCTTAAGCCAAGCATGTTAACTAATGGAGTCCAAGATCATCCTGATTACATTTTCAAAATATGTTTGCCTAGAAAATCACTAGAGTCACTAAAGTCAATTCAGTCATATCATCTCCATTTCCTCAAGGTTCAGTCACAAAGTATGATGCACTCTCTAGAAACCTCTTCACTTCCCCTCCTCATTCTGTATCCATTAAACTTGAGGCAGTGCAGTGCCCTTTAAAAAACCAACTCGTAATCTGATAATTAACAATCTGCTAAACTTCAAGTAAAAGAAACAAGTTCAGGGGGAGTAAGTGTGTATGTCAATGGGAGTGGGTTTCAGCTAGCAGTGACCTTTTCTTGCCGTAGACTCAGGCCAACATGGCCAGCCAGCTCACTTAAAAGAATTTAATTAGTTAAGCTCCAGGCTGTATGGGCTTAGAGAGAGAGAGAGAGAGGTTGAGGGTACGTGAAAGAGCAAGTTGGAAGTTTGACAGACTGAGATTTGTGATCTAGAATGAGAAGGAAACAAAGACAGAAAGAGACCGCCAAAATTTCATTTATCCATCTGCTTTTTCACACGTTGCACGAGAAGCAGAAAGGACAGAGAAAAAGAAGGGAACGAAGGGAAATGGGCCAAGACATTTCAATTTTTTCAGTGCCTTTAGGTATATCAAAGATATATAATGGCTTTATGTGGCACGACAAACATCAAAACCAGAATAACTCCCATTTAGAGTCAGAGAAAAGCTACATAACTGTTATTATAGTGTCATGGCACTGCCATTGGTATTCATAAAAATCTTATACATAGTAAAAAATTCTTACTTCCTTAAGTTGTGTGCACAAATAACTGTTAGTCCATGATATAAAAAAAAATAAAATGCAGAATAAGATGTGCTGGATCAAGTGCTATTTAATAAGCTGCCAAATAACAAGGAGGGAAGCCATGTTGTTAAAGCTTCTCGTTCGTATTTTACCATAATATCATATTTTATTTTTTTAGTTTTTAAATTATCTCTTACTTATATGTTACATTGTATTATATCTGGCAAAAAAGCCTTCTTCATTTCCTTCTTCAGTGCACATTTTCTATCCTCTGATTATTTTTTTTTTCAGGCTTAAAGCCAACAACTTGTATTTAAGGTCAGTGGTCTAGATGTTCTTGTAAAACACAACTCTACTCCAACAAAATCTGGCAACCCTGGGGTGTGAACTACATATAGGTGATTTTTAATATCTGAATGGGGACCCTAGAAAATCAAGTACCTGCATAACCGGATTCTGAATACAAAGACCTTTCCGTTCCTGTAAAAGACAGCCTAGAAAGTGACATAAATTTTTTTTATAAATGTTTATGTATTTTTATGTAGGTTGTCATGAAGGGCTAGCCCTGTAAACACTACCTTTAAGTAACCTTTTCTACAATGGGGAGCGATAATCTTAAAAAAAAAAAAAAAAACAAGAAACACAAATATCTGCAGGTGACTTTATACCTTTTACAGTTTAGAATGAAAATGCAGGGAACATTGCGTTGTCTTCATGCCAAAAAGTGAAGGTGCCAATGTGAGTATGCATATCCTCCATGCCAAGCGCTGATTGTTTTCACTTTCTCTCTCTCTCATTTCAATGGGTCCTATGAGAGAACTCTGCAGCTCTGCGACTCCATGCTTGGCTGTCTCTAATCTCGAACAGAATTGTTATTGTGAGCAAAAAACAAAAACCCAAACCTGACTACACGTTCAGCTCCAAAATCCCTCTGGCTGCCTGGCATTGTTTGCCTTTTAAAGGCTCGAATGGGTCTTGACATCATTTAGCAGGCCTTGCCTAGCTGCACCCATGTCACGCATTTCTCATGCAAATGCATTCACGATCCCGATTTGCATAATAAATTGGACGGAATGTTAATCCATCCCAGTTTAATTTGGTGCAAGAGAGCCAAACAAAGACAAAGCCATCATATTAATTTGCGACGATCTACTGCGTAAGGAGCAACAAACAACAAACAGGGAGTGAAGAGCGATTGCCATCTTTGGTTGGCTACATGCTTTGAATCAGGTTAATCCACACAGCCAGGCAAATTAGAAACCTCAGCCATTAAATACATGTAAATAGACCTTTTGATTCTGCTCCAAGGGAAAATTCTGCCATTATCAAGAAGATTAGCAGCTGTTGCAGTGACAAAGAAAGGATTAGGTATTTAACTTTACACAGACTCACCCGCTTTCTTTTTTGTGTTTCCTGCAGATAACATCTCTTTTTTTTTCCCCCACTCTTTTTCCCCCCACATTTTTTTTTTATTTTGTCCTTAATGAAACAGAGGTCAAATGTGTCTGTGAGGATTCACAAGGTCTTGACAGATTTCCACCTTTTTGGTTGTAATATTCAGAGATTCCAACCTGGGAAATACTTCAGTATGAGTAATAATTATAATAATAATAATAATAATAATAAGGGATTATCCATGCCTTTTCAGTAAGTTAGTTTCAAATGTGTTTGGTGGACCTATTTTTGGCCAAGTTGGAACTGAAATAATTGGCAGGTTTATTCTGAGACCGCAGCAGCATGCTGATGAAGAAAACACATACCTTAGAAGAGTGAAACATGAGGAAAAGTTCGTCATTATTCATTGGAATCTGCTTGAAGCTGCATTTCCTGTGGTTTTAGCTATTATTCATGTAGACATTACCTGTAGATTGCAGGGCAGAAAATCGTAATGCCATGCAACAGTATGTATCCAGTATAGGTTAAAAGGTAAAAGTGCCAAGCAATAAAATGCTTTTTATGTCACAACAGTTCTATGTACAGACATAAGGGCTTGACAAAACTGAGAATTACACTTAGGTACATACGGTGCTTACAAAGCTGGGTAACACTTTACTATATGTAAGGAATATTAAACCCAAGGTGGATTATTTTCGTATAACAGAACGTTATTCCGCTTTTAAGACCGATTTGCCAATGATTAAAATTTTATTTTATTAATGAATGGCACATCATACTTTTTAACTGGTTATAATTACATTTAACGTTATGGAACATCTGCAAGACCAATTAGTTCCTGTTATTGCTTATATTATAGCAAACCGGCTTATATTATAGCAAAGTTGGGAAACTTGCTTACTAAGCGCTGACACCCGAGACTCCTTCCATAAATGTTACATAAAAATCTACTACCCAAAAGCTTCACCATATCAACAAGTATATGTTTTTCTTTGTTAAACCACATGGGTATGAGCATCATTTTTGGTACCCCTGAAACTACTGTCAGAGCTGTGCCATTGTATAAAGTTAATCCACACCTCCTGAAAAATCAGATTTGAGATTTCAACTGCACTGTGATATAACATTCAATAATTCATAAGTAACTATTCAGTAAATAAAGAGGAATGAACGAGTAACATTATCTTATGGCCTATGCAGTACTACTACTAATGAAGACTAGTAATTGCTTAGTAAATAATAATAAAGTAATGGTTTGATAGATTTTTAATAACTAAGCAATATTTACCAAGTCTTATGTATCTCATGGACATTTAAGTATTTATTAATAATAGTTAAAACCAATACATAGATGATTTAATATCTTATATGCCTTTAACATGTGATTAAAATTGTAATTCTCAAAATAAATAAATGGAAAATTGGAAAATGTTGAGTTGATTATATACAAAAGAATGCAACAAAAAAAGATTAGCAGAGAGATTAGCATTTCCTGAAATTCAGTATAAAGACAAACGGAGGCAAAAAAAAATGCTCGCTGTCAGGAAGCACTTCAAAACCTTGTAAAAGGTTTGGATAATGATCCCTCCATTGCATCTGCAGGTTCACCATCCACTGAGGTAGGGAATTAAATTAGTGACAGTGTATTGAGCACCGGAGTAGGCTACACGCTTTGGATAATTATCTCTCCAACAGACTCGGCTGCTTCCTCTACCGATGGCTGACATGCTATAAGATCACTAAGAATCAGTTAGACGAGCACACACTGACATTTCCTCCAGAAGCTGGAGCCGACTGATAGTTACTGCACAATGCAGGCTATTGTGAATGCCGTCTTGTTGGAGGAAGAATGTTGATTTTAATGTGACTCTAGTTTCTTGTTTTTATTAGTACCCAAAGTCAGTGTGTTCTTGTGCTCACTCCTTAATATTGGCAATTAATGCCACCAAAATTCACGTTGCAGATTGCCAATTCAATTCGCAATTCAGATTTGTTTACCTAATTGCTAATTACACTTTATGGCAAGAAATTGAAGCTCTGTTATTTGCTGTCTTGTGTTTTATGTGTGTACTACTGAATCATGTCTCAGTGTGTGTGTGTGTGAAAGTGGCTTTTGTATTTTGGTGTAGTTATTGTGAAGCCACGGGCAATTTTCCAGAAATGACAATAATCAATCAATCAAACAAACAATCAATCAAACATTTATGATTAATCGGGCCATTATATACAACACGTCAGTCTCAATGCATGTAGGATCAACCTAATTCGAATACTATCCAAGAATTTATTGTGCAATCTATTTAAATGCCAATATAATGCCTCCATTACTGTTATGTTCAACTCCATTATGATGGAACTAGCTAACATATGCTTCCCTATTATAGTAAACCATCTTAACATATACAGCTCCATTACACTGTAGTATATTATATGCCTCTTGACATTCGGCTCAAAATATGCTGTCAAGCTAAACATACAACCCTATTAACTCCCGTAATGAAGCCTCAGACAGCCATCCTGACACAGATACATGGCTAAATCTCTTTCCAATCCTTTATCTGGAGATGTGTGTGGCATCGTTCCTGCACCCCTTCTGAGACTAGCAGCCCGGTTCCCTGACTGTGAAGATATATCCATGAAAAAAAATATCAACACTTTTAACATCACTGGACTCCCAGGGTTGTATTCAGAGTCGGTGACTTAAGTCCAAACATTATGTCAATGTTTATGCAGGGAAAGTTATGCATATTCTGATTCAGGTTACACACATACTTGATTTTCTAGGCTTCCCATTCAGATTATGCAAATCACTTGCACAAACCTGATGATTAATATGCTGATGTGAATGATCAGAAGATGGAAAGCATTGAAAAAATCTAATGGGAGTCTAATGTATTGCCTGTATATTGCTGCAAGAATTGTCCTAGTTGTAATTATCACATTAATCACTGCAAATTTGGTTTAACAAAATGGCTTCCACTCTCTTTATTTGGAAGCTTATAAAATAGCATTTTAACGTAGCGATTTAATGTAGCCATGATATACTAAATCAGTGACATGAAATCATAAGATGTAGGCTACTTTATCACACTTTTAATTTGCTATTTTGAGTTAATGAATTAATAATATCCAGTAATCTTTGGTTATTTTGTGGCACAGGCCTGTGAAAGAAAACATACCCACAGTTTGAAGGAAAAGCTGACTGAGCAATCGCCTGTTATGCTTACAGCTCAAGTTAAGGTAATTCTTAATTTTATCCATTAAAAAATCAGTCCTTCAGATAAGCAATGTCTGTGATTAAGATATGGTCTCCGCTGTTGTCCTCCATGTGGAAAAAAAAAATTAAATGGGCAATTCTATTAATGAATTAATAGTGTCCTATTCATGAATTTAAGATTGGCGTCAAATGGCATTTCACGCTTTTTTCACGAATGGATTTTTCTTTCCTGAAAATTTATTCCAGAATATTCCGCTCATCCAGTTGTATATTTAAAACACTGCCTATGATATGATATAAACACCATTTCCTGGTTTAAATAAATTGCAGTTAAATTAAAGTTAACATTGATAGACTTGCTTTTTAGGTATTGAGTTTTAGATTAAGCACTTTAATCATGTGATTAAAAAAAAATACTGTCAGGGCCCCTCTAGATGTATATCACAAATCCTAGGGATCCCAGAAACCCTACACACATCAGGCAAGAACAACATGCAAGGTCAGAATCTTATTTGATTCAACGTGCAAGGTCAGAATCATATTTAACTGAGACATGCCTCGATTTTGGGTAAACTCTGAAAAATATTTGTCTCGTAATTGTCTGAATATTGCTTAAGTCTGTAGTTATGTCTGATTTCTGTGCAGATAATAAATCCTCACTACATACACTTAAGTCTTAATTAGTTTCCTGAAGAGCAGGTGTGTGTAAGTGCAACCTTGGTACACTTTGTCTTGCGCTACTACACATGCTTTGATATATAATACTGCCAAATATGATGAAATATCAACTTTGCATTGCGTATGTTTAATCACTGTAAATTCTCTGTCAATTTGCTGTTACTTTGCCTCTTTCATTATTTCATTACTATGTCTTTCTGCCCTCATATTTCTACACACACATCTCTCTCTCTCTCTCTCTCTTACCGTGTCTTTCGTTAAACAGACACAGGTTTCCACCATCATTTCTCTCACTGTCTTCTCACATTTGTCGCCATTACCACAGCTCATCAGCTCACAAGCTGGAGGCCAGATCCTTTTCTGCAACGCTTACAGCTCAATCTGTCTCCACTCTCCAAATTACAACTTCCTAAACACCATGAGGCAGTGGAGCTTCATTAGAGGACCTATAGAAGATTCATCCTTTTGCTTTCCTGTATTTTAAGCAAGTCTTGTGACTGTAAGATAATGACATTTCCTGTTATCTTAAATGTTGCAGTTCAACTGTGGGAAGTCTAGCAGTTTGCCTTTTTTTTTTTTTTAAACACTCCTGATCCCTCATACTGTTATATTTTTCGTTACTTTTATATGAATGCTTTCTTTTGAGTTTACCACTAGTTAACATTATTATACATTTTCATATACCATTCTCACATTTGTTGATAATACCATAATAATTGACTGAATTATTTAGGTTTAATACATTTAATTACTATAATTATTTATAATTTTAAAATAATGACAGTTTATCAATCCATTCAAATAAGTGGTGAAAAAAAAGAAAAATTGAAAATAAAAAAAAGAATTGTTTTTTTTAGTATGACAGAGTTGTGCTTATGAAAGTGTTTAGTTACAGAAGTGATTGTATATGGGTTAATAATTATATAAGCTTAGTGTGCTGGCTTTTATAAATGGTTCGCAAGTCATCTACAAGGTTTATAAACACTTATTAAGATTATAATGTAAGGTCATTTTTAATATTTACCAATAGTGCACAACTGGTTATCAGGTCTTCATCATTAATATATGACTAACGCATCTGGCTTGTTAAAAACTTGTTAAAGGTTGCAGTAAATAAAAGTGAATTTCTAATTAATTCTATCACCTAATTGCAACAAAACCATTTAGAAAAAGCACACTTCTTTTTATTGTATTTATCTTGAGACCAGTTGCTATGTGACATGCAGTGCCATGAAAGTATTTGCCCCCTCCTGATTTGTTCCATTTTGCATATTTGTCACACTAAATGGTTTCAGATCCTTATCCAAAATGGAACGTAAGACGAGAAAAACATGAGGAAACATAAAACCCAATACCTATAATCACAGTAAACGTAATTACACCCTAAACTTAATAACTGGTTGTGCCATCTTGAGCAGCACAACGGCAACCAAATGCTTCTGGATAATTAGAGATCAGTCTTTCACATTGTTGTGGAGGAATTTTGACTCTTCTTCAGAATTGCTTTATTTCAGCTGCATTGCAGGGCTTTCAAGCATGAACTGCCCATTTAAGGTCCTGCCACATCATCTCACTGGGGTTCAAATAAGAACTTTGACTAAGCAACTCCAAAACCTTAATTTTATTACGTTTGAGACATTCAGAGATGGATTGCTCTTGTGCTTCGGATTGCTGTCTTGCTGTATAACCTAAGTGTGCTTAAGCTTCAGATGATGGACTGATGACCAGACATTCTCCTAGAGGAATTTCGGGTAGTTCTGTTAATTGTGGCAAGTCGCCCTGAATCAGCAGAGCATTCCCACACCATCACACTACCACCACCATGTTTGTCTGCTGGTATGATGTTCTTATCTCATTGTGGAATGCAGTGTGAGCTTTATGCCAAATGTAATGGGATCAATGTCTTCCAAAAAGTTCCACTTTCCACTCATCAGTTCACAGAAGCTTATCCCAAAAGGCTTGGGTGTCACACGGATGGTGATGACTGGCTGGAGAAACGGATGAAATGGGGGCAGAGCAGGAAGCATGAGGAACCGCAGGGAGGAACAGTAGTCATAGGCTTTCGTGGGTCGCTTTAGGTTATCGGTAGACAAGACCGGACAGAGAAGAGGGAGAAGTGAAGAGCTTAAGCAGGGGAGAGATGATGAGGAAGGAAATGAGAGACAGGTGCGTGTGATTAGAATTCCGGCGAGGGAGTGTGATGATTTGTGTTTTGGTCTGGCGTGGCCGTGACATTGGGGTTATCAAGGAGTTTTTGGCAAATGTGAGACGAGCATTTATGTTCCTTTTGGTTAGCAATGGTTTTCATCTCACAACTCTCCCATGGATACTATATTTGCCCAATCTCTTTCTAATGGTGGAATCATGAACGATGAACATATCTGAGGCAAGCAAGGCCTGCAGCTCCTCAGATGTTGTTCTGGGTTCTGTTGTGACTTCCTGGAGTCATTGAGGAGTTTTTGTAGGCCAGCATAGCTCTCAATCTGATTTTCTTTATTTCCAGAGCCTTAGAAATGGCTTTGTAACTTTTTTAAATTTCTTTTGACTGTGGCATAATAAGATGTTTGTTGAGAACTTTAAGCCTAGTCGATATTGCTGGAAAGGTTCTAATTAAGTGATGTTTAGGTTCAACAAGGCTGACAGTAATCAAGCTTGGGTGTGTCTAGTCTAACTGAACACAATTATCAGTATAATTTGGTTAATTGATTGATTGAGTCACTAAGAGGGGAATTACTTTTTTTTAAAACAGGTCCAGTTGCTGTTGGATAACTTAATAAAACAATAAATAAAAAAAACTGCAATAATTTAAAGACTGCATTTTGTATTTACTCAGGTTGTCTTTGTCTTATATTAAATTTCAATCTGAAGATCTGAAACAATTAAATGTGACAAATATGCAAAAACAGAAAAAGGCATTGTATTATGTTTTAGGGCAATTTTGGTTATGTTTAATTGTTACTGGTATTTGTGTCATTACCTCGTCAGTGCATAGACTTTGTTATTGTTGATTTTATTTTAACATGGGCAATTTACTGGGCTGGATGTCTCTTGTTAATATGTCCTTGAAGATAAAGAACACTTAAAGACCTTTTAAAATGCAAGAAAGTAGCGAGGTTGGATGCATCTCGCATTACAAGCCTTTCACTTGTAATCCTGCTAGTCTTGTTTGTTTTATTGCCTTAGTGCAGCACTTAAGAACATAAACGGACATCAGGGGACATGAAAGTGGTACAGGGATCCCCAGTGCGCATGGTGCTCTGTCTAAGCATGAGATATATTATGACTTTAGGCTGAAGTCATTCTCTTATAGTGAAGCCAAACAGATGGCAATTATCATCTAACATCCCTAAATCATCAAATTCTAGCCCTTTAATGGCCATTATATTTTAATGTGTGTGTGTGTGTGTGTGTGTGTGTATATATATATATATTACCTTTACTTAGTCCACTATAATAGAATTGTCAAATTCTAGTTGACTACTTAACGAGAAGTGGAGTTCACTACTTCACTAGTCTATTTTAAGAATTCAACAATGTCTAAGTGTACTTGAAGTGAAGGAAACTGGGTGTCAAGTATACTTATCTTTGCTTTTAATATACCTCAAGATTACTTAATTAAACTTTACTACTTGAAGAGAAATGCACTGCTTTACTTTTAAAATATTAGCATACCTAAGTATACTTGAAGACCACTAAGCTCGTTGTCAAGTTCCATTTATTTCTAATAAACTAGTCAGCTGTACTAAAATAAATGAATACTAGTTGTATACCTGAAGATAACTGCACTAGTTTAATAATTTACTTCTAAAAAAAAAGTAACAGGTCAGCATATACTTTTAGAGTACTACTTTACTGTACCAAGACAGGCTAAAAGTCTCTCCTCATAAATATGAGCATAATTTATTTTATTTTTTTTACTTTTATTAAATCAGATCGACATTCGCAGTGGGTGCCATTTCATGCCAAAACACGGTGAAGCTGCTAGCTGAAGAAGGAAGTGACAGCTAGCTAGCTAGACTCATAAACAACACATTTCAAAATAATGAATACAAATAATCAAACAGAACTTTATACTTAAAAATTATTGCTTATTTACAGTATTTACAAATTACACCACTACTACAGGCTCCAAGCGAGTCAGACTGGCACAGGCATGTTTAAGTTTGAGATGTCAGTCATGTTCATTACCGTTTCTGCCGTGGTTACAAGGTTCCACCCTTCTGAGAGGTCTACTAATCATAACAAGGAAAAACCGTGTGTCCAGAGGTAGGACAAACGAAGAGCACACTTTCCACTAAATCTCGAGATGTTCTTTTTTTTTCTGTGCAAAACCCAACCGCCTAAACTCGGGACTCAAAATGATGTGTTAAAAGCCTGTTGTCCAATGAGTGTTAATCTTTCTTTCCATTAAAACCCTGTGTACAGGAATCTATAATAAGCACTCAGAGACACATAAGCTTCACTGAGTGTCTGTTAGCTCTGTGGCAGGGGCTTCAGTGATTAACGGAAAACAGCAAACATCATTTGATTTGCTAAAATATTGAAGAATGATATAGACACTTTGGTAAACATTTCATTGCCGAATTTTAATGAAATTTTAGGGGAAGCTGGGCTTCCTGTGTAGTCTTAAAGCAATCGTCTGCTTAAATAGTATTTGAATACTTGAAGTACATTAATTTGCTATTTTTTTTATACTAGCATGTCTAGGTATACCTTAAGTGGCCAAGTTTACTTACTTTACTTTTAATATACTTGAATTCTAGTCAACTATACTTGAATGGTAATAGACTACTTGAAAAGAAGTGCATTATTTTAATATTTTACCTTTATATTACTATCATGTCTAAGTATACGTTAAGAGAGGAAAAGTAGGTAAATTTTTATAATAAATTTTATAATAAATAAACCAGGTAGAAGAATATGTTTAAATTCAGCTAGTAATACAGCACAAGAAATAAAATAGCAGTGCTTTTATATTGAGAAATATATTTTGTACAATTTTTATCCTCTCATAAAAAGCACTTTAGGCAAAAGCTACTGGCTAAGCCAGCCAAATGTAAAGTAAAGCTTGCACAAAAATACTGAAAAATGAGGTTTCATGAAGATGTGATTGGAAAGTGTAGGTGACAGCAGGACAATGGCTGAACATCACTTGTCTAATGAGAATTAGTGTGCTGTTGGCTAGCCTCCCAGACACTGGAAATGAAAAACTAGCAGCAGGGGGTGATAATGACAAAAGTGGCAAAAGTGTGATTTGAGTACAAATATCCATTAGCAAACAAATAATTTCCCAAAACAGCCCCAACTGTCAAGGCTAGCACACTTAACAGTGTATTCAAAAGCAATTCTGTACAATTCTCTGTCTTCTAGGACACTTCTGGCATGTGCTGTCAGACGTGGCACTGAAAGTAGCTTTCACGTGTACTGGAATACCAATTCTTCAGTTCTATCTTTGAGAGGAGAGCTTGCGGGATAGTGGTGGTGGTGTTTCTCTACGTCGCTTACTACTCGCTTACTCACTAGTGCTTGTCACTGGATGTGTATCAGAAGTAACACATGTTGGCATTCTGTGCATACTGTAACCAGATGATCATGGACACCAAGCACCTCACACAGAGAAACTGCTATGTTTTAATTGCTTTTTTATTCTACGTTCTCGAAGAGCACGAGTAGGAAACAAACATTTTGGTTGTTTTTTTTTTTTTTTGTTTTTTTTTGCGAACTTACAGGATTTACAAAAATACCTAATTTCTTCTCTAAATACTCCTACGAACAATTTACGAATAAATCAGTTCATATCCAGCTTGATAAACAAAAGCCACTGACTGCATTCTGCTTTTAAAAGAGTAACAGGTTTGGTTTTTTTAGTATAGAATTAGCAAATACACCAAATGTGGTTAACTAGCATCCATGCTAATGGCCTCTAATTATTTACCTAAAATGTAAAATTTTCATTAATAATTTATTTTCAATCTATAATTTGAGTAACAAGGTTACCTCGTCAGTCAATAGCACCATATCATTGAAAAGAAAGAAAAATGAATGACAGAATTTCGTCACTTATGTAGTTTGAACGATGCAGCTTCCTGCAGAAAATGTGGAAGAGTCCAAATATGTCATAAGGGTGAATGTGTTCAGGTAACTAAAAATGTAGATTTTTCATAACCTTTAATGGATGACCCATGGAAAATGTCTTAATGTCCTTTATGTTTTGTCACTGTTTTCATATACACTGAGGCGAATTAATGGCAGCGAGACTTTGTTAAGAGAATAATGTTGTTTCATGTGAGTAATGAGTTAACAGAGCGAGTGCTTGTATCTCTAAATTCACTAGAGCACTTAATGCCTCTAACGTTCCATGTAATGCCTGAGAGTCTAATAAACCCTAGATAGAGTTTAGTGATATAAAACCTTATATCAAAGGTGTTGGCTAGCATATAAAACAGATATTAATGGCAATTCATCTAGCGCAACATTTACAAAGTGCTGCCTCTCTATCTGCTAATGTTAGGCTCGAATGGCTAATATACACATGCAGATGTGTTTAAATGGTGCACATACGAACTGCTATAATGGAGTAACGAAGGCTTAGATCTCTCTAAAATGGACCATGAATCCCTTCCATTTGATTTCAATTTTACTGCACTGTGCCATTAGCTGATTATAAGTTCAGTAAATGCAGTGTGAAATGCTGGCATTACTCATTCTTGACCTAGTTGGGCTTAGACTTTATGTTCAGTCAAAAAAAAAAAAAAAAAAGGTTTATGCACATTTTAACACAGCAGACAGTAAGATCATTTTATTCACTTGATAGAAAACTGCTGAAATTCCAAGTCACATTCTTGAAACAAAAAAAAGCATGCCAATGTATCATGCCCTGGACCGACACTTGTTCAGTAAGACAGCATTGCCAAATTCCAAGCTACATACCACAGTGAATGAGGGACCGGCGAGGAAAACAATGAAAGATTGAAACGGTTCTGCTCTATTTTACTGTGCGGAGGCAGTCATTTGGCAATCATGAGTGCTACTGGAAAAATCAATTCCTGAAAGAAAGCAAATGGTCAAGTGTGTATTTTATGCTTCATGTACAATTTCTGGCGAGAGAAACTGACAAATGAGCCACATTATTTCTAGAAAGAACTCTAGGAAAGCCCTTTACTGGATGGTTCTTAAAGGAATTCTTTCTTTTTTTTAACCTCTCTTCACTAGCATGTAGTTTGCATGGGTGATTAGAAAAGACAAAAAATTCTACATCTTCTGAAAAATGAAATCCGTTTACTTAAAAACTCTCATAGAGGCTTCCATGATTCCATGATTTGTGTCCCATTGATATTATATTTTCAAATACAGTATCTATGTATATATGTATGTGTAATAAAGCTAAAAGACGGCTTAATTTCTCTCATTCTTTTTTCCTATATTTTCAATCATATTCCATATTGACTAATGAGGTCCGTTTGAAAGTACAACCCTGTTAACAGCACTGCTCTGACAATAGGTACTGTTATGGTTTTTATAGTAACAGCTCATTCACAGGTACTTATATAGTAAAGTGCTCCACATGATCTAAGCCTAACAATAAGTGGAAAAAAAAAAAAAAACCCAAGATGTTTAACAAAGAAAAGCATGCAATCATTGATAAGGTGAAGTTTTCTGTTACGAGACATATGGAAGGAGTCTCCAGTGTCAGCGCTGTGTAATACTCAATAACTTTCCCAGGAGTTACTTCCTGTTATCAATAATGTTATAGTAGATATCAACAGCCATTCCCTCTTTCTTTTGACATTAATAAGGTAATAAGACTTTTCAATGTTAGCAAGAAAATGTGACGTAGTAGAAAATTCAAAGTCTGACTTCACTGCTGACTGTTACAAAGTGCGGTCACTGGAGACTCCTTCAAAAAGTGTTAAATAAACATCTCTTAACAGAAAACGCCATACGAGCAATATCAACAATTCCCCTTCTCATGGAGCGTATACAGTATAATAACGAATGCGTTAATATAAACCTTGCAGTCAGAACTATTGTCCGAACTGCTGTTGTAGAAAATTAATCAACATCATCTGACCAATCAGAATCAAGCATTGTTATAATGCTAATTATAAAAGAGTTAGTTCTGGTCCACTAATTTGTGTCCAAAATGTCAGTTACTTGATATTAAGTTCTTATTTATAAAACTGCTATATAAAAGCAATATTGCACTCGCAATTGTGCTTTTATACTGAACCTCCGGCAGAGTCACAGCCATCCCGATATTCAGCATAACTGCACTCTTGCCCGTGAGGTATTACTTATAATAAATATTATAAATAAAGATTATTATTTTAGGCTCTACTTGAATTTTGTGAACAGTGGATTTTGGAATAAGTCTTCCACCTTCCAAGCAGGAACACTTCCTTGCGTAGTCATGTACACCATTTGATCTTCTGATCCAAGTCCAACATGCATGCATATAAAATGTGGCTTGCACAGAATGAATAAGAAACAATTTCACATTCAGACTTACATGACTCACCTCTGTTATGAACAGGTTTCCCCTGTGATCTGCTTCCGAGGCCTTCAAAATCATCAAAGCCTCTTAGAGAGCGACGTCAACAGACAGGAATTGGGAAAAAAAAGCCAAACAGAAAAAAAGCCGATGACTATATTATGAGTGGTTGTCTTGAAGCGACAAGCATTATGATGAATTAAATCCAATGCTCTGCTTCTCTGCGTCCATGCACAAAGCAGATAAAAAAAAAGTCCAGACTGCGCTTTCGGAAGATGAAAGACAGGAGAGCGGTAGGAGACACAATCATTCTCGGAGTGATTTGACGCCCTTTTCTGTGCATCCTTTATTTGATGTCTTTTGTTAGACAAGGCTAGTGGGGCTCAAGGGTCAAGTCTTGAAATAAAATCTCAGACGTGGTGACTGAGTGAGTGCGGCTGGAGGTGGTGCTTCTTTTTCAGCCCGTAAATGAGTTTTCTGTGCAGCACAATGCAGGATGTGTGCAGGCTCTGCAAGCTTATCAGTGGTTTCGTCTTCGCTATCGAATAGGTTTGGAGACTGGAGAAGAGCTTCCCCACGCTCAGCTCTCTCAGGGAAGAAGTGCTACCCGAACAGGCCTGTCTGTGGAAAATTCACTCCCTTTCACTGACCGAGTCTCAAATTAAAAAAGGCCACAGGCTCTGTTGGAGCTAGCCTCACTTTGATTACAATATTCTTTCCATCAAAACAACACCTAACTTCTGGATTCCTAACAGAGACAAAGCCTAAGGAGAGATCTGGACTACAGCCAGATTGACATTCTGCCAAACTGCAAATACTATCAGACCATTATAGGCATGCATAGTATAAAACCACATATTAAGTGCCTGAAGGATGTATTATGAGAGCGCGTGTGGTAAATACGAGTGGGCGATATGGAATAAACAACAGGGCTCACGTTATTTTGTATTTATGCTAAGCGAAGAGGGAACAACATTCGTACACAAAATGGAGAAAAACGAATGCCAGCTAGGAGCGAGGGGATTCATTTCCGCATATATAATGTGATTGGTCAGAAGGTTGAATCATTTTCTCTAACAACTCACACACAGTAGTTATGGCTATAATTCAAACCGCATGTTTATATTAATGCACTCATTTTTAATACAATGTCATTTCTATAGTTACAGCTGATGTACATGGACCTGTATGGCGGATGCTCCACATAATCTAACCCTAATAATACACTGATTAAAGACGGGTTGTTATTTAACAAAGAAAGACACGTAGCCATTGGTATGGTGAAGCTTTCTAGAAGGAGATATTTATTTAACGTTGATGGAAGGAGTCTCCAGTGTCAGCATGTTGTGACAGTAAATTTTCCACCATGGTGAAGTCTTCAGTATTCAGAATAAGTGACAAAAAAAGAAAGGCTGGTGAAGGAGTGTTGATCGCTGATATAATGCAATGTGTTTTGTAACATTAAACATAACTACAAATGATTAAACGATTACGATTACGATGTGCTGTTCTAATTAATAAATGCTATGGTATAAAATAGTTCAGGACATGCTGTAATAGGAAAGTGATCAACTTCAGGGTTGTAACTGCATCACATCACCACATTGTTCATTACTTCCCTATAACAGCATGCCCTGTTGTGTTTTATTCTTTGCTTATGAATATCTTAGGCTATTTTCTTTTTTTTTTTCCCACCTGCACAGCTTCTTAATGCACAGCTTTGAACAACTGCATTATAAATAAGATAACATTTACTGCATTCTGGTAATTCTGTTTTATATCAAGTTCTTTTTAACTAACATTATTTATTGCATTAGGTCCTAATTTGGTTTGGCTAAACACACATAATTAACTTCTTTTTATTCCAGCAGAACTAACAATAATTTGACATATAGCACAAATTAAATTACAGTATGTTGCTGAAAGTTGATAATCACCTGAATTATCATTCATGGATGAAATGAATACTGGTTAATGCTAGAGTTTGTTAATTTGGCTTAAAAAAGAAAAGAAAAACAGAAAAACAATTATTATTATTTTATTGTTTGTTACTGTTGACAAATGGTGTAAATAATATTAGTTAAGGGAACTAATAATTTTAATAATATTTTTAAGGATGATAATAATAATATTATTATTTTTTTCAACATTTTTTTATTATTGGATAATAACCAAGTAGATGAATGGCTGCTGTATTTATATATTATTACTAAATAGATCAATTAAATCATTATAGCAACTAGGAAAAAAGAAACAAAAGAAATTAATAAAAAAGCGGATAAGAAACCCTTCGTTATCATAGAACGAGAACTGATATTTAATATTTAGTATATGGGTCATCATTATTGATGATTTTACAACTAATAGAGTGAAATTCTTGCTTATGCTTATTCTTACTCATGTTGCCATGTTTTAAATCCCTAAATCTGATGAGAATGTATCTGATTGTACGATGAATAATAAAAAAAAATCTATTATATTCACCTTGAAGGGACCATAACTCATCTCTCTCTCTCTCTCTCTCTCTCTCTCTCTGTGTGTGTGTGTGTGTGTGTGTGTGCGCGTCCCTGGAGCAGGGTGGTAAATAGATAACTGAGGCTGCACTGAAAGATCCCTCTCTCAGGAGATGTAATCTGCAGACCTGCCACTCAAACCGCGAGCCTCGGCACAATTGCTCTCATTCCCCCCTACCTGCCTTCCCTCCCTCCACCCCTCCTCCCTCCACCCCTCTGTAGGAATATTAAATATGTGCAGCATTTCTGACTGGCAGGATGCAGCATTGATTAAGTGTCATTCCTGTGCGCTACCGATAGAGTGTCATTTTCTGCCAACAGCTGCTTATTCTCTCTCTATCTCTCTATTTCTCTTTGGTCAGAGGTTGAGGAAAGAGACCTAAAGCTGTAGACTAAGGTTTCGTGAAGTCCATGTACAAGTATCAGAAACCTCTCTCTACATTACAGATATGACAAGCGGCAGCTATGCTAATATTTTGTTTAATATGATATTCTGCCTTCGAGATCTGCTCTTACTATTATCAAATGACTCCTTGTAGATTAAATAAATAAAATATTACCATAATAATAATAATAATAATAATAATAATAATAATAATAATAATAATAATAATTATTTATTTATTTAAATATCACCAATCATACATGTTCATAAATGTAGCTCCAAATGCTATTATATAAATGCTTTTTTTATGAAAATAATTTTACACACTCATTTAAAAACCTAAATAGCTGGCAAATTTAACAAACTAATTTTTAAAGGCAGACGTTTCGTCTGTTTGAGATTTGTAACGAGTACTTCGAAAGTCAAAATGAAAATGTTAAATACTAATGATATTATGCTGCAAACACTAGAGTGTGCATAAGACACGTTTTTATGAGAGAGAGAGAGAGAGAGAGACTGTGTATAATGATATTGAACAGTTTTAATTGTAAAGCAGATACTCCTATTTTGGAGTCAGAATGCAAACACTTTAATGTCTTCCTTGATATCACATGGTCACTGCAAATTAGGCCTTAATGAGGATTATAAAGGCTATGTTCCATCTGCATTTTAATTATTCCTCCCTATCTCTGGGTCTGTCCATGTGTGAGAAATTTTACCCCTTTCTTTTCTTGCCTAACCACTGTTTTTTGTTAAGAGATCTCAGAATATCGCAAGGGTACAAAAACACCTGTCAGTACTCGTTTGTTCGGTTTGCAGAAGCTCAACAGCTCCATCTAAAGTCTGCCGAGTGCATTTCGACCTTAAGTCTCGTGGCCCACAGAGGGAGCGCCAATATGATCCGGAGACATTTGCGTAATAGGAATGAGTATAACGAACAGCAATAAGTAAGCATTATCTTGCCACAGTAGAATATAAAGATGAGAAAATCAGATTAAGGGCTTTTCCTCAGAGCTCACAGAGAAATGCTTTGATGCCACTACCCCATTCCTGTCTCCAATGATGCCACCCTTGATGGTACTAAAAAAGAATGATGTTAAAAAGTCATTTCCCAGTGTCTTGGTTCTCCCAATGAATTTAGTCGGCTTAAAGATCCGGCTTCGGGCTGCAGCTGTATATCTCTGAACTCTGAATCACCCTGCTCATAAACAGCATGGGGCAATAATATCCTCTAAACGAGGTATTGACAAAGTCCCACTTTCCGGAGCCCACCAGCAATCAGCAACGTCCCATTAATGGCAAACCTCCAGCAGCTATCACGCACTCATTTTCGAGATGTCGTTAGCGAGCAGATTGCCATTAAGATGGCCTCTTCCTGCCGCTAACAATCTTCGTCTTGTGTTTATTAGGTAGTTAGCTGAATCATTCTTCGACTTGTTTCGACATATTCAATTGAATAGGGTGCCATTCGGTCTAGCAGATAAGTGAGGAGCAGTCACGGATTAACTCACAGCCTCACTGGGACAGCATCCGATACAGGATTAAATCCTTCAGTCAAATCAAATGATCACAATACTACAATATTTGGTTCCACGTTACGTAAAGGTAGAGTTACATGACAACTGCATAAGACTTTCATGAGAGCTATTTGTTGAAGCAAGTTTATACTATGCCAACTTCCATGCTGACTTTTCATGCAGTAAGGGGCATTCAACAACATTAAAAGTAACTATAAATGGATAAAAAGTATGCCATGTTGTTCTTTAATTTTTTTTTTTTTTAATGTAATCATTGTGGAATGGAAGTCGTAAATGACTTCTGGATTTAATTTTATAGAAAAATAGTTAACCTCAGAGTGGTAAGAGTAACTCACACCACCACGTTGATTATATTCCTAAACCAGGACATCCTGGTGTGTTCTATTCCTTGTTATAATGCAGGTTTTCATGTTGATTTTACCACCAAGACCACCAAGTTCCGGATACACTGCACAGCATCTTCTGGAAGCGTAACCTTTGTTTAATCTTTTTGCCAATTTAACCCAAGCTATACCACATGTACTCTAATGACAAACTAATGTATGCCAGAAGTATAATGTCACTTGGGTATTATGCCAACTTGACATCAAAATTAAGAACATCTTTTCCTAAAATATGCCTATGAAGGCTATGTGAACATGTTCCCAACATGCTATAACACATGTATGTTATAATGCATTTATAATTATCTATTACAATGAGTTACATTCTATAGCAAAGTTTATTATGCATTGATAATCGTTAACATAATGCATAATAAGTAGTGTTTGTTACGCATTATAATGCTAATCGCACAGAAACTAAGGTTCAGTGTGAATAGTCTCTATCTCTTAATAACTTCAGCATAAGTTTAGGCTTGATACTTGCGAGAAATGTAAAATTGTAAATGCTGTAGGTTTAATAATCATTTTTAAAATATGCTTCACTTTACTCAGAGCTCACAAATACAACTTGTGAATCATTATAAACGTAATAATATGTCTAACAATAAGTTACACTTATTATTTCTGTTACCTTCTGTTACATCACATACGACAATACAAAAAAAATCCTGGTGTATAATGACTTATAAAAACATTCATAACATGTCATAATGTATTCATAAGGCATTATATACCTCATTATAATTATTTAAAAAAAGGCTTTATGGACTGTAGCATCATCTATATTGCATTTATAAATTAATAATGCTGAAATAATGCATTATAAATATTGCTTATAACAAATTATATCATCATTATTTCTTCTCATAATGTGCTATGCAAAATGGAGCTTGGTGATATGATGCGTTATAAACACTTCTTATACTGCCATTTAACTATTAACCATTGCTATAAAGTATAGTGCATTCTTATAAATAATTCTAACAATATGTTTAATGCCTCACGCATGCATTATAACATATTATGAATGTGTTCGAAGGTCATTATGCATATGGCCTTCACAGAAAGTGTTACCATTCAAGATACGTACAAACTTTATGCGGCTATAATTAAACTTAATAACAATTCATAATCCATAATAGACATTGCTATGGAAGTGCAATGTATTTTTTAAAAAAAAATTCTAATACATATAATATATGGCTTATAAATGTATTCTAATGCTCTGAATGTTTTTTACAGATTATTATATATCTAGGTTTATCTAGGTTTACATCCGTTGTCATGAAGTGTTTATGTAGGTGTTATGAATTCCACAGTGGCATCAGCATGAAGAGATGAAAAAGAAACTGTAATGAATTTATTATCATCCTTATGAAAGCACAAACTCCAGGGTGCAAGAAAGGCAAAATAACTTACTGAAAGCCTGGACCCTAGCAGAGAAGCTACATTTAAAGTGCTTGAAAGATAAATGTGCATTTAGAAACGCTAAACACTGAGTGCTTTAAAGGCCTAAGTTAATTGAGGACTGGGTTTCTTCACCGATTTATCCATCCATTAGGCCAATTCACATTTCCAAAACACGAACCTACATTTTAACGCAAAGCTCTCTGAGATACTGAATGAATGGAAATGGAGCACTGAACAGGATTGATGAATATATAACGCATCCCGTTTTTAAACCTGTTTAGTGCTTGGAGTACGCAGTATGCAGGGAGGTGCTTAGCTGTGGCTTTTGCTGTGCCAGTTTTTCAAAAGAGATGAACAATTCACTTAAGTCATCAGTCACACTTACATTATAAAACTCAATAGCTCTGCTCCTGTAAGAGGTTGAATAAACGGTAATACACTTCCTATTCTATATTCGTGAACCGTTTGGTACTTCGATTTACATTCAGATTTATTTATGCAGAAATAAAAACTTTTGCACTATATGTAAGTAATCCCCAATTAAAAAAAGAGCCCTGCCATTGGAATTTTATATGAAATGTATATGAAATTTTATATTTTATATGAAAATAGTTCCAAATCTTAACAGATACCTTGATAACACTTTGTATGAAAGCCATGACTTATGATTACATTCATAACATTTACTAACGTATTTATAATAGCTTACACAAATTGTTATAATTATTTACAAAAAAAAATTGTTTTTAATGCATTTATAAACGGTTACAAGTATGCATAGTGCTTATAGAGCATTATGTATCCATTATACCTTCTCGTAATACACTATGGGGCTCGGTTATATAATATGATGAACACAACTTAAAATCTATGATGTTAACAACTAATAATGTATAATAAAGTTTGATATAAAGAATAATGACTTTTCATATTAATTATAACAATATGTATAATGCTTTATGAATGCATTATAACAATATGAATGTGTTCGTAGTTTATTATAGATATCACCATCATGTGTGTAAGTGTTACTATACATTAATACACAGAATACACCTGTCTAGTAAACTGTTGAGCTTCCTTTAGACTTCAAAACAACATGCACTCACCTGGGAAGCTAGAAAGCTAGTAAGCTAGATGTAATGAGCACTTATAGGGCTTTATAAGGTATTATGTATTAAAATGACATTTAATTCACCTTAAAGATGTTTAGAAAAAGCTCACATTGCTTAAAACATGTAATAACCTGATGTCTTTAGTGCATTGTAACATTAGTGTACATTTTATATGCAGATGTAATAATGCATTATGTAACCTGATGCTAGAATGTCATATACTCATTCCTAATTTTGCATGTAACTGTAGCTACTTAAGAGCATTTATACAAATAGAAGGCAGGCATTTTAACATATTATGTGTAGTATGTACATATAACACATATATAATATAGCAGTTATAATGCCTTATGAATGTTGGACTTATAGGAAGTGCTCCTACCCCCATTCCCAGTCTATAGCTAAACTATAACTGGTGCTAGAAATGTCAGTCTGCTTAATTTAATGGGACGTGCTGTTGTGGGAAAATAATCAATGCCAGGCTGGAGTGATGACAGACATAAGGATCCCTGAAGTTGATTACTTTCCAATAACACCATATTCCAAATTGTTTTATTCCTCTTATACCACAGTAATTTGCCAATGATTACAATTTTTCATTGATTACCGCGTGCTGTGTACATTTTCGTCCTGTCCTAGTAACATATAATGCTGTGAAACATCCACGAACATTATTTCCTGTTATCACTTGTGTTATATCAGTGAGGTTTAGAGGTTTAAATAATCAACTGACCACTCATTGTACGTGGATATGCAGGTTTTATTTTACCTGTGTCGATGTAAGTGTGCACAAAATAGACTCAACAATGAAAGAGAGAAAGAAGTGACAGGCAGCAGGCACACATTAATAACCTTATACTTCATTTCTTATATGGAAGTCTTGCCTATTGAGAGACTGTAAAACATCCGACTAGACTTGTGCAATAATAGAATCATAAATTATCATGATAACACACGGCACCGAGGACACCATCAGAACATTAGAAAGCAAGTTCACTATACTTTCTTTCTACAGTGTATATATATATATATATATACAGTACTGTGCAAAAGTCTTAGGCACCCTATTTATTTTGTACAAACTTTGTTATAGATTTTTATTTTACAACTTCTACATTATTGATTCAGTACAAAAACATCTTAGATTTCCAAACATTAGTTTTCTAGCACAAAATTAAATGTTACAGAAAAATGTTTGTATGTCAGTAGAGAAAGCAGTAGATTACATAAAAGACACTTTTCAGACCAAAAAAATATAATGAAGGCTGCTGAGACTACTATTTTTTTAAGCGGAGGATCGTCACACCAAATATTGACTTTGTTTCATTTATTACTGTTTACTGCTCTTTATAGTATTTTTTTTAATGTAGAAAAATTTAGTTTCATTATTTTTGAAGGCATCTCTACAGCATTTCTTTGCATGTGCCTAAGACTTTTGCACAGTACTCTATATATATATATATATATATATATATATATATATATATATATACACACACACACGGATAGAGTAGTATAAAACTGTTCATAGTGCATGCTAAAAAGAAATGTTAAAAAAACATCAAAAAGACATTTAACATATTTAGCATATTGGCAGTGCACTTGGAATACGATAGCAAGAAAGTGGCAAAAAATACATTAACTTTCATATTTAAAGAAGCATATTTTTTAAGGACAGTATCAACTGGATTGTCTACATTCATGGTTCAGTTAATGGAAGTGTTCTGAGAATTAAGATTTTCTGTATCTTCTGATTTTTAAACACACATAAAAACCCATTTATATACCTAAGAATATCCATTCAAATGTTCACTTAGGCTACTATGGTCATTCCAACAACAAAAAAAAAAGAAAAGAAAAAAAATTACATAGCATATGTACAGTGCACTTTTTTTTTTCACAAGCTTTAAACTGTACATTATTCAGGTTTTAGCACAAACTATATTGCAGTCAATGGCGAACGACTCACAATGAAAACACAACTGGCTTAACATTGAGCTCTGAGTATCTCAGCACCTTTAGAGTAAAGGAACGCAGTTTCGGTAACACTTTGTATGAAGCCTATATTATAAATCATTAGAAATGTGCTTATAATTCTTTGTAGGTTGGTAATGATTGCTGGGAAGCATGTTAGAAAGCTCTAATAAGTAATTGCTTGATAAATTATAATCATGTTTTAATGCAAGTGCAAATGTGCATTATAACGCCATGTACCATATATATATATATATATATAAATAAATTGCTCCCTGGTGATTTTTTTTAGTGCTTAACCAGTTAACATAATTTTTGCATTCCAATAGCCTAACCTAACATTTTCTCAAATTTTTCTGTCCAGAATTTGCCACTTCCTACACATCTGGCTACAGGAAGGATGTCAGATAGCCATGTTTTCAAAGATGGTGTGATGGCAGGAAAATCTGTGTAGAAGTTTCCTAGCAACAAATAATAGAAATAATACTGCAAAGTAGAAGGTTGGGCTAAAAATGTTAAAAATAAATCAACCCAGTCTCACAGAAAAAGCATTTACCTACACCTTCTATATGCTGAATATCAGTACATAGCGCAGTATCAAACTTTCAATTTTTCAAGCGCTCTACATGTCACGTTTCTGCAGCAATGTATTTTAACAAAGCTGACCTACATTACTACGTTATTTGAATAAGATCGGTATGTAATCAATAATTTTATCTCTGTCTTTACACATATTGAGCGTAGCCCACTTCATGCGTAAAGTCTGTGATTTTCATGACATATCATTAGCCTTACCGTGCTCATCAAACGTCTCTTCTCTGGTAACGTGATATGTGGTCACCTTCAAAACCCAGAATCTCTCTGTATTCTTAGTAGCCTTAGGAATTTAAAGTGTAAAAACCATTCACATTTTGAACATACTTCTGTTACGCTACCGTTACCACATGACTTGCCTGATTGGGTTTGCAGAGAAGAGGAGTAGTTATGCATGAAGTAGGCTTTGCTCAATATGTTTAAAAAAAAAAAAGTTAAATTATTTACTATATATCGATCTTATTCAAATAGTGTAGTGGTAGAGGTGGGCGTGGCTAAAATACATTGCTATTTAATACGTTGCATATGGTTAACATGTGACATACAGAGCTTCCTATAAACGGTGTAGGCTATGATATGTAAAGAATTTTATTAATGTTTTTTTTTTTTATTTCATTCTAATTGGGTTCCAAAAAAAGAGGGGTGTGTGGAATGTAAAAATATAGTTTCTGATAAATCATTTCTAATCCCTTATTATAACATAACATTATAATAACATTTAAAATGCCATCACTGAATGCTTCAAGTAAAGTGAATGATAAATTATTCCTCATTATAGGTAAGACTTTTAAGTTTTTAATTAGTTTTTTATAATGTACTCTGAAAACTCTTAATTCCTGATTAGCTCCAGAAGGGACAAGGACACACACATATAGCACTTACTGAGTCTTTGAGGTACTGGAAGCTAGGTGCTACATACGTGCGTCATTAAGAGTTATAAAGGTTGTCCAGGCATTATAAAATGGCATATTATAATGGCATTATAATAAATAGTCACACTCGCATTAACATGATTACATTATCAAGGAATTATTCACAGCATATCATTACAGCCTTATGAGGCATTATTAGACTTTATTTAAATGCTTATAAAAAATTATGAGCACAATGAATTTTTATGAATATGGGCTTCATAGGACGTGTTACCCAATCTTCTCTTTGTATATTCAGGTAACACCTTCTATGAAGGCCATAACATTCATAACATGTTATAATGCATTCATAAGGCATTTTACTGCACATATTGTTATAATAATTTGTGAAAATTATGTATAGTTTGTTTTTTTAGCAAAGTTTATAATGCATTTATAAATTGCTGTCATAATGCATTGTAAGCAGTGCTTAGAACACAATAAATCACCAGTAACAAAGAAATTCAGCCCCAGAGTGCATTAGTTTAGTTGTAGACATATTTTCAGAAGTTGAATAACAAATTATTTATACCAGAGAGTTTAAGAATAAAAATCAAAACAGTTCCCATTATGCACTATACAACGCTGGGCTCAGTGTTAAATTGTGTTATAAACACTACATATTCGTCATAAAGATAGCTATGAAGTGTGTTTTCATAATTATTATGATATGTATAGTGCCTTATGAATGCATTATAACATGATATGAATGTGTTTTGTGTTCATTTTAAATGTAATCTTCATAGAAAATGTTACCTATATATCATATATAAATTTCATTTGTCTTTTTAATGATTTAATCTTTTAATAACAGGCTTTGCTCTCTTATTAGTCTCAATAAACCTGAAATATAAAAACAAACGCTATCTATTGACAAATAGATAATACATATAAAAATATCACATTCAAGATTACATTTAAAGGAGAATAAAAGAAGAGGAGCAAGTGCTCAGTCTGCTTTGCACTTGCAGCTCTCATCCACAAGATGGAAGCATGCTGACGTCTTAGTCCTGGAGCTGTGCCTGGATGTGATCAGACATGATCTTTTCTGAGTAGTAAAATCGCATGACGACGTCTGATTCAGGCTACTAAAAGACCAGTGGTGGTAGAAGCGTCTTTTATACTCATCTCATTCAGGCTTTTTTTTTTCTCTGTATGATTAGGATTAGAGTTGAGCTGGGCTGAGAGGAATGCTAGATGTTTTTCCAATGCCATTCTTCTGCCAGGAACCTGGAAGCCATGAACAACAATGAAGCTCCTCAGTGTTGTTCATGCTTACATGGTGTAATGCTGCCCGAAGTACACCTCAACCCGAGGTGTACTTCGGGATTGGGAACCAAAAACACCACCCGAGTGAGAAGTTTTTACATTTATCTCGTAAGACAAGACGCATTTACAATGTTCATTCAATTCTCATTATTTTATATTAGACTACCAGTTTGTTCATATTTTTGGAAATTTAGTTTGGAAGGTACAAACAAAAATAATAACTGCATGAGAGAGATTAAGAACAGAATTCACAGACCATACTGGCAACGCTGACAATTATACCTCTAGCTTTCTTCCCAGTGTTTTTTAGTGTTTCCTGGGGTTCAGATTTAATATAAAAATGAAGCCCTGCAGAGTGGCGCAAGAGAAAATTATTCACCCTATCGCCAGGAGATTGCGAGTTCAACGATGTCACAGCCATCTGAGAGTCTAGAGATAAAAATTGGCCATGCTCCCTGGATGGGAGGTATGGTATACACTTTCTCCCCTGTCAATCACTGCAACACTAGCCAATCATGGGTGTCTGTGAGTTCATGTATGTGGAAGAGGGTAGATAAAACTTTCCTCCAAGTGTGTTACACTGCCCTGTGACACAGCATGAGCAGCAGTTCACAAGACAATAATATGTGGTCTCAGAGGAAGCACGTGTTAGCCTTCACTCTCCCCAGCTGGTAGCTGTCATATGATAGGGGAGAGCTGGGTGGTGGGTGGGAACTGGCAGGTGACCAAATGGGGAGAAAATGAAAAAAAAAAAAATAAAAACTTTTCTGTTTTAGGCCACACCTTCTTCATGTTTAAATCCAAATACAGACATAGAATACAGATAGTGGCATGGCATTACACCCCTAATACTGTATATACTCTGAAATTTATTATTCTATAATCCAATTATAGAAATATCACTTGACCAAGTAGCTGATGTGTAAATCTCTGATGTACCTGGATTATAGGTGGACATCAAACACCGCCTCCCTCAGTGCCTCTGCGTCCTCCTCTGCAATCACTAAAGAAAATCAAAGACAGAGGAAAAAGGTTTTTTTTTTTTTTTTTTTTTTTACACTGGAGGTGTTTTTCAGTTTGCACTTAAACACTAATTTGACATAATGCTAGTCTGATGAGAGGCAGCCGGAAATAGAAAGATGATTGTGCAATGCGCTAGACGAAGCTAGCTGTCACTTGGTGAGACAGAACTTTCTGGAGCCAATTTATAGACATAAACACACACACACACACATATATTCAAGCCTCATACAAGGACAAGGAAGCAATTAACGGTGCTGACTCACCTCTGTCTTGACAGCTCCTATAGAGGTGTGTGTGTGTGTGTGTCTGTATATGTGCAAAACAGTATTACTGTCACTGCCCAATGTGGAAAGTAATATTTCTCTTGCAAATTGCCTAACAGTCTGAACCTCTGTCTGTTTGAACCTTTAAGTGTGTATCGCTTTTATTTATGTCTGTTTAAAGAAAGTGTCGAATTCCTTCAAACACTGTTTAAATTTCAGTTACTTAAAAGCTTTAGCACTTTTACATCAGTTAGTCTCGCATCAGTTAGTCTCGCACAAACCAGGAAAGGTGAAAATTGGCAACATCAATATCATTTAACTGACAAGATCCATTTCTTTTTAAAACTTTCTGCCGTCAGTGTGACTGGTGTCATGATCTGTGTCTCAAATCAAAAACTCAAATCAAAAACAAAAATTTTTAAAGCAGTTTTAAAATTCAAACACTAACTATAGTAGGAAAACCGTTGTTAGTGTTAGTACTCAATAACGGTCTACAATAGTAGATAAGTATGTGATTTGAGACACGATATTAGTTCATTTATTCAGTTGGGGACACAGTGTCACATGATGCTATACTGCCTCCACTAATTACGCTGGTATTGCACCACACATCTGGTGGCCGAATTAAAAAAAAAATTATATTTAGCATGTTATACCAGTTTCAGCCACAAGGAGTTGATGAGTCATGAGAGAATTTTTCTCTATTATTGGCGAAAGTTTAACCATAGACACTTTACTTCTTTGCATAACACCATATATAAGTTCCTATATAGGTATGTCTTATACAGTACGTGTGCACGTGTTGATGCACAAACCTGTATCCTGGAGATTAGAGTGCAAGTTAGATGGCGGTGGAAAGCTGAAAGAGCGAGCTTGAAGGGCGGGCGGAGTCTCGTGACTGATGCTCTTCGCCCGCTTGCGACACTCCACCGCTAGCCGTGAGCGACATGCCTTATGACAGTTCACACCACACACTGGGGAAAAGGTGAAAGAAAGAATAAGGAATGGTGTCAGTCAGGAAGCAGAAAAAGGAAGACAGAAAGAGAACACCTAATAAAAGTAAAGGAGAGAAAATGGAGTGTGGGTAGTTCATATGGAGCAAGAGAGGAGATGGATAGAGGATGAGAAGGAAAAGAAGAACAGGGGAACAATGGAGGGGCTAATGTGCGTATAAATGTGCGTCAAAAGTCCAACAGTACTGGGGAAAGGAATGTGCTTTCACACACACACACACACACACACACACACACACACACACTGACACCCATACGCCAAAAGTGATGGACACCAGCATGAGCCTGGAGATGGAGGGACAGCCTGACACAGCTATACAAAAATAGAGAAAAATGAAGACAGGACAGAAAATTGTAGTTGTGGGAGCATGACAGATGAGTAGAGAGAATAGATATCCATATTAGAGCCCTAGGCAACACAGTGTGCATAACTGAGATAGAAAATATAAAAAATACAGACACGTAACAAATTAAAAGAAAAAAATGGTTGCTGATTTCTTGTTTCCTAAGTGAGCAATATCTGATTTTATTTTTAAAATCATCATCTGAATTATTTTAAACATTTTTCTTTACAAAATATAATGTGACCTGTAACTTCTATTACACTAGTAAATTCACTCAAGCTACAACAGTAATTTTCTAATACAGAGAAATGGAGGGCTTTGCACTTTGCAATTCCTTGCTAACATGACAAGCTGTGTTTTTTTTTTTGGTTTGCTTTTGTCTTATTAACTTCAAGTGAGATAAAACAGAGCCTGGTGTGTTTATAGCTGCTATAATGTAATTATAGCATGTAATGCATTTCACTGGCTTAGTACATGTACTTTGAACAATGACAGTAAAGTTGAATCTAATCTAATCTAATAACAGGAACTTGTTTCGTAGATGTTCCACAACATTAAAAGTAACTATATCTAACTGTTAAAAAGTGCATTCGGCTGCATTTTTTGCAAATATATATAGATGATATAAAAAATTTATCACTACTTTTGTTTACTGCTATGTCTCCCTTGTTTGACAGACAGCTTGCAAATAGCTAAGATCCTTCTACTGCTCTGAAAAATTATAAATGTGACACACTTTTAGGCATACCATTCTGAGAAAGAATAAACCAAGCTTTGCCGTTAATGAAAGAGCATGACAGTGTCGGCACACACACACACACACACACACACACACACACACACACAGAGACTGAGGGAGAAAAGAGTTAGGCCTTATATAATTTAGGGAGTAACAATTCCTTTGGAAACCTCGCTGCTAAGCAGCTATTCTTTTACATGTTGTACTTTGTCTGTTCTTACCTTTGCACTTGTATCCTTGCTTATAAAAGCCCCATATCTAGAAAAAAAAAAAAGAATTGTGATGGTTAAATATCTTCCTTTTTGGAAATACACTGGAAGAGAAAAGTGATGGATGAATGGAAAGAAATGCAGAAAAGCAACAAACAGATAAAGGAAGAATGGTAATGGAAAAGGGGGAGTCAGGATCAAGAGAGATGCGATCACATCACAGCAGGGGAACAATAGATGAAAGGACTGACCAGAGCATCACCCACACACTCACGGGGCAAGATCTGAGGGTACAGAACACACACGCGGACACAGTGCACGTACACAAATGATCACCTTGAACGCGCACTCCCAACCTCACGCTCACCTTTTCATCCCACAAAAAAAGTGTTCAGGGTGGCGTAGTACAAAGCAACACAAAACACAACTTTGTCATGATACCAGTGTAGAACCGCTTGTACATCTCTCACTAAACAAATATACAAAACACATTTACCATAAAAAAAAATGGTGAAGTACGGTGAATTCAAGCCAATTAGTTACAAACTGACCTATGCACACACACACACACACACATACACACAGAGTGTAGAATGAGCAGCTGAATGGCAGAATGTGTGGAGGAGTTTGGGTTCTGTATTTGGAGCGCTGTCAAATACATGGTGTAAAAAAAGAAAAAAAGAAGAAAAAAAGGCATTTTCACGAGAAAGATAGAGGAAGAAATATCCTAATACTTCTGAGATTCGTGTATATTATGAAATTATACAGTATATATATTAACATGACATGGGACATGACCAATTTTCTTACAAAATAACAAACATAATTATTGGCACACGTCATTGAAATGAGCACAAATAAGTAGATTAATTAAAATGAATAACACATGCACCGATATTTGAAGCGTAAACATATGAGAGTACATTATAAATTTTTTTTTTTCAAAATTATTGGAACCCCTACAATAATTACTCGGCGGAGGCTACCCTGGAGAGGATAACAGCACTGCGATTCTAATGTCTAAAAGATCTAATGTTTAAAAAGTCTTGGGCCCTTAATTCTAGCTCCTTTATATCTGTAGGTTTGTAAATGTGGATTTCTTTCTTCAATTCAGCCCACAGCTAAAGGAAATGTGACAGGTAAATGTGATCATTGTTAGAAGAATAGTCACACTTCTTATAGGAATTTGAATAATTGTGTGAAAGGTTTATCTTTTTTTTCCCATTTTCTTGAAACGTGCCAGTAATTGTCTGTATCTGGTAAGAAATATGTCCTCCAATCCATTTATCCATCCATCCCAATAGTGCAATAGATACTCACAAATCCAGCGCAGTGTTCACAGAAGGTGGGCTTAACATAAGTGGTCTCTGTGAACGTGTGTATGAAGCCCATCTTACAGTTCAGCAGTGAACTGGCCTTCATAAAGTAATCTATCATCTCTTCCCTGCTGATCTTCCCATCCCTGAGAGAGAGAGAAGACAGAGAGAGGAATGTGACAGTTTAACATAGTGTATGAGAGAAAAAAGGATAATTAAGTAGAAAATGTTTGAACTACAAAAGGAACAGGGGTGAGAGGAAAAAGAACAAAAGAAAAATAAAGAAAAATGACAGTAATAAAATAGGGAATTTAGAGTCAGGAGTCACGAGTGCTGACGGTGAATCAGTCTGGATGGAATATACAACAGTGACCTTCTGAACATCAAGGATTCTGGAGAAATTATAAAGCAGTCATTAATAACTTTGAAGGAGTCTGGGCAAAACACAGTGAGTACCTTTTCATGAACATGTGTGTAAGGATTGGCAAATCACATTAGAAATAGACTATGATAAACTGTTTAATCAGCCAGAACCAATAACCAGGACAGGAAAACAAGCATTTCAACCACTTCAGGTTGAAAGTACAGGATGGTATAATAATATTATCAGCTGTGCAGTCGGGAACTGCTTGCCGGCAGTGGCAATCACGAAAATGCACCTAGATGGTGGATTATTTTAATGATTCTGCAGTAGTGTGCAGTAAACATAAAATAAAATAAAATAAAAAAAACATTATGGTACATTTTCAATATACGTATAATCCCTTCACAAATCGGTTGTCTAGTGCAAGGCAAATTTTGTGCCATTTTGTGTGAAATACTATGCTGACATTTTATCAGATTTGTTGCACATATAGCTTCAGATGTCAGCCATTAAAACACTACAGTCTGTAAATACCAGACTGTGTTGTTTATAGCTGCCTGGACACTGTAGGGGTGCCTTTTCTTTTGAGAGTCACACATTTTCCTCCTGGTTTTGTTTAGACATGGAGAACAGGAAGATTTTTTGTTTTGTTTTGTCTATTTTGGCATTACTCACACCAATGCTAACTCTCAGACAAAACAAATCTGGTGTTTGGTCTCAGAGATTTTGATTATACAGTCAGTTTCCCACTGACACAACAAGCCAAGAGCTGTAATGGTTCCTGAATGTAAAAGTAGCTTAAAGGTCAGCACTTCAGTATAAAGGTCAGTGTTTCCACACTCACTGGTTTGTATCAAGCTCTCCAAACTTGCTGAGATAGGGGAAGTTATTCCTGATGCTCTCAAACTCCTCGCGGGAAATATAGCCGTCTCCATCTGTGTCGAAATTCTTGAAGACAGACTGCAACCGTGGAAACAAGACAGATTATTCGCTATAAATTTAAACAGTCATGCGTTTACTGTCAGATGATGATTTGATTCAATACGATTTTATGCTTTTTGACAAGGATAAAAAGAAAAGTGTTAAATACAACTCATAGCTGAGAACACCAGTGCTTCCATATTACATATAACTTACATATAACAACGCTGCATAATGTATGTAATTTTTAAATGATTAACTTCTACTGGATGCTTCATTACAATTACACAGATTAATAATCAGTACTACCATTGCAAAAAAATGTTAAGTTCATGTAATGCTCCTATATATATATATATAAATGATAGTATTAAGAAATTCTATGTTTCAAATAACAACATTGTGATTTCAATGCTCGGAATCTGGAAACATTTGCTGCAAAACCTGGATGCTAAGTTGGCTAGTTAACGTAGCTAATGTGACAAAAATAGATTTGGTAGTAATAGTAAATTTCGACAAGTTTGCATTGATGTTAAATATTATGATACGACTTGAATCTCTGATATGGAAAACACTCATACCTATGATACATGCTCGCTAGTTTCCTGGCAGTTAGCTGGCAAACCAGCTGAATTAGTTAATGTTAGAAATACGAGGCTATTTGGGATAGATGGAGGATATAGAGCCTCCATATGCCATTTTAATGAGGTTAAAGATACGGAGATGTTCTTAGGCCATTTTTATTGTCATCCTATATAAATGGTAAATATTTCATTTCACTGTATGAAATAAGAAGTGTATTAAAGTAGACAAAAATGTATATCTACAAAACTAAAAAAAATTAATGAAATAACACTTTACTTCAACCATCTTCTCAATGTGTTTGGTGATGATAGCAGGATCTGCTTTAGGCTTCACCGACGCTGCCCACTCATCAACCATCGATGGCCGCTTATTCGCTAGGCTGGGGGTGGGGTTTGAGTTCTGATCGGCCAATCACAAAAAACAAGCATTTTAACATAACAGTTATGAATATTGGGGAAGAGAAATGGTGGAAATTAACAGCAGAACAGTTTCTGTGTCCATAACTCACAGCTGGTTTGGAGCTTCGAGGTTCCCTCTGTAGTGAGAGCTGGTATATCTCATCTTCTGTATGATACTGGTCCAGTGATACCTACATGAACACACACACACACACACACACACAATGTCATATCCTATACAATCAGGGAAAATTTATTTATACAGGTCAACACCAGCAGTACATGTGGCTCTATATACCTGACTTTCTCCAGAAAGACAGAAACACCCCACCAAAACCGTTCCTTAAGACTTAATAAGTCCATAATTTGTCCTACGATCCTATATTAGATTTGTGCGACATGTTGGTACATGGTGTGATCCATTTAGACTAATATTCACACTGAGACAAAATGTGCTGCTGCATTCTACAAAGAACATTTTGGACTCAAACAGGAAATTTATCTGACTGATGAACAATAATATCTGCACCAAGTACTACCTGTGCTTAGAATTTGGGAATTCGTTCAGAAAGATATTAGTCCCTTATAAGAAAACAGCTGATGTGAGGCTTTAATTTTTTTTTTTACAGGTATCATCAGTAAATTTAGACCAATAAAGTAAAGCAACAATGAGCTAATATTTCTCTTGTACCAAATAGTTTATTTTCCTTTATATCATGTTGCTGCTGAATCAATTCATTTTCTATTACAGCAGGTCTGAAGTAGTTTCCCAGCCATAATTCAAAAGATATGTTTATATTAATACACTCATTTTAATACGCTATCGTTTCTAAAGTAAGAATTCATTCATAAGGACTTGCATGGTGGACAAGCTACATAATCTAAGGCTAAGCAGATATTTAATGTTTATGGAAGGAGTCTCCGGTGTCAGTGCTTTGTGAGAATCAGTAGGATTTCCACCACAGAAGAGTCTAACAGGACAGAGAACTTTCTGGGTTCTCAGTAACCTGATGAGCTGTGTTTAAGCACAACATGAAACATAACTGGATAAGAAGTATGATGAGTCACTTTTAATTAATAAAAAATGTAATAGTTGGCAAATTCTTGGTATAAAAGGAATAAAAGACTTCAAAACATGCTGTTGTTATTGGAAAATAATCCATCGTGGTTACAGTAACTCTGTGTCATGTCGGGCCATGTCACGACACATTTGGTCATTGATTATTTTCCTATAACAACATTGTCCTTGATATTTTTTCCTTCATTATTAATTTCCCATGTTAATTTACTTCATTGAACATGGATCAGTAGTTTTTTAGCTTCTTAAATGTGGTACTACTGTTTTTCTGCCATTGTTAGCAAACCTAAATATAGCCTATATATTGTGCATCTCAAATATATATGCCACATACCATAGCAGATACGCCTGGCATTATCAGTCAAATCTTATATATTTTTATTCATGACAAGGTCTCATAGTGTCCAGTTTGGGTAGCACGTGAATTTCAAGACCAAAATGATTTGCCGGAGAAGGCAAATGACCAGGTAGGTGTCTTGAGAATCATTATTTTATACAAAAGTCAGTCTGAAGAATGTGTACGCTGTTGAATAAAGGTTAATGGGTACAAAATGAATGCATGTCTAGACAGGTCTCATAAGTCATAGCCATTACCTTAGCAGTAGGTGTTGTGTGTGTGTGTGTGTGTGTGTGTGTGTGTGTATGTGTGTGTGTTGAGGCTTTTCCCCTAGTAACACTTTGTTAGGGTCTCAGCAGGGTCGGTGCAAAAATGCTCCAGTGTGTATACACAATTTCCTTCCAGGGAGAATTCCTGAACATACTGCTGTAAGGTGTCAGAGTGTGTGTGAGTGTGTGTGAGTGTGTGTGAGTGTGTAAGTGTGAGTTAACACCTGAAATCCTTCAGCACAAGCAGGAGGATTGAAATGCTTCTTTCTCTGACCTACTCTAGTCCTAATTCCCAGAATTGTTGCTCGTATATCTACACAAGACTCCTCCCATGAGACATGTTGATTGCTCAACAAGGGGAAAAATGTACAAAAAAACATGTTCAGGAAGTATGCTAGGGTGAAAAGGTGCCATTTCAGATCAGTGAACTTTCCATGTGCTCCATTTGTTTACCCTCAAATTCACACTCCCTCTACACTGCCTTACTCTGTACAGAAGGAAATCTCAATCCTTAGTCAGACACAAACAAGACGTTTCTTTTTTGTCTCGCCGATAAAAGAAAGAAAATTGATTAACATTCAGAGTGAGTGTTTTATCTCCATTTCATTCAAAGAGCTGGCACCAGCATTGTCAATAAACACCTAAAACACGAAAGGAATGATTCATTTACTGTTTAAAAAAGCTTTACACAGTCTTAGCTGATCAACAGTAGCGCAAAAAAACTGTGTAAATTGTGTAGAATTTTGGACAAACTATTCCGGTTAATCCTTACCTAGCTGAAAAACAAACAACCAAAAAGATTTCTACAGACTCCTCTAAGTCAGACTTTTAATGCATATCGCGATACCAACAATATTTCAGAAAAGTCTCTCATGGCCTAATTTATCTACGTTATATGTTCATATTACCCAGCCCTAATTGGTACTACTGTATTCCCAGTCTATTTTATTCTCTCAGCATTCCTAGTACAGAATTCCCAGATGGCTCGTGTACACACAGCACTTTCCTGTGTATGAGAAAGACAGAGTGTATCTACATATTGAAACACACACCCACCCACACACACCCATACACACACACACACACACACACACACACAAGTATTTTCCTTTGCTAAGCATATGTTGGTGCCACCTGCAGAGGAATTGACAAGGCTAGCTGTTTGATTACTTAAACATAGACACAGACAAAACATTCATTCACACGTAAACAACTACACATGTAGACGAATACACAGTATTACTAAAGCATCTGTTGCAACCGTCTGTAAAGTAATCCAAAACTAACAGAGATACAAACAGACACACAATCCTAAATTGCAACACAGTAAAACATATTTGATGCAATACAGACAGGCATATGCAACAAAGTGGAGAATGAGAAAATGGTAACATTGTTGCCTATTTTATGTAGTTTTATGTAGTTATCAAGTGCTACAAACGCCATCTAATTACTTGACCAGCTTTGAAAACACACACAATAAAGACACACACAGTCACAGTCTCACCGTGAGAAGGTTAAGCAGATCGGTGTTGGCGTCTATGTTGGGCGGCGTGGTCTGAACCAATGCCAGCTCATGCAGTATGGAGTAGAGCTGTTGGGTCTTGGTCAGATTAACACGCGTTTTCTCATCATCAGTCCAATCTGGCAGAGCCACATGCACCGCGATCAGATCCTTCAGATGAACGCCCAGGATCGGGAACCGGAAACCTGAACACTCTGAGAATCGCCGCCGGTATTGGCTGTAGTTCCCACATGATGTCACCAGATCCAGCAGACTGTTAAAGATCTGGAGCATGAGGTAAAGAAGGAAGGAAGGAGACGCAAACTATGAAAATATGATATATTATAAGTCTGTGAACAACAAAGGACAAAAAGGAAGAAAAAAGAAAGAGGGAATGAAGGAAGGAAGGAAATATGATGGAGAAAGGCAAGACATTGAAAGATGGCAGAACAAAGAAGGAGAGAAGAAATGAAGGAAAGAAGGAAGGAAAAGAAATGGTTGAAAAATGTAAGAAATAAAAATATATCGGAATGACAAATGGAAAGAACGAAAGAAGGATACAAAGGAAGTAAAGGAAGACAGGGACAGCGGAGAGAGGTTCTTTGGTTTGTCCCTCTTGGCAGGGGGATGGGGTGTAAAAGATCTACACAGAATCTGACAAATAAAAAACTTTATGAAGCAAAGAACTATCCACAGAACTGAGGAACATGAGGAACATTTTTACAGCTGTGCATGGATAATATTTCCTATGTACTCCTTGTAGGATAGTAGAAGTATAGTAAGTTATCATAAGTTTTTATGAGTACGATAATGATGAGTATGGTGACGATGTCTGTAGCACCTTGTTGGTGTCGTTACTGATGTGGGCCTGTGTGTCTTTGAGCCTGGAGATGGAGCTGTTACTGAGGCCTCCAACCACCGCCATGAGGGTGTTAAAGTTCTGCAGCTGCAACAGTTTCTACACGGAAAGAAAGAGATCTTGTAAATAAACTACTGTTTGGAGTTAGCATGAGTTATGTGACAACAATTCATTTGTGTTCAGTGAGCACCTGATCAGGGTTGTGGTAGATGGAGGAGCACAGCTAGCACAGAAAATAGGTTTTTGGAACAAACTGCTGATTTATATCCAAGATTCAGATGGGGTGGGATGGAATAGAGAATGAGCTTAAAGATTTAGTGTAAAGATGTAGGGAGGAAATGGGGTAGTTCAAATGAAAGAGGAGTTCACCAAAAGAAATGTTTCACAGAGAAACAGGAAGAACTTCAGGAAGAAATAGACCAAATAGTATAAACTGGATTAAGGAAACATTTAGTCTGTGTAGAGAAATAGCAAGAGAGAGAGTGAGAGAGAGAGAGAGAGAGAGAGAGAGAGTGTGTGTGTGTGTGTGTGTGTGTGTGTGTGTGTGTGTGTGTGTTGGAGCCAGCATGTGGGTGTTGAGGTATTAGCCTGGCAGGCAGAACGACAGGAGGAGGGAGACACTGATGCAGAGGAAGGAAGAATTGGGAAAATAGATAAAGTTAGAGTCATGGAGAGATCTCTCTCTCTTTCCCACACACACAAACACACACACACACACACACACAGAGTAATATGCACTACTAATATGGCTGCATTGTTTCATTGTTCCCAAGGCTGGATAGGATGTGTACGCATCAGTAAGGCTTTGTGAATGAGGCTCTATGGGAGACATCCTCTGCCCTTCAACCCACACACAGATACACACACTGCAAAAATCAATCCAGCTCCAGCTGCTCCAACGCGCACACATACATACACACACACACACACACACACACAGTCACAAAAGCCTTTTTATTAAAGCCAAATATCATCTTCAGTGAATCCACTTTTTTTGTGCAGAGCACTCAGCAGAAAGTAAAGTGGTTAATTACATCAGACAGGTTTATGACCGAGCCTCTTAATGTTAATTGATGTTACTGACTCATAAAAACCCTCCACATTATCAAAGAGAGAGATCTGGAGAAAGGACATTGTGAGGAATGATGAGGGATCAGGAGGAAAATGAGAGGGGGGTAAGTGCATCCTAGAGAGCGACTACTCCAGGATATCCCCCAGCACGGGAAAAAAAGGAAACATCTGAGCAACTAACCAAAGGAGAACGTTTCATTTCATAACACACACTGTACAAATACACTGTAAAAGTTATTTGATCAATGTCCCATTCTGTTCTGTTTGGACGCAGGTGCTACACATGCACCCGGCCATGAGATGTGAACTTCTCAACAAGACTCTGGCTGCGCCATGGCAGAGTGAGGAGCATCAATAAATGATGACTTTGTAAAGATAGAGAGGCTGCATGTACAAATGCAGGCTCATCTAAATCATTCTGGAGAAGATAGCAAGTGACATACATATGTCATGTGATAGAATGGGTGGAGTTACTCTCACCACCCAGAAATTTATTTTCCTATAACATCACGTCCTGAAAAAAAAAATCCCTCACCTTCTCATGTTACCAAGAAGTCAGAAAGCGCAAAAACTTCGGTCCTGATGACTTTCAGGAAAATGTAAAGGAACAGCTTTACATCTGACTGTTACAAAGCTCTGACACTGGAGACTCCTTCCCTGAATGCTAAACAAATTTTATTTCGTTTATGTGATGCGTCTACAATTACAAGTTCCTGTGAATTCGTTTTTACTATAGAAACAATAACATATTAGAATTAGAACGAGTGCATCGAAAGTTTATTTTTTAAATATCATTTAAATTTATTGGAAATGCCTCTAAATGAAAATTTATCATCACCTCCTCACCAATCAGAATCACAACTTCAAGACAACGACACTGATGTATAAAAATAACTAGATGAAAAATCTCAGTTAATATGTTATTGGCAGTGAATTTATGAAAATGTGCATATACGTGGTACAAAATTGGAAAACATCCAGTTTTGAATGACAGAAAGACAAGAAAAAAGGAAGCAGAATGTATAAAATTTTAATTTGCCAAAATTCTGCAGTGTATTTTAATAGAAAAGCTTCACACTTTATACTGAAGAATTTTATTTGACTCAGATAATAAGATCAGTGTTTGGCTTTTTTCTGTTAATCACTACTATGCAAACACTCTTTTATGAAACATGTCATGACATCTTTGACATCTTAGATTATAATTACAAATAAAATTCACCGTGTACTGAAAGTGACAGGCTTGAGTTTTATTTGTCTTTAACAGATCCACGTGAACTGAACAATCAACATCTCTTCCCCTATCCCTTAAGAAGATCAATATAGAGCTTACACTGTTACTCATTAACCAGGTTGCAACGGGACTGACCTGTGCGACTCGAACGAAGTGTGTTATGACGGCAGCGCGCTGCTGGGCCGTAGGCTTGCTGAGCACCATAAGCTGGATCCACTGGGAGACGCTGTTGAAGAGCATGATGAAGCGCTCCAGGATGGGGTTATCCACCGTGCAGCCGTGCCTCACAAAGCTGTGATAGTCCTGGAACTGAATACATGACATGCAAGGCCAGCTTGTCATTACAGAAAAACTGGAAAGCACAGAAAGCTTTTTGTCCTGAAAACTGTGTGCTCACACACCAGAATCTTGCAAAAGGACTTATACTCCAGGTAGGTAAGATGTTCTGCGAGTTCAGAGGCATCCAAGTGATCAAAGAGGAGGGACATCTTCCTCTTTTTTGACATGGATGGCACACGCTGGGTCACCTGACGCTTCCACTTATATGAGGGGCTGAGAGGGGAAAAAGCATGTAGAGACAATTATTACATTTAAGAAACATATTCTTTATCTGACACATGGTAAGGATCTAGTTCCATATTTATTAGGGATGTATATATATATGCACAGTATCTGCATTATTGTTAATGCACGTGTGTGCGTGTGTGTTTATGCACTTACACACTCTCAACGTCAATGAGCTGACTCTCCCGCTCATTGCCCTCAGTGTTAAGCTGATCCCTCAGATCTCGAATCTGTTCAGCCAAAGCCGGATTAAGATTGAACTCGACAGGAAACTCTGAGATCCAGAACCTATAGGGACCGAGAGAGTGAGACAGATGACAAGCAAACTTTGATGTAAGACCTACAAATGCAATAACGTGCAACCTTGAAGTCAGAGAGAGACGGCTGGAAGGATGGCAGGTTTCAGACATAGACAGGTGAAAGAAGAAATATGGATGGGAAGTATAAAGCAAGTGAGATATTGGGAAGACGAAGGTCAAAGATAGAAGGGGAAAGGTAGGAAGTAAGATTTTAACAGATTGAAAAAAAATGACACAAAACCCATTCTGAGACAGATGGACAATAGATAATGGGTTTCAGACAGAGAATTCTGTGTTGCAGAGAGAGAAAGCAAGAGCAATAGATTCAGTGACTTGCATAAGTATTCACCCCTGTTGCTGTGAAAAGCCTTAATTAGTTCTGGTGGAACCAGTTGCCATCAGAAGTTGCATAATTTGCCATCACTCCAATTGAGAATGTGTGGCAAGACTTCACAAGTGGCCTCCATCCAGTTTGGAGCTTGGCTTGAGCCAAGAAGAATGGACAAAAATATCAGGACACAGATGTGCAGAGTTGATAGAGACATATCCCAGCTGCAATCGCAGCCAATGTTGGTTCTACCGGGGGGGTGAATACTTGTGCAACCAGGAGATGTCTGTGTTTTAGTTTAATTCACCTTCATGTCACAAATGTTAGGCATATTGTGTAAATCAAATGCTAATGATTGTAAAACTACAAAATGTGGAAAAGTTTAGGGGGGTGAATACTTATACAAGAGAAAGAGACTGCTTGAATAAATAGCGCACTTACTTGACTAGGTGGCAGATTCGACTCCTGAGCTCGGCAGTGCAGCTTTCCTCCTGAGACCTGATGTTTAATTAAGTCTCATTAACACTCCTTTAATCACTGGGAATTAATTACTGTTGCTCCGATATCAATATCACTGTGAGTAACTACCAGCCTTTTAAATTAGCAAACCTGACAAAAGCTTGGATGAGGTGCTTAATAGGGGTGCAACAGTATGAAAAATTACCGGCCAGCCCAATATAATGATTTTCAGAACATCAGCACTAGCACCAATTGAGCAAATGATAATACAAGTATGTATTATTTTTCTGCCCTTTCTTCATTGCTTCACTTTTGTTTGTTGGATATTGACATCTCCAGAAAACTTCTTATAACTGACTCAGGCATTGTTGAAAGAGATTGATCTTATCTTCTATACTCTATAAATAAATAAACTAATCTTTTAAAAAGTGATCTGTGTTAGCAGTCCTTATTTTCTATCCCTCCTTTCACAGAATCACAAAAACAAATGTAAACTTCGAAGGTACTGTCAATAATCTGAATGATTCTCCAGTGTCCTTCTACCTCTCAAAAACATGTCCATAGGTAGACTGGCTATGCTAAATTTCCCCTAGGTCTGAACAAGTATGTGAATTTGTATGCATGGCCCCCTGCTCTCAACTGGCATCTAATCCAGTGTGTATCCAGTAGTAGTGTATTATTATACACTCACCATCCACTTTATTAGGAACACCTGCAAACCTGAAGATTCATGCAGTTATGTAATCATTCAATCACATGGAAGCAGCACAATGCATAAAAGCATATAGATACAGATCAATAGCTTTGGGTAATGTTCACATCAACCATTAGAATGGTGAAAAAGTGTGATCTCTGTGACTTAAACCATGGCATGGTTGTTGGTACCAGAAACTGGTGATCTCCTGCTGATCTCCTGGGATTTTCATACACAACAGTTTCTAGATAACTGAATGAATGTGCACGTGTACAGGTGTTCCTAATAAAGTGGACAGTGGGTGTATGTAGTATTAATCTACATAACTGTATATTATAGATGTACTTGAAGTAGATTAGGCTGAAAGGGTCAAGTCAATGCAACCACAAAGCCATAAACGGTTCTATGAAAGGTTTGTGGTTTTCACCTTTCCACAGTTTCCTACCACAGTTTCTAAAGAAGAGTTTAGCAACAGGTTTACGTGTCATGAACTTCCCCTCTCAGCATCCCTTGTGGTGTCCAGCATGAGAAGTACTGGTTTTTGTGTCATGTGTTTTGTTTTGAGTTCTGTATGTACTTTTGTTTATTGTGCTATGTCTCCACTCCTGTTCAGTAATTGTTTTGTTACCCAACTGTGTTCACCTGTTCTGTGGCAATCCTTGATTAATTTTTCTGTGTATACTCTTTTGTTTTTTTGCCTATGGATTACCCTTGTTTGATGTTGCCTGTCTGGGTTTTGACCCTCACTATGGACTTCTTGAATTCACCCTAGTAAAGCAGCAATACAAAAGTTCAGTTACTAGTTAAGGGAACTTCTATACTTGTTAAGAGGTCCTTGGCTTCACAAATTCAAAACATTAATGCCAACGACAAAACCAAAAGAATAACATGACATGTGGAAACACAATAGCAAAAATGAATGCGAAGTTACTTATGCTATTATAGTGGGGAGAAATTCATTTCTTTTGTTATAACCCACCTTCCTTTAGGTGAGATTTTAGCGCCCACATACTCATATTAATGCTTGCAAAGTTGACGCATCTAAAATAACAATATATAGATGCCCTTGATTTTGGAAAAAAAAAAAAAAAAAACAGATAAAACATCCTCCTGCTCTCTGTTTTCTCTGGTCACTCAGACTGATACAACTATGAGGTGATGTTCAATAAGGACCTTGCTGTTGTGTTTTCACATTTGTTTTGTTGTTGTTTTTGGTTTTGCTGGTGTATTTTCTGATTTGCTGTTGCGTGATAGTAATAAATACAGATGTTCGCCTTGTTAGCTTGTTATTTAAAAGTAACGTAACATGACAATGATGGTAATCAGGAAACTTAATTTGGTGTACACAACACAACCTCAGCACTTCTTTACACATGTTTGATCTAGACCCTAAATTATAAATATGTGTATTTCAGTGAGGGATACTTGAGCAGGAGTTTCTTGGCCAGTTCTGTGGACTGCAGGTACCAGGGGTGCATCATCAGAAACATCCGCACCAACGGCAAGTCCTTTAATTTCCCTGTGTCATCTGGAGAAAAGCAAATAAAAGCAAATGGGGCATTTTTAAACCACCTTACATATGATCTTGGACAAAAAAAGGGAATAAGTAAATTATTTAATGGTGGAAAATTTGGAATACACAGACAGACACATGACTCTACAGACTGACCGAAAGCATTGATGCAGGCCTCCACCAGCTCATCCACTGTGGCTGACTCGGCTGATAGCGACTCCATCTTTCTCCCAGTCACGTTTTCTCTTTATCACCCTCTCCTTCACTTCCTCCACGCCACTCTTTCTTCCTCTATGGCCACCACTCTTTCCTCTGCTTCCCTAAAAATGGAGAGAGAAAGCAATACAAATGACTTTTCAGAAATATTCATACTGTCTTTTGTGCATGGTGAAGAAAACCTGCCATTAAGCTTTTAACAATTTCACAGTGCAACACGTCTTGTACAATGTTAATATGATACATGAAAATAAAGCAAAGGAAGAATTTTCTCATTCTCATAAGGCACTTTTTAGTTAAAAGGAGCATTCTGTTTGCTTTTGCTGAAATGCTTTTGATATTGTAGTACTACTTGTCCATCTATACATCCATTCTCTAGACTGCTTATCCTACACAGGGTTGCGGGGGAGCCTGGAGCCTATCCCAGGGGACTTGGGACGCAAGGCGGGGACACCCTGGACAGTGTGCCAACCCATTGCAGGGCAAAAACACGCGCACACACTACGGACAATCTGGAAGAGCCAATTAGCCTACAACACATGTCTTTGGACTGGGGGAGGAAACCGGAGTACCAAGAGGAAACATGCAAGCTCTGCACACACAGGGCGGAGGAAGAGTTCAAGGCCTCAACCCCGAAGGTTCAAGACAACAGTGCTATCCACTAAGCCACCGTGCCCCTCCCCCATTAGTACTACTTGTATTTGTTTAAACTATGCAATGCAAATGAATCATGTGAAAGCAAGTGTTACAAAAGAACGCAGCACAGTGACATTTTCATAACAACACGTAACTAGAATTCTATTATAGTTTATGCATCAATAATTATTGGGAGAAATAACTAGCTGACTGACAGAAATGACTTCTTGTGTGAGCCTCTTGGACATAATGTTAATCAGTTAATCTGTCATCTGTATGAACGCAGTAAACTGTAGTCACAAATACAGTAAGCTGATTGTTCTTGTATGTTACAGATACAATAATGTACTCAGCTGTAAAACATGATGCACTATAATGTCATTATGGCTTATAACATAGAAACCACAATCTACCATTTCCTGTTGCAGTCGTTATTAGGCCACCACTTTGTCTGCATTGGTGTGACAAGAAAGCATACACACACACACACACACACATCTGTTTTAGTATTCTTGTGAAGACATTCCACTGATATTAATGCAGCTTATGAATGCCAAAATGTAATAAAATCTAATCCTAATCTTAATTTCAGCAACCAAAAGTAAATCTTTTGAGTTTTTTTTTTTTGTATGTGTAAAAAAATAAATAAATAAATGCAAGCTTTGTAAAAGCTTTGACTGCATGAGGACCTACCAAATATGGCGACAAAATCATATCTGTCACATATTTGGAAATTTGCTCCTCTCTATGAAAACATTCCCACACACAAACACAAATAAAATGTTCTCTTAATGATTTACATTACAAGACAGGAAACCATGGTAACAGTCCCTTTGCAAACACACATAGATAACCACAAAGACTCACGTAACATGGCAGGCACTTACGCTTTCAGAGAAGCAAAGGAAGCCAATTCAGCAAATGACACTGATTGCATCAAATGCATTTACAGTAGTTCAGTTCACCACATATTCATTGTTTATGCTGTGTTCAGGATGCCACAATAACTGGTTTAGTTTATTTTTGTATTTGTTTAATTGTATTTTATTAATTGCTTAAGATATTTTCTAGGTTATCTGTTCTAGTAAGAGAGGGGGTCTGAAATATTTGGGGTGAAAAACCCCAAATGGGCAGCATGAATTTTACGCAACCCCAAGCCTTGACCACCCTACATTTTGTAAATTCCTGATTTATACCTTAGCGCTACTGTAACGCATAATCATTTTATCATATGTCAGTAGCACACATATATACATAAATACAATACACATAACACGTGACTAAAAACCAAAGGAAATTTTCTTTGCACTGACTTACTAGTCTAGTGGGATGGATGTGATTACATTTCGTGACATAGCTTTTCAAAGAGCTTCAAACAATGCGTTATAAGTAAATAATCCACGTCAGGGTAGTGTTATATGGCCTGATGTGAAGCAGAGTTACTGGTACCACCCTGAAGTAGATAATTTTCCAATAGCAGCATGGCCCATAGTGTGTTATTCCTCTTATACCATGATAGCCCATTGTATGTTAGACCTTAAGTCAGGCAAGTGCACTGAATCCTGGTGGGAAAATTCACCACAAATCACCAGATTTTAAAAGAATGTTCCTGACTGAGCATCTCAGATTTGCTTCATACTTTCTGAAAATAATATCACTATTCTCAATAAATAGTGTGCAGAATTTCAGGTTTGTATCTGCATTAGCTTCTGAGATACAGTGGCTTTAAATATTATTACCTTAATATTTATAGTTTGGTCCCTAGTAACCTAGTTCAAGGAACCTACTTGACCAACTTTGTGCATTTGCTAATTAAATCATGCTCTTTCAATGGGTATAATTCTTATGGTAGATGCTGTCATACATGGGCAATATGCTTTTGAAATTTAGGCTTTTTTTATTTTTTTTTATTTTTAGCACCTCATAAATCACATTTTGAGTTCTTTCAAACATGCACCTAGATGCTAAGAAAGCAAAAGAACTATAACATGAGTAATAAATTTGAGAGGTCTTATGTGCTTTAGTGTGGACAATCCCTGAAAATTCATGCAGCTAGCATGCATAGTTCAAAACTAACGACTTTTAGATTTTTTTCTGTAGCACTTGTTTTCACAGGGCCACATCCCCTTTTTTAAAGCCTCTATATCTCATAAACTGATTAGGGTACAAGCCTGAAATCTTGCACTCTATTTACTGGGAATAGTGAGATTATTTCCAGATATGTCCTTATTTCCAGTCAGAAAGATTTTTGTATGAAGCAAATCTGAGATGGTCACTCAGGAGGCCTTCTCACTGTGTGATTTCACATGGATTGACCCTGATAGCAGCATGCAAAGGGAATCATCATTTTCAGTGCATGCAAAGAAATTTCACACATGAGGCATCCTGGCTTCTTCTCATTATTTATTATCATGATCGTAAATCCATATTCAGTAAATGTTTTGTTTCAACATATTTTCATCTGTGATTTCTTGACTTCTGTTGTTCAACTCAGATGTTGTCGAGAAACTAGCAGAGGTAGAACTAGGGAGAAATTTGTCCATTTTTATTGCTGAACTCCAACACTAGTGCAGTGTGACTCCTCGTAACATCTCAAAATAGCACCATGTTTTCATAGTTTTGAGTGATATACCTAACATTATTTTGTAAAGTAAATAGCAAAAGAGCTTGAAAATCAAGCGACCCCACATGTTCCTTAGTTTAAGAATCCCTGTAGTAATAAATAAATAAATAAATAAAAATTGAATATTGCACCTTTCCTAGGGGTGTCTAGGAAATTTACCAGTAAGTATACACAGTGTTAACATAAGTATGGCATGTCGATTAGCAAAGGTAAACTACTGTATGATTGAAACCAGTAGCACAGATTGCTACCAAATTGCTATCAAAATCAGTGGGATGAAGGCTAATGACACTGTACAAAGCTTCAAATTCTTGGCAACATTTGGTAACTTTACACCTGCAAGATGTACATATATGGTAAGTTACCACTTTTAAAGGGAATACAATACAAATACATTATTGTGAATGAACAGATAATGTGTTTTATGAAATCAAATTAAACACTGTTGTGCTGTAGATCCAGAACACCATAAAGCATCATTCAATCATATGCACGAATCTCTAGCAATCAATCCTAATCCTAATAAAAGATTAAGTTAAATTTAGTTAATCCATCATATCATCTCACACACACTGCAGACATGTTTCTAAATATAAGGCTTAGACTACTGAATATAACACACTCTCAACTAGCAGCTATGTGACATTTTTGATTCTTAGCTTGGAAGCTTTTTTCTTCTATTTGCAACTATTTTCTTCTTGTCCACTATTCCAGCAATTGACAAATCACTGACACACAATCAACTACAGTTACGATGCCAGTGACATAGCGACGGTGAATTCAGAGCACACTGCTCACATAAATACGACGCTGATCCACATAATGTGATCTAAAAGATCAAGAGATTGAATATCTGCACTTCATGATAAGTTTGATTTTAAGTAGACCTTGTCTCTTTTGTCCTCCTCTTCATCATCTTTCTGTGAAAAATGTAAAATGCGATTTTATGGATCATTTAAATGATCAATGATCAACAGATGACGCCATCACCACCGCCCTCCATCTGGCCCTCACCCATCTGGACAATAAAGACACTTATGTTAGAATGCTGTTCATAGACTTCAGTTCAGCATTCAACACAATCATTCCTCAGCACCTGATTGGAAAGCTGAACCTGCTGGGCCTGAACACCTCCCTCTGTAACTGGATCCTGGACTTCCTGACTGGGAGACCTCAGTCAGTCCGGATCGGGAACGGCATCTCCAACACCACCACAATGAGCACTGGGGCCCCACAGGGCTGTGTCCTCAGTCCATTGCTGTTCACTCTGCTGACTCACGACTGTGTAGCAATGCACAGCTCGAATCACATCGCCAAGTTCACCGATGACACGACCGTGGTGGGTCTCATCAGCAAGAACGACGGGTAAGCATACAGAGAGGAGGTGCAGCGGCTAAGGGACTGGTGCAGAGCCAACAACCTGTCCCTGAATGTGGACAAAACTAAAGAGATGGTTGTTGACTTCAGAAGAGCATAGAGCACAGCTCCTCCATGGAGATCGTCAAGAGCACCAAGTTTCTTGGTGTTCACCTGGCGGAGAACCTCACCTGGTCGCTCAACACCAGCTCCATAACAAAGAAAGCCCAGCAGCGCCTGTACTTTCTGCGAAGGCTGAGGAAAGCACATCTCCCACCCCCATCCTCACCATGTTCTACAGAGGGACTATTGAGAGCATCCTGAGCAGCTGCATCACTGCACTGTCTCGGATCGCAAGACCCTGCAGCGGATAGTGAAGACAGCTGAGAAGATCATCGGGGTCTCTCTTCCATCCATCATGGACATTTACACCTCACACTGCATCCGCAAAGCCACCAGCATTGTGGATGACCCCACACACCCCTCTCACACACTCTTTACCCTCTTGCCGTCTGGTAAACGGTACCGGAGCATTCGGGCCCTCACAACCAGACTGTGTAATAGTTTCTTCCCTCATGCCATCAGACTCCTCAATACCTAGAAACTGGACTGAAGGAACACACACACTCACACACACACACATACATATATATACACACACACAACAGGACTGAAGGAACACACACACTCACACACACATACATATATACACACACACAACTGAGCATCCTCCATCCTCTATGCACATGTTTTACACATGGTTTGCACATGTTTTATGCTGCTGATACTATTATGTTTACACTGTGTACACTACTTCAGCTATTTATATCAAACTCTGTAATATTTGCACTATTGTCACTAGGTCACTTTAAACAGAACTGCATACTGGTCAGCGTTGTAGTCATTGTACTGTCTTGTTCTGTCTTGTGCTGTCTGCACATGTTCGTACTTGTGCACTTTATGTATAATTTATGTAGTCCCTGTAGTTCTGTGTTTGTCTTATGTAGCACCTTGATCCTGGAGAAACGTTGTTTCGTTTCACTATGTACTTGTATATGGCTGAAATGACAATAAACTCCACTTGATACTTGACACTTGAAATAGGAGATATGTAATTCATACAGACTATAAAGCAGGATGAGAGGTAATCCTCTATAGATTTAAACTGTCTCGTATCGATATGAATTAGCACTGTAATTAAATTTCAAGCAGTCCAAATGATAACGCAAGTGCTTTAATTAATTTAAAGGAAAACTCTAGCGATAAACACGTTTAATGTGTTTATACTAAACTATTTGGGACTTGATCAGAGATTCTGGTGCTAATTTGCTTTATTTTCTTTATTCCTGTGAGAAGTCACTGATAGGTCCTAAAAAACAAACCGAGTCTTCTTTTCTCACCCACCACTTTCATGTTCAATATTATATTAATGAGAAATCCAACAGAGGACACAGCAAACGATGGACTCAAATTTCCAGAATGCAGAGCAGTTATACCATGTAGATGGGCTAAGTTAGCAACCTACAAGATGACAAGCACAAAAGCATTGACGGCTATATTAGCACAAAAGCTGAATATGTTATAGATAGTTATAAATAGAGTGTACGGATGAACAGGCTAAAGGACTAAAGCACTGCTGCAAATTATGTAATTTTCAAGCTTCAAGCTACAAAGAGGGGAAAAAAAACACCTCCATGAAACATGTCAATGAAACTGTGTGCTTTCTTAGCAACAAGCAAGCCAGCTAACACATCAGTGATCGTGAGTTTATGATGTATTTACTTTCTCAAAACAATTAACTGTATGGTCAGTGTTATAGATTTAACCAATTAATGTGTCTGTGGTGATTAATCTACAAGTAAATACCACTGTAAAATCTTTTAATGTGATATTTACTTAATTTATTTACTGTTGACGGTGTGAGCGGCCATGTTGACATGACGTCAGGGTGGATTTTTCCTTTAAGGCAGAAAGGTTCTAGTTTTAGGGAGATGTATAGAAGTCAGACGTTGCTCTCTGCACTTATAGCAACTGAATGTGGTTCATTTGGTTTGAACTGAGAAAGCTGAGCAAGCGTCATGTTACAGCCCTGTCTCACGTACACACACATACACTTGTACACACACATAGAGACATGCAAACAAATGTACACGCAGTCTCACACACATCAATTTAACACACCACCCCCCAACTTCATATCTTTAACATGCAATGAACAAAAACTCTAGTTGTACTAAATTTAAACACACTTTTTTTTTTTTTTAAGACTTGGCTCCCCCGCACACTGCACCAGTCTTTTTATGGCTCCTCTTTGTGTACTGATGGAGAGGCACTGCAGTAATGGTGTGTGTGTGTGTGAATGTGTGTGTGATTGTGAGTGTATAACAAAGCCCCCGTCTCTGTGCTGCAGGGAGGTGGGCGGACAAATTCGATTATAGCCCTCAGAAAGAGGCCGAGGGTTAACAGACAGAAAGGAGAGGGAGATGGAGACACACAAGAGAGAATATGTATTAGTCCAAGCTCTGATGGTTTTGCTCCGATCGCCCTGTTAGCTAGAACACATGCTCTCCTCCAGGCTGCAGCGTGTGCGGTTACTCGATGCTGATTGCTGTTCCCTCGCTAATTAAGCTGTGTGGTCATGCTTATAATACTTCGCTCATCTGCTGCATGCTCCTTCTTTTTGCTCCACGATCTTCATTTACAGTTGTGTCATTTTCATGTACAATTGTGATCTTCATTTACAACCTTAATTCACAATTAATCACACTGCATGACCTTGACTGTGCGCTTGTACGGCATTGAGCTCCGTATCCCGATCGAACTTCCTCAGACTAGGATTTTTTTTTTTACAATCAAATTGTTTCAACACAAAAAGAAATAAGAAGTAACAGACTTTTTGGATGAGACCATGGTGTATCCTAAGGGGATCAACCAAAACTGGAAATACCAAGGTTAGCAGGAATCTATGATGGTTGTGACGGTTTGAATCGGCACCCTATCAGCCATTACGCACAGTTGGGGTTGCCACAGTAGGGGATGCCACAGCGGATTACTGGTCCGCATATTTGATTTGCCACATTTGATTTTTACGCCGGATGCCCTTCCTGACACAACCCTCCCCAATTTTATCCGGGCTTGGAACTGACACTGGGAGGCAACCCCAGTGGCTGGGGGTGGCTCCCTGGCCGGGAATCAAACCCAGGCCATGGCGGCGAGAGCGCCGAGGCCTAACCACTAGTCCTCCAGGGACCAACCTGTATGCAATATAGTGTATGCTTAAAAATTAATATCTTGAAAATCTACACTATAGACCAGGGGTCATCAACTCATGGTTAGGATGCGAACCCAGCAAATTATTTCACTGGACTGAAACAATAACTGGAAAAAATACTGTAGCAGAACCAAAAAATGTCTGATAATATTTGGCTTTTGTTTGGCAACTTTTCAAAACATAAACAACTTTTGCAGTAGATCATCTGTTTCAGCTTATCCAATCAAATGCATTTACATATATTATCTAGTTTATGGCAGTTCATTGGACCAGAGACTAGCTACCGAGAGAGCTAGAAGGGTTAGAAAGGGAAGGGTTTTTTTAATTTGGTCTTTCTGGTCTGATTAGTGAAATCTGTTCAGAGTGCAGGTGTGCATCAGTACCAAAATGTTGCAGGGGCAGGCAGCTTTTACTTTAATACAGCTTGTGACACAAAGAAAAGCCATGTTCATCAACATGGGATGTTATGTATGGGTTGCTTATATGACTGTGCACATTCATTCATTCATCTTCAGTAACTGCTTTATCTACGTCATAGTCACGGTGGTGAAAAAAGTGGTACCATGAAGCGTTAGTGCGGAACAAAACATAACCACTTCAAGTTGTCTAATTTATAGACATTAAGCAATGATTTATGGTAAAGCGCTAAAAGTTATGTGGCTTATCTGAACCTTTGTAAGTAAGGAATTTGCAGTTGTGTATCTGGACCTTTGTAAGTCAGAACTTTTACGTAACTTGACATTTACAAATTTTAGTTCAATACCCCTGATACAGACAAATTGGCAAGTATGTTTGAGTTTGTATGTGTACACTACACTTAGAAGGGTTGAAGGGTTTGCTCTCCTATGAGGAAAAATCAATCCACGTAAAAATGGCAGACTGGTTGCTACTGAGTCTCATGGTGCCACCTTAGCTGTCATAAGACAAATGTTTAGACAATACATGGACACAACATGTACAGGAGCATGTTCTTCTCTCTGTAAACATGCTCTTGTTTGCTTTGCCACAGAAAGAACTTGTCAGCAGAAAAAAGTGTCATAACCTCTTGCAAGCCAAGACACTCCACTCATTTCTTCTTTCTTTGTCTATCAGCTCTCATGTTTCTGTTGCCATCAACATTTGTAAATTCTCACCCTGGTAGATGAGTGGTTTTCCTTATGCCTACACCATCACAGGTATGGCTGTCATGCTGTGTGCATGCATGAGTATAAGAGACAAAAGAATCGGATCTTTAGGCTGCACAGATGCAAAGCCACTGTTGCTTGGTGACACAGACTCAGTGCTATCGATCTCTCCAGGGTCTTGATAAAGGGAATGTGTATATATGAGTGTGTGTGCGCCAAAAAGACATCACGGCTAATGATTATTCCATCCCACTGCTCACACTAATGTTATCAGGCTGTAAAGCCCGACAGGTTGATTGAATTCCCTATTTGTCCGTTATAGTGCATGTAAATGCCATCAGTCCACTAACAGCCCACAGCAGACAGAAACCCAGAGGCTTGACTAAATAGCACATACCGCCTGATAAAATACATACACTCACTCACACAGACACAATTTTCATCTAAGCCATAAAGTGCTTTTCATTTCATTTCGAGCTTTGCAAATGAAATGAACCGGGCAATGATCTTGTGCTGACTGAGACTCGGATATAGGATGCATTTGCCTTGTGGGGGGAATGCAGCAAAGACAAACACTAATTATAGAGAGAATCAATAATGGTGCTGGGAGGACATCGTACACAGTGGTACTGGGAGAGCATAGATATCCGCTCAGTTAATGACCGGCACTGTCCCACTCCAGCACACACAGAGAAACACGTGTCTAGTCAGTCACTCTTGGGTTTACAAAGCCATAATGATAAAAATGTCCCGGACAGGGTGTACTCCATAATGATGGTTGAGAATCTGTACATTCCCTCACCCTACATTGTCCAAGGAAGTACCCTTAATTTTACTCCTAAAAGTCTTACTCTTAGTCTTGCACAGTTTTATGAAGGGTCATGGGAGTATGCTAATCCAGTCTACACGTGTTTTGTGGACATAAAAAAGGCCTGTGATCATATGCCTCAAAAATTTCTCGCAAAAAGTACTGAAGGAATACAGAGTAGCTGCATCACTACTGCGCAATCCGGTCTCTGTATGAGTACAGTGAGAGTGTCCACATAGTTGGTGTCAAGCTGAAATCATTTAAAGTGGACTCCATTAAAGGTGTCAGACTCCATCAAAGGTGTGTCATCTTCAGTCCTGTTTGTGATTTTCATGGACAGGTTATCAAGACACAGCCAAGGTTGGGTAGGTGGCTAGTACAGGGGGCTAGATCCCTGTTGTTCTCTTGGCACCATCTGAATTGGACCTTTAATATGTATTTGAACGCTCTGCTGATGAGTGTGAACTGGCTGGGATGAAAAATCAGCACCTCCAAATGAAAGGCCATGGTGCTCTCTAAATTGAGAGGAGCCAGTTGAGGTGGTATCGGTATTTTAACAGAATGCCCCACATTTTCCAAATTACACTCCCCACACAACACTTCCAGTCTGTGGTGGTGAGGCAGGAGCTCAGTTTTCAGATGAAGCTTTCTGTTTACTGGTCATGTATACATCCCTGTCCTCACCTATAGTTATGAACTGTGGATAGTGACCGAAAGAATAAGGTCACAAGTAGAGGCAGAAATGAGGTTCCTCTACAGGGTTACTGCTTTTACTCTCCATGATAGTGTGAAGAGCTCAACAGCCTTGTTACTGGTCCTCTGTAGCAAGAGGAGCCAGTTGAGGTGGTTTGGACACTTTACAAGGATGCCCCACACTTTACAGAAACTAATGGGTTGCTCCCTTCAGGTGAGTGTAGAGATCTTGCCCCTGGCAGCAGATTTTAACTATCTTTCTGTTTACCTCTCAATCTATGTCCCTATCATCATGGTCACAAGCTGTGGGTAGTGACAGAAAGAATAAGGTCACAAGAAGAGGCAGAAATGAGGGTTGCTGAGCTTTACTCTCTGGGATAGGGTGAGGAGGTCAAGAATAAGGGAGATTAACTTGGAATAAAGCTGCTGCTGCTCTTCTAAATCAAGAGGATCTAGCTGAGGTGGTCTGAGCGCCTTACAAGGAAGCCCCCTGGTCGGCTTCTGCTAGAGCTCCATCAGGCCTGTCCCACTGGGCCCAAGATACCATGGCAGGCCTAGGACTTGCTGGAGAGATTACATCTCAGTGTTTGCTTGGGAACATCCAGGGAGGAGCTGAAATCTGTGGCCAGGGATGATGAGGTCTCAGCCTGTTGCCAGAATCACCACCAAGAAAAGCAGAAGGAAGATGAATGAATGAATAAATTACTTTTTCTTTACCACTGCACAGGATAGCTAGCTAAGATCTGCTAATTATACATGTAGCTAACTAAGTTAACGTTTCAGTAAAGGTTAAAGTTATGATGAAAATAGTTTAAAAAGGCCAACTAGTTGGTTATTTTTGTGGAATGTAACAATTACAGCTATTACAACCTTGCCAGCCATATTTCATGTCGTTTTCAAATCTGGTCGGTGCAATTGAAATGTCTTTAGTTTTTCAGCCTTAAGTGAAGAGAAAGGTTATTTCTCAACAGTTTATTTATAGATAGTTAATTTTAAAAATGTTCTAGTTTTGAGAAATAATATTTGTAATCTTCATTCATTGTTCATTCCTACATTGGCAGTCATTAAGTGGCTGGGATGGAGATGCTACAGAGGCTGTAAGTAAAATATAAAGCTGGATGGCTTACAAGTCGATTATTTTCAACGCAGCCAGTGTGTGAAATTGTGCTTCTTTAACTGTGAATATAAAGTAATTGTACTTGCCGATAGTTGTAAAGTTGAATGAACTGTACTTTAACAAGTATGTCTGAAATGAGTCCGTAATTGCCATTGAAAAGGCGTCTAAAATGATGCGATAAAAACTTATTTTAAAACTTGTTAAGATTAACCATGGACTTCAGTATCGGCCATGCAGGCACAAACTTTCATTCTGGCTCCTGAGAGAATGTTTTTGGTTGTGCTCAGTGGGTCGGTTAACTATTTGGGATTAAGTTTAATGGTTTAAATTTGCACATTCAGGGATACTTTAAGAACACAAAGGACAGAATATGTTCAGCCTCCACTGTGTGTGTGTGTGCGTGCAGATTACTGCAACAGCATGTATTAAAACCCTCTCTATGTGTGAGCTTCCTGTTTAAGACTGATCTGGACCTCTGAACGTTTCTGCATTTGATGGGAGCTATTTTAGTCTTACAGAGCGTGTGTGTGTTTGTGTTTGTGTGTGTGCTCACACGCTTGGGGGCTTCCTACGCCTCTCTCTCTGCAATATCTCATAGACACAGAGGAGCTGGCTTTCGCAGATTACACCCATTCCCCGGAGAAGGAGGTTGACTCAGCATGCAACTGCATACAGATGTTTTAGTGCATGCATATGTGTGTGTGAGAGGATGTGCATTCATTCCACTGGATGATTTCATAGCAGCAATCAACAAAAAATGTGTGATTAGTTGAATTTTCTTGACAATGCAGATAGAAACATGTAATTTGCCACATGTGAAGAGAACATTTGCTAGCTTGGGTTTCACGTTTCTGTTCAGTTTTGCTTCCTGTTCTGTGTCCTGCTACTTGCTATTTTGTGGGCATAACAAATACCGGATGTTGTGTATGTATGTGAAAAAGTGAGAGTGACGGCAACTGGTAAGAGACCTACACATACATTCATGTAGAATGTGAAACTTGGCTTCATTCCTCCAACATATCTGCCATTAATTTTAATATACTATTTTAGCTTTTTCACACAGGAAATATTCTTTTTCTTGTGGACAAGAGGGAAACAAAGAAGAGAAACATACAGTAAAAAGACACAACGTGTGCTGGAGGACGGCTAACAATCTGCACAAACCAAAAATGTTAGCGAGAGAGAGAGAGCGAGAGAGTGGCAGATTGCAAGACAGGCTGACAGAGATGCCTCTTTGTCTGTTATGTTCAAACACTTTCACTTCCTATGAACCAGCCAATCATTACACCAGAAATGCAAATGTCATTATTTTTTTTTTCCTGTAATTCAGCCACACAGGGTCATCACTAGCAGGGTTGAATACAAAATGCAATGTGAAATGAAAGGGGCCCAAATTTTTATTTAGCATTTCTGGAAAGACTTTCCAGTGTCAGAGTCCTTTAAGGTTTCCGGCATGGAAAGACAGCTCGGTTTGTGGTTTTCTCAGTAGCATGCCAAGCTGAATTTTTTTGTCTACTTAACTTCAAGAGAGGCTAGTTAAGGAATGACTGTTTATAGCTGCTATAATGGATGATTGGTTTTCAACCTTCCTAAATTTTCCCACACCACCCCATTGCTACGTTCCCTCCTCTGGCTTCCTGTAGCTGCCCGCATCAGATTAAAAAAAATGATGCTTGCCTACAAAGCCAAAAACGGACCAGCACCCACTTAACTCAAAGCTCTTATCACACTTCACATGGCACCACGCTCCCTCCGATCCTCTAGCACTGCTCGACTGGTCCCACCATCTGTCAGGGCACAAGGAAGGCATGCATTGAGACTCTTCTCTGTTTTGGCACCAAGGTGGTGGAAGGAACTTCCCCTAGATTCTTCTAGAGAATCTAATGACTTACCTCTTCCTAAAGTACTTAAGTTAGCACTTACAAAACCAAAAAAAAGTATTGTGTGAGTGCTTGTCTATTACCTTCCCAACAGAGTTTTGGACTGATTGTATTTCTAGTTTGTAACCTAGTGAGCCAGTATCAGAATGTATTTTTGATAGACTTCAAAGCACGTTTGTAAGTCGCTCTGGATAAGGGTGTTTGCCAAGTGCCATAAATGTAAATGTAATCTATAATGTAAATTATCACAAGAACTACTTTGTATCATGCCATTCCACAACATTCAATGTAACTATAAGAGGATAAAAATTATGGTCATTTTTTTAAAGAATAAAAAATTGTAATCGTTAGCAAACTGCAGGAGAATAAAACTGTTCAGGATGTACTGTTATTGGGGGAAGAAAAATCAACTTCACAGCACACACTGATGTGTTCAACAGAGAATCGAAAAGGATTACACACTTAGTTTTAAAAAAAAACAACAGTTCCACATCTGAAACACCCCACCAGCTATAAAACGGCAGGGTATCATCCTGAAACGCATTCAGCGTACTCAGCAGTGGAACCGACCATTTCCTGTTTACTACCCTCTTCAACACAGGTCACAGGTTGAGTCCGGCTTCCTGTGTTTTGACTGTGATGGTGCCAGAGATAAAGCCATGTCCCCATTCAGAGGATCAGGAAGGACGGAATACTAAACATAGCCTGGGACGAGATTTGCATGTTCATCTTGATTTCTGTGCATGTGTACTACGATGTAACATATTAAAGGAGATCTGACTCGGAATGTTCTAGGCTTAGTTAAGAGGATGCTTTAAACACATGGAATGTCAGGCATTTTTGCGGTTTTGTAAGATTAAACAGAATCCTGCTGTGTGCACATGTTAGCCGATCCTGGAATTCTTCCCGAGATGATTCAGTCAGTCACTTAGGCGAACTCTTATCTATAATCGCTTCCCTGAATCATCAGCATCCTTTTCAGAAGATGACAGGCAAGCAGTAGCTAATCAACACCAGCTTTCAGAAGACATCAGCTTAGCAGATTGTCACCACCATCATGTGAACACTGACCTTACATGCTTTGACTGCACCGTGCTTTAATTTCCCCAGTGGAACCTCATCTATTTTTTAAAATGAGAAGTGAGTTCTGCTCATACTCAGCTCCGCTCATCCATACCTAGTGACTCATTAGCACTGAGGTCGTGAATGATTTCACCCTGCTGATCAGGGAGACCCTGACCTCTCAGAGCTGTGTCACTGTTTTTCTATCTATAGTAAAATCAGTTGGGTGCAGGGATGTGGGAAGCTATTTTGAGATGAATTTTTAAGCAGCAGGCTTATGACGTACACAATGACATCATATTAAATAGCATTTTTTTTTTCCCCTGCTGTATAATTTATATCAACTGTTTGTTGAGGAAACGATGGCATGGGAGGCACATGCCACAATTAATTAAAATAAAATGAAGAAAATAAAAGAAAATGCTGACACGAATAGATCACATGCATGCATAACAAATGATAAAATAAAGTAAATGATAAAATACAGTAAAATAAAAATGTTAAGAAAATCATGGAACATGAATAGATGTCATTCATGTTCGAAATAAAATAAAAATTTAAAAAATTGGGAAAATGATGATAGATGATATTCATGTGCAATATAAACTAAAATAAAAATGTTGAGAAGAGTACGACGCATACAAAAGTTTTAGCGCCCCAGTCAACAACCCTTTTTGATATATTTGCTGAATAGAAACTTTTTGGACCTCCTTTCAGTACCACGTAAAAGCGCAACACCTCTCTCTTTTGTCTTTTTGCTAACACACTAACATTAGTTGTTAGCTTGTTAACATCAGCTGTTGTGTGCTTTACTGCTATCCCGCAGTGCTGTGGCTGTGAATCTCCAAACCAACTGCCCAGCTCCACAGTTTGACTGTAGAATTCACCACAATGCCAATAATATCAAGCTAGCCAGCTAAAACTACCACGGTAGCTGAAAATACAAGGTCTTATTGAAGGAGAAGGCTTCTCTGTATTATAATCAATCAGCAAACTACTTGTGCAGGTCAGCAGAGTGAGTTTAGAAGCTGCCTGCGGGTCTGTGTGTGTTTCTGATCCAGATAGCTTGCGATAAAATGCTTCTCTGTTATGATGCCTCTGGCTCTCTTTTAAGTCATAGAGGAAAACTGGGTCATGTCTTTGGCTGTATTACTCTCAGGTACTATGATGTAGGATGAATCCGATCTCGCCTATGATGTATGATGCCTTTGAAAGTTCCTGCCAATCTGAAGGCCAATTACTCTTACAGGATTGCAAAGGTGACTTAGTGGCTATTCCCCAAAATATTATTGTGCTATATGACAAAATAGTTACAAATAGATTACATACAAATTTAAGGAAAGAAAACCAACATGTCTTAGAAATGATTGGGCCAACATGAGCCACCAGAACAGCTTCAATGTGCTTTGGCATCGATTCTACAAGTCTCTGCAATATACTGGAGGGATGGACACCATTAATCCAAAGCATAATCTCTACATATATTCCCTTTATTCCATACATATAGTCCCTCAATTGCTGTTTTCATGGTGGTTGAGAGCACTGTCTAACACCTGACTCCAAAATCTCCCATAGGTGCTCAATTGTCTTGATCCTCATCAAAACCATTTACTGAGCCCTCATGCACTGTGGATGGGGTGGAGTCATCCTGGAAAAGACCACTACCACCAGGAGAGAAATATTTCACCATATCACCATAGTAACAATCATACTGTGTTGATTTACAGTAACACCTCTCTCTACAAGCATAACCAAAGAAAGACAGTAAAAGGTTAACAGAGACACCATCCATCCATTTTCTGTACTGCTGATCCTACACAGGATCGCAGGTTAGCCTGGAGTCTATCCCAGGGAACTCGGGGCACACCCTGGACGGGGTGCCAACCCATTGCAGGGCACAATCGCGTATCCTTTGACACACTAGGGACAATTTGGAAATGCCAATCAGCCTACAAAGCATGTCTTTGGACTGGAGGAGAAAACTGGAGTACCCGGGGGAAACCCCCAAAGCAGCGGGAGAACATGGAGGCTCCGTGCACACAGGGCGGAGGTGGTATTCAAACCCCCAACCGCAGAGGTGCGAGGCAAACGTGCTACCCACTAAGCCACCATGCACCCAACAGAGACACCAGTTATTTGCTTAATTTGACACCCACCTATAAGTCTCAGTCTTGTTTCTCTCTCAGAAACTAACCAACCGTCTGCAAGAACACTCATTTGACTACATCTCCAGTCTTTCAAAGACTCACTAAATCACACGTTCCCCAACCACAGTCAATCTGTGCAATGAAGCTTGCAGTAATTACTTTCCTTTGTTAGCAGACTAGTCTGTCTGTCTGTCTCTGTGTGTGACTCCCTCTATTACAGGTTTCTGGGATTGATTTTTTTCGCTTTCTGCCTCATTCTCCCTCCTGGACCAGATCAGTTTGGTGAGCATGGGTGAGTCGTTGAAATTAACTGAGAAACGAGATTCTACAAAGTGTTGGAGAATGGTTTTTGTGTGGCTTGCACTGGAGTATAAGTAAAGCAAAGAAGCATGAAAATTGTTTATAACCTTGCCCGAGAGGACACACCGTGCCATTCATTTCATCCATGACCGAGCAATGGACCGATTGATTAGTTTATATAAGATCATGCTCAGCTCTGGAGGAGAATATGAACTTCATTGGTCCAAGGATGTGGAATGGAAAGGTCCAGTGCCATTAACACACTCAAATCTGGGGAAAGAAAACAACAATACAGTCTAACAAATAAAACTAAATGACCTATAGAAGAGTTTATGGGGTTCTATATGTTCAATATGGGAAAGACACTGTATCACTCTACATTCACAAATTTTCACAACACACTAGGTCTAGTTGTGACCTTGAGTGTGACTTCATAAGCGTTCACCCGTTGCTGTAAAACCCCTAAATTAGTTCCGGTGCAACGAGTTGCCATCAGAAGTGATATATTTGAATGGAGTTGACCTGTGTGCAATTAAAGTGTCACATTATCTCAATTTAAGTACACCTGTTACCAAAAGACCCCAGAGTTTCTTAGAGAACATGCCTAAACACATTGCATCATGAAGAACAATGAGATATCAAAACAAATCCAGGACAAAGTTCTGGAAAAGTATCATCAATCAGGGTTTAGTTGTAAAAAAAAAAAAAAAAATTAACTTTAAAAATTCTTCAGAGCAACAATAAATCCATTACTACTGAGACTCTGTCTAGAGGAGGTGTTCCACCAAAAATCAGTAACTGGGTTATTTTGAGCTATCTTGTGTAGATTTACTTGGTCAAATGTATGTGGACACCCCTTTTATTGATTGTGTTCAGCTATTTCTTCCACAATAGCTGATACAATCAAGTATACAGCCACGCAATCTCCAGAGAAAAACATTGCCAGTAGAATGGGTCATGCTGAACAGCTCAGCGACTGTCAATAGAATGCCACCTCTGCACCAATGCAGCTTGTCAAATTTTCTGCCCAGCTAGAGCTGCCTTGGTAAACTTTAAGTGCTATTATTCTGAAGTGGAAGCGTCTAGAAGCAACAGCACCTCAGCCACAAAGCGCTAGAAAATGCAAGTTCACATAGCGTCGACTGCTTAGCACATAAAAAGCACACAGCACATAAAAATTGGCTGTACTCTGTTCCAACACTCACTACTGAGTTCCCAACTGCCTCTGGAAGCAAGGTCAGCACTAGAACTTTATGACATGGGCTTCCATGGCCAAGACTAAGAGCACTATGCGCGATACTAAGTGTTGGCTGGAGTGGTGTAAAGCACATTGCCACTGAACTCTGGAGTAGTGGAAATGTGTTCTTGGGAGTGAATCACGCTTCACTATCTGGCACTGATGAACACGTCTGGGATTTGGCAGATCCCTAAAGAGCGCCTCCCTAAATGAATACAGCCAACTGTAAAGTTAGGTGGAGGATGAATAATGGTTTGGGCTGTTTTCATGGTTTTGGCTAGATATTCTAGAAAATTACATGCTTCCAATTTTGTGGCAACAGTTTGGGGAAGACCTGGGGAACACCATTCCTTTTCCAGGATGGCAATGCCCCTGTGCACAAACTATAATGACATGGATTGCAAAGGTTGGTGTGGAAGAACTTGAGTGGTCCGCAAAGAGCCCTGACCTCAACCCCACTGAACACCTTTGGGATAAACTGCAATGCCAACTAAATGCCAGGCCATCTCACGTGACATCTGTGACTGACCTCGCTAAAGCTCTTGTGGTTGAATGGGCAATTCCCCCAAGCCACGTTCCAAAATCTTGTCTAAGCCTTCCCAAAAGACTGGAGACTGTTATAGCGAACCAACTCTCATGGTTTTTTTCAAATGGGTTGCTCAGGCATCCATATTCTTTTAGTGGCTGACATACAGTACAAATCCCAATTAAGTCCATTTCAGTTCCAGGTTGTAGCACTACAAAATGTGGAAAAGTTCCAGGGAAGTGAATACTTACACAAGGCACTATATTGGTCATGTCTAACACATAATTGGTGTTAATGCACCATTTTGGAAACAGAGAACTATACAAGCTCGATTTTGAACAGCTTCTGAAACATTTTAACATTACCCAGATATTCCCCATTTACTTGCATTTTCTTATCATGCAAATAAGAAAACACTCTGGCGTTCAACTGGCGTCATAACAGTTTATAAAAGCCACAGAAAATAAGAGCTTTAAAAAGGTCAAAACACAGCCTCAATAAATCACTATGAAAAGTCTCACTCTGAGGTCAAAGGTCAAACTCCAGTAAAGGGAGATTTCCTCTTCCTCTGGACCCCAGGCTTTCAGAGAATTTGCCACAGTCCTAAATCTCAGCTGTAGAAAATAAAGATTCTCAGAGCTGATGTTTACAGAAAGGAGGAAGTGTGTAATTGTGAAGGTGTGTTACATTGGGAGGATGACATAAAAATAGAGTCAGGCTTAGGCTTGTCCCCTGCTGTTGACCTCATGACTTGATGAGACATGGAGGCAGTTCAGTAACACTAAACGACGGGTCAATACTGAATTATCATTTGGTTTAATCAGATTTGACTTAAAGTTATGAAGCGGAACTGGTCACGCACATATGCACAGATGTACACATACACACACACTCTCTCATACACTCACACACACACATACACATGCAACCTTGCGTATCGAGCCCTAAAAAGCGAGGAAGCATGACAATTAGAATGTGTGTTCACTCTGTAGAGGAAGTGAGAGACTCCAGATGCGCTATAATGAGATCAGCACAATCAGTGCACAACAGAACAAGTCTCTCTTGACGCCCTCGTCCCAGCATTGAAACTCTACACCGCAGTCCTTCTCAGTTCAGACCCAGCTGTCCTTTTTCCTTACTCCAAAGAGGACAGGTGTGGAAGAACACAACACAGCTGCTTGGGTCTATTATCCGAGTGCCAGAATGAAAAATGTCTGAAGTGTTAGACACTGAACTGCTCCAGGTTGTTGCTTGATGGCTGCAGGGATTTTTTTTTGAGACACAGATGGTTCACAGTTCAGCATCACCTTTGTGGGTTTTTTGGTTCCACATAAGCTTTGGCAGATGTGCAACCAGTGGTTTTGGGTGCGAAACTGACAAAAATACAAAACAGCCCTCAGCTATTAAAAAATAACTCACTAAGCAAGTTTCAACATGAAGGCATATCAGTTTGTATGCAAGTCTGAGTATGACTGACAAATCTCTAAATGAAACAACACAGGTCTCAAATGAACACTAGTTCAGAGTGTTTATTCAATACAGCTTATTTAGAGTTAATTCAGCACTGGAGATTTTGGTTGTGAACAAATGCTGCATCGTGGTGCAATTAAACACCATGCACCATGAGCAGCATCTTGCAAGTTGCATCCTCAAGAGCATCATCATCATCTACAGGTTTCATTAGCAAGCAACACACATACACGCTGAAAGGAATTTCATGCATTTATTAATGATGTGCAATTAATTAAGGAAATGCATGCATGCGCGCGCCTCCGGCGTTCGCTCTTACCTCCAAAGTTTGGAGAAGCCAGTTACAGCACGAATCTCGGGCACTGAAAAACTCCCGAGATCAACAGTGTATTAAAAACAAAAAACGCTTTATAAGCCGTGTAAGACAACTCCAGCCTTCCTCATTGCCTCTGTTTGGAGTACAATCGCGGCTCTTCTAGAGAACTGTTCTAGTGAGGGAGTTTGGAGTGATGTGATATGCGCGTGTCCGGCCGTGTCCCTCACTCCACACTGCTCGTGCCTGTTGCTGCTGCGGGTTTTTGAAGCCAGTGCGTGCGTTTATCCTCCGCAGTGCTGCTGCACTTCTCCGGTCAGCCTGCAGGGGTCGCCAAAAACACAGCGCCGCCGCTTGATGTTCAGGGTTGCCAGATTGGGCGACTCAATTGAAATGAAAGAAGCTAAAAG